>CM034312.1:80349725-80703500 GCA_019925795.1 Dendrobium chrysotoxum | reverse complement strand
AGACATGCGGGTTGTAGCATTTGACCCTGCGCAGCATTCTCAGACTTTGGCATTTAGAAATTTATTGTATTTGTCGGAGCACTTGCATGGGTTTGTTGCACTTTAGTTTAAGGAGTCATATTTAATACATAAGTGAGGGATTTTTAAAATATTTAAATATGATCCATTGTGCGAGTGATTTTATTTAGAAAATTGCCTGAGATTTCATTTAAGGGCCTACGAACGCCTTCTGTCCGCTTGTACACTTGTTGCGGATTCGGTGGCGTGGCGTTGCAGCTTCTAGACGCCTTTATGTGTGTGAAAGGTCTCCTACAGTGGCTCGCAGGAGCTTGTTGTGATTGTGGAGAATCTTCTATCACCACCAACAAGTGTTTGTGTCTATAACAGTTATTTTTGCATCTGCTTGTAGGAAATATGTTGGATCTATAACAGGTATGCTATGGCAGTCCGTAGGTGGACTGATTTGTTCGATACAAGCTCCTTGTCCTTGCTCGCAGAGAGCCGATGTATTTGACTGATTTGGATAATTGTTGGCCGTGGAGGTGTTATAGTGTCTTTGCTACAACAATTGGTAGGTACCTCGAATGTGCTACAGACATGTTGTCTTTGCCACCATTCTTCATGTACTTGATTGTAGATAATATGTTGAGCTTATGACGGGTCTTCTATAACGGCCCATAGATGGTTGTATTTTTCGTACATTTGCTACCCTTGCTCATAAATAACTTGTTGTTTACACATCAAGTCTACTTCAATAACCCGTAGGTGTTTGAATTTGTTGTGTATCATATACTTTTGTCTGTAAAAGACCAGCGTATTTGCCTGCAGCTGAATGACATTAATTACATGAGAGTTGTATTCTCTCCAAATTATTCAAACACACCATATCTTTCAACTCATCGCATGTTGAATCCCTCTGCTTCTTGCAAGTTCCAATGCGCTTATTTGTATGTTGATGTTGACCACGAAGTCGTTTTATCTGGTGCATGCTCTTCATGCCTTGCTTATGAATGTGCTAATGCATTCGTCGCAATCTCCTTTGATACATTTATAGGATAATTGTCATTCCCACGACGTACTTAGCATTATCATGTATAGATAAGCTAATATGCTTATTTTGCATATTATCGTTGATCGTCGATGAGATGCACTCACCGTCGCCCTTCCTTTATTTGTTGGTTGGCAAGTCAATGTGTTCATTTGTACTTGCAAGCCAAATATCATTTTCACTACGTGTCCCCTTGCATGCATTTATGAGAATCCTTTTCACTGCAGGTCCTTGCACCTTCTCCCCGCTTTGCTTATGAACATATCATTACATATTTCTTGCTACAATTCATGCATATTTCATTGATTTTGTTGTTATTGACATGGTCTGTTGCTTTTGCTCATAAATGATGCATTTATCGTTTATTGCATACAACGAGTCTGTTTGCTCATTAGCAGTTGTATCTTAGTTAACATGATAACACCTTGATGTTGATTGAAGACTTTGTCCAGTTGATTGTAAGCATGTCATGCTGGAAATTCCTTTTCATTCAATACAAATTCCATATTTATTTACTTGCACTGAATTAAGAGTTCATCACTTTGCACGTATCAAGAATTTATTTTCCACTTGCTTGCTTGTATGACAACATCGATCATAAAGCTATTATCACATTTATCAAATATCCTCGCTTGTATGATTAATGTTGTTGCTTTGCAAGATTACAAGTTTTATTTTGAGTTGTGCTCCAAGTCGCCTGATTATGCTCAAGCTTCCTTTGAGTTTAATGTCATATGTCTAATGTTTATTCAAAGTCAAGTCCGGATCAACTATGAGTTTAAGTTTTTGCTTAAGTTCAAATTGATTTAGCTTTTTTTTATCATTTCAAATTTTATGTTATTATGAATTTAATCCCTTATAGTTCATATCAAATTTGAGTCCAAGTCCGGTTCAAGCTTGAGTCCAAGTAAAGTCCTCTACTTTCACTGGAAATTTTTGCAGCCTTCCGGCGTCCCCTCCCCGGCGCGGGAGGTAAAGAGGGCATTTGCCCTTTGGGCTCGACTCGACTGGATCAAATCAACGGCGAGGAGATTGAGTCTTCACGTCTTCAATCCCTCGGTCGGATTAGCTCGACGACTGAGGGCTTCTCTCCAATCTTTTAAATTTTTTCTAAGTCCCAGATTTTTTAAGAAATTTCGGCAGCCTCCGGCGTCCCCTCCCCGGCGCCGGGAGGTAAGGAGGGCATTTGCCCTTTCAAGTCCGCTCGGCCGGAAAGATAGTCAACGGCCGAGGGCTTCGGGGGCGTTGTCGGGCCTGGGAATTAGTCTTCAGAAGCTCTGATCGACGACGATTGGATGCAGATAATTGTTGCCAATCCCTTATCTCATTTTTTTCTTCTTCTTCTCTTTTTTTATATATAATATAATATTATTATATATATAATAATAATAAATTATTATTATTATATTAAATAATATTATATACATATATATATATATATTATATTCTATTATACATATCTGTTATATAATATCATAATATATATATATATATATACTATACATAATATAACATTATATTATATAATAACACTGTATTATATAATATTATAATCTATATAAATATAACATATATAAATTATATAATATAATATAACTATAACAGGGAAGAGGTAGAGGATCGGGCAGAGCAGAGGCGGAGTCGAAGTCACGCACGACTGCTGGAGGTCGGTCGGGATCGGACACGACGGGAGTTGGCGAAGCTAGCCGGCGGTGGTCGGAGTTGGACCGGAAGAGGCGGTGGCCGGGTGCAAATGTCGAATGGCTAGGGCAAAGCGGTGGCGATCGGCTTCAGATGAGATCGACAGCAGATCCTTGGTTGGCGGCGGGTCCGGCGAGTCAGCGGCGGGTGACAGGCTGGAGGCGGCGGCTAGTCGGAGTCGGAGTAGATAAGAGCAAGTCCGACGAGTGTAGGGGTCGGGCTTGCAGGTAGAGGCAGAGATGGCTCAGGGATTTGGAGCGGTGGGATGAGGCGGCGCCGGCGGGCTTCGGCTGGAGGTCGGAGATGGAGGGAGGAGCCGGTTCGGTGGGTCCTTGGTGAAGGAGGAATCGAAGAGTGCAGCTTCTGTCCGTGCGTTTTGATGCGGAGAAGGCGGATAGGGCGGGTTTGGAGGCCGACGAGTGCAGGGGCTGAGGTCGATGGGTTCTCTACAGACAAGAAGATGGGATCTTGGATGACTCCGGCGGCTTCAGTTGGTTGAGATCGACGGGAGCCGAGAGGTATGTTCTGAACTTTCTCTCTTGCCTTCATTTTTGAGAGCGTTATCTCCGGTTCTGAGAGCGTGTGAGCGAATAAGGGATTTTCGTTGTTTTGTGTTGTGAGGAGCGAACGTGAGATCGTGGGGAGAAATTATCGTGGGATCGTGGGCTTGCGTGGCTAAGGTGGGGCGGTTATGCCGTTACAGGTCAACAGTGATGCGGCTCAAATCTTTGAAATTAAAGTCAAAGTAGGAAGCACAAAGCAAGAGAGCAAAACCGTGACAGAGTATGCCACCCTTCTACAAAATCTATGGCAAGAACTTGATCACTATAGATGCATCGAAACCAGATGTCCGGAAGATGCTGTGATCCTAAAGAACTTTATTGAAAAAGATAGAGTTTATGATTTTCTTGCAGGACTAAATGCAGAATTTGATCAGGTTAGAGTCCAGATTCTCGGCAAAGAGGAGACGCCATCACTTAATGAAACCATCTCTCTCATCCGCGCGGAAGAAAGCCGACGAGGAGTGATGCTAGAACCAAAGGTCATTGAAAGCTCAGCAATGGTGACGAACAAAGAATTATCATGGAAGGAGAAAGGTAAAGACTCCTCAAAATTCAAAGACAAAGACTCACTTTGGTGCAGTTATTACAAGAAGTCAAGACACACAAAAGAAACGTGCTGGAAAATACATGGAAAGCCCCCCCAGTAAGGAGTGGAGTCAAACAAGGAGCACAACGCATGCCAACAACACTACAAGTCAGCCCAACCTAGAAGTACAGTCCAGCCTTGGAGAACTCAATAAAGAAGATATTGATAAACTGAAACGACTCCTGGTATCCCTTGAAAAACCGAATGCTTCCTCTTCACTTGCACTCTCAGGTAAGTTTCCGATTTTTATTAGTTTAAGTGCCTCTAGAAATCATTTAAAGAAATTATGGATCATTGACTCAGGAGCCACAGATCATATGATCCACTCACATTCCCATTTCATTAACTATGTCCCTTGCCCAAGCAACAAAAAAATCATCACTGCTGATGGTTCTCTTACCCGGTAGCAGGCCAAGGAGACATAACATTATCTCCCTCACTCACCCAAAAAAATGTGCTCCACGTACCTCAATTATCCACAAACCTAATCTCAATACAAAAACTTACCAATGACCATAATTGTCAAGCTTTATTTAACCCAACTTATTGCTTATTTCAGGACCAGAGATCGGGGAAGAAGATTGGACTTGCTAAGGAGAAAGCTGGACTATACTACCTGGAAGAACTAAACCAATCTAAAAATAGCTGCTCTATGTTATCCCTAGTTGATAAAAACTCTACTATTTGGCTTCATCATTATAGGTTAGGACACCCATCTTTTGATGTCCTAAGACATATGTATCCACAACTTTTTCAGAAATTAGAAAATAAAAATTTTCATTGTGAAACTTGTGAGTTAGCCAAACATAAAAGAACTTCCTTCCCAAATAAGAATGAGAGATGTGATACTCCTTTCTACCTTATCCATAGTGATATATGGGGACCCTAAAAAATCCCCAATATCTCTGGAGCACGCTGGTTTGTATCATTCATTGATGATTGCCCGAGAGTCTCTTGGATCTACCTCCTCAAAAATAAATCCGATGTTAGCACAATCCTTCCCATTTTTCATACCATGATCCAAAATCAATTCGGGGTAAAAATAAGGAGATTTCGCTCCGATAATGCTAAAGACTATTTCAACCAAACCCTTTCCTCCTACTTCCAAAATGAAGGAATCATCCATGAGTCCTCCTGTGTTCACACCCCACAACAAAATGGGGTTGCAGAGAGAAAAAATGGTCACCTTCTAGCCTCCACTCGAGCCTTTTTATTCCACTACAATACACCCAAATCCTATTGGGGGGAAGCCCTACTAACTGCAACTTATCTCATAAATCGACTACCTTCAACAGCCCTTGGACTCAAAACTCCAATGGAAATTTTGTCCTCATTTTACCCCGAGTTTCGAACCCATCATAACCTTACACCAAAAATCTTTGGGTGCACTGCCTATGTTCATATTCATAGCCAAAATAGAGGAAAACTAGATGCAAGAGCACTCAAATGCATCTTTGTTGGCTATTCAGCTACCCAAAAAGGGTACAAGTGTTATCATCCACCTACAAGAAAAACCTTGTCTCTGTTGATGTTACCTTTGATGAACAAAATCCCTATTTTTTCAAGCCTCATCTTCAGGGGGAGACTGAACTTGACGAAGATGAGGAAAATGAACTAGCACCTCTTGACCTTCCTCCACCACCTCAAAACCAGGATAGGGAAACAAAAGATAAAGCTGTTGTTAGATTTGGAAAGGTGTACTCTAGGCTTACAAGTTCAGATTGTGCTCCAAAGCAGATCCAAGAATCTGAACCATCTCCTGGAAATAAGGTAAGCTCACCACCTCCCGTATATCCCATAACTAACTCTATATCCTTCAACAACTTCTCAACCTCACACAAAAATTTCTTGGTGACACTAGAGGAAATCCATATTCCTAAAAAATATTTCTGAGGCCTTATCTAATGAAAATTGAAAAAATGCCATGATAGATGAAATGCAGGCCCTAGAAAAGAACAATACATGGGAGATCATCAATCTACCGACAGGGAAAAAAGTGGTCGGCTGCAAATGGGTATTCTCCGTAAAGTACAAAGCTGATGGCACACTGGAAAGATACAAAGCAAGACTAGTGGCAAAAGGGTACACTCAAACATATGGTATTGACTACCAAGAAACCTTTGCACCTGTAGCCAAGATGAATACCGTTAGAATACTACTCTCACTAGCAGCTAAGTACAACTGGCATTTGGAGCAATTGGATGTAAAGAATGCATTCCTGCATGGGGATTTGGAAGAAGAAATATTTATGGAAATACCACCAGGATTTAAAGAAAAAGCTGAAGGTAACAGGGTGTGCAGATTAAAAAAGGCTCTATATGGGCTAAAACAATCACCAAGGGCCTGGTTCGGAGATTCTCAAAAATCATGCTTCTTAATGGGTATAAACAAAGTCAAGGGGATCATACATTATTCTTTAAACACTCAGATTCAGGGGGAGTCACAATATTATTAGTATATGTGGATGATATTATCTTAACTGGAAATAATGAAGAGGAGAAAGTGAGTTTGAGGAAAAGCCTTACCAAGGAATTTGACATCAAAGAACTTGGTAGACTTAAATACTTTCTCGGAATAGAAGTAGCCCACTCCAGAAAAGGAATCTTCATTTCACAACAGAAATACATTAAAGATCTTCTAAAAGAAACCGGTAAATTAGCTTGTAAACCAGCACCAACACCAGTTGAACCAAATCTTAACTGGGGGAAGCTAAAGAAGATCTAGATATAGATAAAGGGTCTTACCAGAGACTTGTAGGTAAATTGATCTACCTCTCCCACACCAGACCAGATATAGCATTTGCCGTAAGCATGGTCAGTTAGTTTATGCAGAATCCAAAACAGGCTCATATGCAAGCGGTAGACAGGATACTACACTACCTTAAGGGAAACCCAGGAAAAGGGATTCTCTTCAGAAGAGATCAAGGAATAACCCTAGAAGCATACACTGATGCTGATTATGCAGGATCACCAGTAGATAGAAGATCTACCTCTGGATACTGCACATTTCTTGGAGGGAACCTAGTTACATGGAGAAGCAAGAAACAAAATGTGGTGGCAAGATCTAGTGCGGAAGCAGAATATAGAGCTATGGCCTTGGGAATATGTGAGTTACTATGGGTCAAGATAATTCTGGAAGACCTAAGGATCAAGTGGAATGATCCCATGAAGCTACATTGTGACAACAAGTCAGCAATCAGCATAGCCCACAATCCAGTCCAGCATGACAGGATCAAGCATATAGAAGTGGACAGACATTTCATTAAGAAAAAATAGACAATGGTCTAATACGTATCAACCATGTATCATCAAAGGATCAACTTGCATATATCCTTACCAAAGGATTGGACAACTCCGTCTTTCTCAGAATGATTGACAAGCTGGGAATAACAGATCCATATTCCCCAGCTTGAGGGGGAGTGTTAAATCTCAGCCCTTAGTTCCCCGTTGATCCAACGACTACAAATAGAGATCCGTGGGAAGCCTTCTAGAAGCACATTGAGTACCTTCCATAGCTAGACATCTAATTTAGGAAGAATTTTATTTCAGCATTATTCTGTAGTAATTGTATTTCCTCATTAAACCTCTTGTATGGATCTATAAATAGGGAGTATATTGTATAATGAGATATACTTTTTCCCTCTGAAATTCCCGTCTTAACATCAAGTCCTTGGTTCTCACAAGAAAACTTAATCATTCATGATCTGTGACTTTAATGTTCTTGAACTCTAAGTTTTAAATGGGATTGAGTCGTTTGAGTAACCTTTATGTCCCCTATTTAAATTAGGGAATTATGAAAATCCTTATCCACAATCTATTGTTTGCTGCTATTTGATGCCCAAGCCTGCTTTAGTTCTTCTAGGGTTGTTGTTGAGTGTAGTTGGCCCTATTGCCATTCCTAACTTCAAGCATAGGTGACAATGGGGAATGCATTTAGCTTAAGTGCAGGCTGGGAGAGCAATGGTTAATTTGGCTTGATTCTTTATGGAGAAGTCTTGTAAATATTCTTTTTGATACTGAAGTGAGTTTTAGCTTATGAAATTAGATGTCATTTTTTCCATCAGGGCAATTCTAATAATTTTTTTTAAGATTTTACAAACTGTATAACAAGAGCCTTGTTAGAGAGGTTTTGTAAATTTTAGTTGTTTGAGAAGTTTTAGAATTTTCAAAAAAGCTTAAATACTTTTCAAGGAGACAATTTTTTTTTCCCATAGGGGTTTTGCATGGGTGGAATTTACAATTTCCTTTGTAGTCGTATCTTTTCAATGTTGACGTGTGCTTAAAATTACGTGTTGTACGAAATCCTACAACTGATAATGTCATGTTAGAATCTACTGTAGTTACAATATTTTTATTCATAATGTCATTTAGGAAATCATCTTTCTAGGACAAGTTGTACTTATGACTGATGGCCGTTCCAAAGGGGTCTTGCATCATTCTTGTGTGCAGTTGACCAGTTTCCCCGGCCTATATGCATTTTTCAAGTGGCTGCATCATAATATTACTTGTTCATGGAAGTATATATTAGAACAGTTTGGAAAGCTGCCATATATAATACAGCATCACATCTTATTTGCATATAAAAGGCCTTGGAATAATTGCTCTCTCTGGGAAAGCAATGCTTTCAGATGATTCCTTACTGATTGAATTGTTCATCGTGCAACTAATGGGACCTTTACTTCATCACTTTTATGCCCTAATTATATTTCTTTCTTTTTGGTTTGATAATACGCTTACACCCCTTTCAAAATATGCTTATGTGATAGGAAGTTTGCTATCTGACATTTGTAATCTGCCATTTTTTTAAGGCAATCCAAACTACTTGTGCATGTATTAAGGGCCTTACTACTCATGTTGTGCATCAAAGACTCCACAAAACCTTGAGAGAGAGATAGAGAAATAGAGAGAGAAAGAGAGATCTTAATAACTCTATATGATTGTGTATTGTACTTGATCCCTTTGTGTCTATTGAACTGCCAACTCATCAAAAGTTTTTTTGTTGTTGGGGCAGTGTAGCATAACTCTTTTAAGCATACCATCAAAATTTGTTATTTGTGGATTCTAGTTAACACATTGATGTTGACTTGGATGCTCAGGGATCTTGCTTATGCGATTGACCAAAAGATATTTCCTTCTTGTTATTCATTTATAGTTTTTAAAGAAAAATTTGAGTTTATATGTCCCATAAAACTCGAGGAGAATTATGCTATTGTTTTGTTTCTTGGGAAAATATGCCCGAAATTATCCTTTAGATCAAAATACTCTTACTTTTGAACAGACATGCATAACCCTTGCTGAGTAGTTTTGTGCGACTTTCAATCATACAAGCTTCACAACCCTTCATCTCCCGTGTTTGGGTTGCGATGATTTTTCATGGCAATAGTCTATCTCCATCGATTATCATATTTTCAAGCACATTTATCATACAAATAGCTTTATTTATTTAGTTGATTGAGGAGAGGGTGGGATTATGAGTGGAAGGAGGTGGTCGTACTATAAACCCTAAACCCTGTTGTATTATAAAGCCTGTAGATATCATAAAGCCTTTGTATTTAAAGATAGTATTGTATGAGCCTTTAGATATCATAAGCCATTTATATAAAGCCTTTGGATATAATAGTATTATTTTGTTCTATCTGTGTTTGTCTATATTTTATGGAAAGGAAGTCTTTTGTTTGCAATCCTAATATTTTTTAGGTTGCATCAATTTGTTATTAGAGTATTAGGTTGTCATGTAAGTCATTGCATAATGCAGAGTTCATATACTTTCCAATGAACTGAAATAAAGTTCATTGGATAGTATATGAGATCTTAATGTCTACAAAGACTATGAAGTTTTATGATTGTGATCCTTCTTGCATGTAGACACAAACTTTGCAAGTAATGATAATTTCTTTTAGCAAATGCTTCCGTAGGTTACTAGAGCAGTCTGATGTCCTTGGATGTGGACGAGGGTAACCACATGAGGTTTCCAAAGCTAATCTTATGAAATGTGATCGTAATTAAATAATTCTAGCATATATAAATTGATAAATTATTTACATCTTATTTGCAATAGCGACTGAGGAGAATATGCAATACAGCACATCATCTTAATTTCAAATTAGAATATATTAGAAGTTGCATCTGATCTCATATAATTCTATATGAATTGTTTATATGTAGATTTATTTCACAGAAATATTGATACATAAGTTCATTTGACCATCATGTTTTACATTATATTTGATGTATTATAACTGTTTTGTTTTATTTAATGTGTTTTCTTTTTTATAAAATACATATTATATACATTAATTCTTTTATTAAATTAGTGTATGCTCTAATATGGGTGTGTAGATGAATATGTAGTTCATTTAATAGAAAATGGACGGTGTAACGTGACTGAATTTATAATTTAGTTCATAGAATTGGTATGTTATAGATTTTGTGATTGTATTGTCTTAGAAGAACCTTATTCGATCCTATTTGTGGATAATTGCATTGTTGTCTTTGTTGGTTGTTAATAGTGCTTAATATGTTACTGCAACATATTTATTTTATGAGAACTTTGTTTAAATTTGTTTGAACAACTAATCAATCTATCTTTGATCATTCATTAATCATGTTAAACTAATAAGCTTTACCTGTTATTTAAATTTATTTGAACCAATGATCAAACCTATGTAGCTGATCCCACGTAGTGAGATAAAGGCTTGTTGTTGTTGTTATAATGATCAAACCTATATGCTACCCTTCATCGCTCTTGGCAAACAATTTGCGAAGATGTGAAGGCTTGATTTAGTGTTTCAATAAATTTCAAGTATTTTATAAATTTCCTTAAGAACATTTTTGTAAGCATCTCATTTGAATATATTTAAACTAATAATTGTACATATCTTTGACCCTTCATTGATCATGTCAAACTATATTCGAAGATGTGTCGAAAAATGGTCGAGTAAGTGTTCCTGTAATTTTCAACTATTTTTGTAATGTTAAGAGCATCGTATCAGCTGTGTTCAAATTTTATTCAATGCTTATTTGACACTTATTCAAATCAACATTGTTACTCTACGATTAAAAGTGAGGACCACAGGGTGGTCCGAAAGGAATTTTTGGACAGTTTTTTCCATAAAACAAAACAACCGGCATATTTTTTCAATTTTATAAATCAAGGGCTATATAAACTCAAATTTCCCTTCCTAAATCTGTTGGTCACCACCACATTCATCATTTAAGTCTTTCAAATTTTAATTCAGTCTTTACTTGTAGGTCCCTGTGTTAATTGTTTGTGTTATGACTGTGAACAGGAGATGACTCTGGAAGAGTATGAGAAAGTAAAGGAGGAGAAAAGAAAAGCCCTACTGTCAATGAAGGTTGCTGAGAGAAAAGTTCAATTTGATGAGGAGTTTAAGGATATGCAACAACTTTCTATCAAGAAAGGAAATGATGATGTTTTATCAAACTGGTAATACTCATATAACTCTCTTTGTTTCCTCCACTTCTCCATTTATTTCATAATCCTTATTTTGGAAAACTAATTCTCACAGGGTTCTGATAAAGACTTGTCTAAAAGGAGGGAAAATACTGAAAAAGAAGAACGTGCTAAAAAGGTATTTTCTTGCTTCTCATGATTTTCTTTCCTGGGAAAATGTAGAACTCATTGTTTCAATTAGATCCTGGAGCTCAACCAAAACAAAAAAAGAACATTCTCATAAAATAAAAGAAAGAGAAACAGAATATTGTTCATTTTTTTTCCATTTCAAAGTGATTTAGGCTTCGTTTGATTATCCTCACCTTTTCTAGAGGTAGTTTTAAAACTGTTGTTTGAGAGAACGGAATTTTTGCTTTTGAAAACAGTACCAAAATACAGTTCCCTAAAAATATTTCTGCATAAGTGTCGCAAACAAACAACACAAAAAAAAAATCTGCCGTTTCCAAGCAGAGAAGGCGAAAAAAAGGCGAAAAAATCTGCCGTTCTCAGCATTGATTCAGTGATTTTTCTTCTCCAGGCCATAACTATTAATGAGTTTTTAAAACCAACTGAAGGAGAGAGGCGCTACAGCCCAGGTGGTTTTGGCCGTGGGAGAGGCCGGGGATCATTTAGAGGTGGCCATGTTACTAATGATCTCTCATCAGCCTCCCAAGCAGCCCCTTTAATTGAAGATCCAACGCAGTTTCCAACTCTTGGTGGGAAGTAAAACTATACATCTTGAATAATCTTTTATCTATGTTTTTTTTTTCCACTTCCATTTTAATGTGCTTGTGGGCATTTATAAACAAATAAGCATGTACTGTATTTGTAAAATATTTTTCTTCAAGTTTTGACTGTAATGGCCTTTGTTGGTAGTCTGTTTAATTGGTTTCACTGTGCATATGGGGTTCATGAGTTTGTTGGGGCGCCTCCATTAAAGCTTTTAGAAGATGAAATTTGCTTGTTTTTATTGAATTCCATGCCGTGCCATTGCTTGTGTTCCTGCGTTTTGAGAAGTGCTTTTGATCAGTTAAACGCCGGCATAGGCTGTTTACATAAATAAAAGATTGAACTCATTACGCTTTATTTGAGATAGTTTTTAAGCATTATTTTTTCATTATTTTAAGAAGTTTCTGTGCTAAAAAGTTATCCAAAAAATAGTAAGAAAGTTGTTTCAAATAGGCTTCATTTGGGATGGCTTTCTTACTGCTTAAAGCAATTTTTTAACATAAAAAAAATTTTAAAGTAAATTTTTTATCCTAAAAAGTTGCTTTATAAAGGATTAAAAAGCCGCCCCAAATAAGGCTTCATTTGAGATGGCTTTTTAAACACTTTTTTTTATTTGGGCTTGTTTGGAATAACTTTTGATTATTTTTTTTTTTTGCTTTTAAGAAATTTGTGTTCTAAAAAGTTGTTGTGGAAAATAATAAGAAAATTATTTTATTGTTTACGGTTAACGACTTAGTAGAAAGCTCATTGATAAGTATTCGTTTGAATTTTATAAAATTGATCAAATTGAGCTGGGACTGGCTTTTTAAACCTAATGTTCTGAATGCTTTAGTGAAATCCATATAATTTTGACTTTTTAATTGGTAAATGTATAATAAATAGGCATGTTTTTTTCTTATAATGATGAAAGATATAGCTGAATATTTAGAATTTGTCATTTAATTGAGTAGATCACCTTGATGATAATTTGACATTTTGACTGCTTGAAATTATTTTCATAATTCATATCTATTTTATTATAATAAATTTTTTTTGTGCGGGGTTTAAGTTAAAGAGGTTATACCTTGTTGAACGGTGCTCGACGAGGTCGAGGTAATGATGCAGATGATTACAAAAAAAAAAAAAAAAGAATTGCATGAACAAATATTTTTCCCTCCTTTTTTTAAAAAATTTTCCCCCTTTTTTATTTCTCTCATTTTTCATTCATTTTTTTTTCTTTCCCTTTTTAAAACAAAATAAATAAAGAAAAAGAAACTTACGGTAAACAAACAAAAAGAAAGAATTTTTTTTTTTTGAAATGTGGAGGCTGTTTGGGGCAATGGGTCTTGAGCTAAGCTTGATATTTGGCCCTTTTGATATGGGCTGGTTTACTGTTTGGGGGCAGATGAGTTATGGGCTCTGGGAAAGGTTGCCGTTCTTTGGAGTGTAGAGAAGGCAGACAAGACGTGCGGCAGTTCAAAGTGAAGTTGGGCTGTGAGGTGGTGCACACAAACACTTGTAGTTTAGGGAAGCTATAGAACATGCTCTGCAGAAAAAGAAAAGAATATATATATATATATATATATATATATATATATATATATATATATATATATATATATATATAGCTCAGGTGGATTCGGCCTGGAGTGGAAGAGCGGGTATGACGTCGTCCGAGCGATTGGAGCGTGGGACCGGTCACAACTTGCTTCAGGTGGTGACCGGTCCCACGCTCTAGTCGCCTGGACGATGTCAGGGTAAGGGCGTGGCTTCAGCTGGATCAGTTGAGAGGGAGGAGTAGACTCGGCTTTGAGAGGGAGAAACGTCGGAGGTGTGGACGGACGTGCGAACAGCACGTTTGGTGCTTTGGATCGGAGGAAGAAGTTGTGGGAGAGGGGAAGTTATTCTGTGTGGTATCCGGACGAGTCAAGATCAGAAGTTGTTGCGTATTTACTGAGTATTTATTTATAAATACTCAGTAAATACTCAATAAATATACAACAAATCAGCAAATACTCAGCAATATAAATACGCAGCAAATTCGGATGACTCTCCCGTCCGAATTTTGCACAGAATAATTTCTCCTGGGAGGGAGAGGGATTTGAGTGGATCTAGACGGAGCTTGGTCAGCAGAGAGGTCGGGACGATTCGGCGTGCAAGCACCTTTGACCGTGAGTTTCAACGCGTGAAATCGAATAGGTGGGGTGTTCGTTTAAGCAGAAGAACGTTCGTTCTGTTTTGATTTAACGACGACACAACACTGTGGATCTGCGATTGAGATCCACATTCGAAGGATTTACAGGATTTCTGACGGTGCCAAGGCAGAGTTTCAACAGAACGAGGTGGGCATTTAATGTGGATTTGAATTAATGATTTTTACTGATTTTTTTTTATAAATCAGCAAATGATAATAATAATATATCACTATTATTACTATCATTTGATCATTTCAGCATATGACTGGAAGAGTATAATTCCGTGCTTCGACTAGTGCATTTTCTCGAAGTCTGTATTTTTTTTTATCCTAGGAAACATGCCAATCTCCTAGCGCGCGACTTTAATTGATCAAATTGACAGTCACTTTAGGGTATTGACGATGTTCCGGACGCAACGACGAAGTTCATTTTGTGATCGGATGTTGTTTGTCGATGTCGCGTGTCAATTTCCTCGGTTTGCTTGTCGTCGACTCGGGATTCGTGCTGTTTCGCCGGCCATTCCAATTGAATAAGTTGATAGTGATTTTTGGGTGTCGACGACATTCCGAACTCAATGGTGAAATCGGTTTTGCGGTCGGACGTCATTTGAACGACGTCGTGCGTCAATTTCGGGTGTCGGTTGTCCCTTTGGACCGATCTCGTCCAATTTGACTGCGAGGAGTCCCCTCTTAGGCGAACTCGACATCCTGATTGTAGTTGCACAGTTCGTTTGACAATCCAAGGTCGTTTGACCCTTCAAGTAACGTGTCGTGTTGACGCGCGTTGCTTGATTCGCCGATTTTATCCTTTTGCACGTGATTTGATGTGTAGGGGTCAACATTATCATAACAAGGCAACTTTAAATAAAATTGATGATAAGATGAACAAAATGAGTGTGATTCCAATTAAGAATTCTAAATTTATGACGAATATAAAGCATAAAATGGATATCAATTGATTAGCCATCCTAATATAAGCTATAGATTTTACACTCCAATAAATACTACATAGCATTAGAATATATTACACCCAAAAAAATTTAAAATTATTTTTCTACAGTCCCACACATTATTTGAATCACTCTGTTAGATGAAATAGTTGCCATGATGCTATTGTTCCAGGTGATCTGATGGTTCTTACCCACTTCTTTTTTACTACATTAATGGGGGTTTAAGTTCTTTGTTCCGTGAAACAATCACCCTCCAGTATCCTGAGTACCTGCATTTTACAATTGCTTTCTCAGAAAAATTTCATTGGCATTTTCTGTTTTCCAATTTCTAGATTATGTTCTACAATCTGCGATTTACTTGCCTGAGACATACGAGGCCTAGCATGTGGATTTCTATTGATGCATAGAGATGCAGCATGCAACATACAAAGTGCCTCTTGCTCAGAGTAATTGTTTCCGAGATCTGGGTCTATTAGATCTTTGATGGCATATTTGTCCACTAATGGCCGAATCTGAACTTAAAAATGGGATAAAAATTGGAAGTTACTTTCTGATTTTGTAGAAAATATCTAAACAAGAGAAGCATGTTCTTTTCTGGTAAAAGATGGCTGGGCAATCACTACTACATTATAGTTTACAGTTATTTCTGTATGGTGTAAAATGCATGTAACTTGTCTATAGGAGTACTAACCCATTCGGTGAGACGATGCTGACCCTTTGGTCTTTTAATATCCATAGCTCTTCTTCCAGTTAAAAGCTCCAGCAGTACCACTCCGAAGGAATATACATCAGCTTTTTCAGTAATGTGGACATTCTGAGTGTACTCTGGTGCCATATACCTGGATATGACTAACTGAGAAAATTATAACTTTAAATTTATCAAGAAGGTAACAGTAATGGTGATCCAGGCTTTACCCAAAGGAGCCAATTACTTGTGTTTCCTCGTCAAGACCTCCATCAGGTTTCCATCTTGCCAGGCCAAAGTCTCCAACCTTTGGAAAACATAATGTGGGCCTTGTTGCATGAGTCATCAACTTTTGTAAAAGCAACTTCAGAACATATAAACATCTATATCATGACAGAAAACCGATTGTTGCCTTGAAATACCACCTGCTAGCTTTCGAACCTAATTTCTGAGCTCACCGATATAGAACTGGCTTTAAAAAATTAAAAAAAAAACTATTTTTATTTTTATTTTCTTTTGGGGGTACAGAAAATCTCATCATTGGCCTTTTCATGTAAGGACTATCCTACTTGGTTCCAGTAACATTCAGATCTTAGCAGCAACCACTGTTCTTAAATATGTAGTGCTACAAGATAAACATAGAGAAACTATATAGGCAATTATTATCTTAAATGGTCAATGAGAAAGGTTTTAACTATTTTGGAAATACATAAATGAGTATCATCATCATAGTCTATGCATATGATTGGAGGAACATAAATAATGTTGTCTTAGCGAATCAATTATAAGGGATAACATAATGATGTTTAATTGGACAAGCATGCAAAGAGAAGATCTTTGAAGATGTAAGGAATGAGAAAATGGAATTTTAACTATAGAGAAAAAAGAAGGATTTGTTTTGTTAGTCGTGTAAGGAAAGTCAAAGCTTGAAAGTAAAACCAGATCCGAAGTAGTTTAATTTGTTGTAAAACTGGGAAGAGAAGACTCGGAGGCCCAAACGGCTGGAGATAAATTTTTATAGCATCAGGCATGAGGACATCAGGTTTTTCAAAACGTAAAACCTTCAGTAGATAGTGATACTTCCAGACTACCATGCCCCTTCCCAGGCAACTAGACGTGTCAATCTTCCAATGAGAGAAAATCAGAGAAAACTTAGCAGGTGAAGAGGAGAAACGTAAGATGAGATGATAAAGAAGAGGAAAAGAACATATTTTCCCCTGTGAAAAAATATAGCTAATTTTTAGGTACAGCCAAACCATTTTCTGACATCAGTAGCGTTTGCTGCATGCAGGTTAAAGCCTTTTTAAAAACAGGGAAAGAAACTCTTTTATTGAAGTCAAGCAGTTAGGAAAATAGAAGAGTATATATCAAACTGAAGTAATCTAAAATTCATGAGTTGCAGGTATTATATTCCTAAAACTGCTGCTACTGAAAATGAATTAAAATCATGAGTTACGATGTGTTGTTTAATTGTGAATTTTAGATTAAATAACACCTATATATAGAGAAGAGCCGGGCAAGAACACAAGAATCAATTTATCATTATGTTTCTTCATCTCAGCTATAGCAATAGAAGAAGATATCTTAGTCTTCATAAATTACTCGAGCACAATCTCATATTTAGATTCAGGAAGCTTCAAGCACAACATCAATGCTGAGAATCATACCTTTTGGAAGACAATTGGGGGGGGGGGGGGGGGGGGGAGGGAGGGGGAGAGAGAGAGAGAGCCTTATGGAGGAGGTTTTGGCTACCTTGGGGGTCAAGTTTGAGGAGAGAGAGGTTGGAAATCTTAGAAATTTCAAGAGTTAGAGGAAGAATAGGGTAGAGGAGAGAAAATAGAGCATAAAATCTAATGTAGTACCCAAAGTCACAACTCATATGGGTCATCAAGAAATTAAAAAGTGTGCATGTAGTGCCGATCAAGCTGCAAAACCTTTTTAATTTAGTTGAACCATCTAGTATTTATTTAGTTGGGTGTTGATCAAGCGTCAAACAAAGGCAAGCATAAGTTGCGAGTTGATCCCTTCAGCCTAGGCTTTTTGTTTTGCTCGGGTTTATCCATCTGATTTGGTTAATGACAACTATAGCAACAAAGCTGGGTCAAAATCAATTTTCTAAAAAAATGACCACATTATTACACATGTTAGTTAAGTAACTTGCATAATACACAGAAAAGGGAAATAAATTAGACAATCAAACAAAAATTCTTTCAAGCTTAACAGGCTCTCATAGTAAGCTTACCAGTGCTTCGAAATCATGTGTGATTAGAATGTTATTTGGTCTCATGTCTTGGTGGATTATGCAACCAACTCTGCACTCTTCATGAAGGTACCTCAGTCCGCGAGCAGTACCAGCTGCAATTTTTCGCCTTGCAGCCCATTCCAATGTTCTTTGATTCAAACCTAGAGCAAAGTTATCGAGTGAAAAGTAATCTACATTTGTTATCCTGAATAGGTTCTATGTGAACTGATGAAACTGTGCTTTTTCTATTGCACAAGGATGTATAATTGAAGTAGATGAGCATACTTTTTACATAATCTTAGCATAGTAGTAAACATAATTTTGCTTTAAGTAGTTTCTTCTTGCTAGGGTTAGATTTTTTTTTTTTTTAATTTAGTCTGAAATTTGGGATCTCTGTTTTGATTTTGGGCTCTAGTCATCGGCTAGAGATTGGAGAGCTGAATCTTCCTCTCGAATTGAAGATTCATTGTCTCAGGTTGTTTCTTCTCATCTCTTAATCCAAAGTGCTTGCCCTTGTTATTTCTTCACAGAATTATCAAAAACTGCTTGGTTTTTGCTGAAATTTTCCAAAATTCAGCACAGTTTTTGCTGTTTCGGTTGTTGTTTCATAACAGAAATATCATCAATCCCTTTGGAACATACAGTCTAAACCATTGAGACTTTCAAAATATCTAGTTCGGTGCTTACTGTCTAAACATGCATGAATTTCCTCCCATATAGCCTAATGAAATCAACCTAATACAGTCAAAAAGCATACATAATTACCATGTAAATGGAAATTCAGAGATCCGTTGCATACATATTCATAAACCAACAACCTTCTATCACTCTCCACACAGAAACCGATTAGCATCACGACATTACGGTGCTGAGCACAGCTTAGAACTTTCACTTCTGACCAGAACTCTGTATCTCCTTGAGAACTAGCCAGCTTGTGTTGCTTAACTGCAACCACATGTCCATCAGGTAAGACACCTCTGTGCACAAAGCCAAAACCACCCTCAGCCAAAAAGTTATCTCGAGAAAATCCTCCTGTTGCAAGGGTCAACTCAGCATAACTGAATGATTTGGGAGGCTTCCCAAATGCAGTTGCCTTGTATTTACAAATTGAACATAAAGGAGGAGGTCCTAAAGATGTATTTCTTGATATTTCAATAGCTTCTCCAACATTATTCCTGTTGAAGTTTAGATCTGCTGTATGGTCTACATTATGTATTCCAGCTTCTATGTCAAGCTTACATAACTTATACATCAAGGCTTTTTCCATGTAATAGTCCTCTCTGTTAAATTTTAGTGAGAGTTCCTCTGTCTTCATCAATCTTTTATCAGCATCATGACGAAGTTCCATCAATGGATAAAACCGCAATGTTGTTAAAGGACTTTGGCGTTTACAGCGAGATTCAGAGCTACTTACAGTAGGACAACCATCATTCATCTTAGTACGTTCCACTCCTTCCTTGGAGTCCAACTTCACTTCAGATAAAAGACATGGTGAGCTTGCTTCAGAGATTGTTCCGACAGTATTAGTTAATTGCTCCCCTGCCTCGGGGCTGTTAGATGGCATCTTTCTGGAAGGTTTATCTAACACGGAAGGCAATGGATAAAACGCATGGGGCTTTCTCTCAGCTTCCCGCAGTAGATTAAAGCGAAGAATCTCTGGCTGACTGTGCTTCATAATCACAATGTTACATTGAAGCTCTTCCATGCATTTCTTCTCCTCGTACTCCAGCTGTCTATACACCAATGATGTTGATGATGAAAGAGTGATGAGAGCAAAATAAGAAAAGAATATGAACATAAAATAAGGAAAACACAGAAGATCCCAACTTGTTTTGATAGCTAAAATTCTAAAGAAACAAACAAGTTTGGCAAAATCTAATGAAGAAATGCTTAATGATTACTTGTCCAACACTACCCAGGTTGCTTGAACTCTTCTGGATTCAGCTGCAATTGCTTCACAATGTGATCCGGAAATGATCTTTATCTTAATTTTCGTCTACAGGAAAATGAAAGATGAAGGCATATAGTTACAAAAGATAATGATGGAAAAGCAATTTAGCAATATGTTGATGAACAAACCTTGCTCGGATCATATATACTGCGCAGTTGAAGTATCATATGGGAACATGAATCAGTTAAATCATACTTGAAGCTGGAAGTAGTAACAGAGGTCTTTGAGTCCTTGCATCCGCTAGCACAATCTCCCGAAAACCTGGGAAAACTCCATTGTTTTCTGCCTGATTGTGAAGATAAACACGGAAAAAAAAAAGTTTTTAAAACCTAGGAGCCGTTTGGGATCACTTTTATTTATTTTTGTTTTTTTTTTAAATTTTTTTTGTATTTTAACATAAAATAATATTTATTTAGTACCTTAAAAATATATTTTTATTTTAATTAAATATCGAATACGGTAATTTATACAATGACAATCATAAGTAGGTCAATGATGCAGCCGATGAGGTGATGGCATCGATGGCGGTCGCTAGTGGTAGTTTTGTGTGAATCAATCAATCAGATTATACTATTGACCCAAGGGTTAATTCTGTTGATCGAGCTCGTCGGAGGGTTGAAGGGGAGGGGCTTGCTCCTAAATTTTTTTTTTCTTTTGTACAACTGTACAACGTTGTGCCACCGTATACTCTAGCATTGTGGTGCTATACACTTGGGTTGGTTGGAGACAGAGAGCAAATCGAGCACCACAGCGCTCCAAACCCTGGCATTGCGGCGCTACAACTCAAGCCGGAGATAGAGAGTTGAGTGCTACGACAATCCAAACCTGGCACGGCGGCGCTGCGAGTTGGTCTAGGCAGTTTTCTTTCTCGTTTTTATATTTAACATGAAGGGTTGCGTCGCTTGAGGTGGTTTTTATGAGTGTTTCATTATTAGTTCTGAGTAGAATGGTGCAAGAGTAAAGAGAGACGGGGGGGGGGGGGGGGGGGGGGGGGGCAGAGAGAGATTTGTACAATTTCTCACAATTTTCATAGCAGATTTTTTGGTGTGGAGTTACTTCGTGATTTTTTTTCCGATTTCAGATTTTTTCACATTAAATCCTAATGTTCTTTCTTTTCCACAATATTTTCTCTTTCTTTTTTGTATTTGTTGCATGATTTTATTCCCAACAACCACTAATTGTAGCCACTAGTGGGGGTGACAACAGTGGTCACTGGTAGTGATGCCAGCCAACTACTTGTAATTGTTCTTAAAAACATTCAAAATAACTTTTAAGTGTTCTTAACAATAATTTGATTTATTTTAAAAAAAATACTAAATAAACATATTTAAAAAAACAAAGTTGATCCCAAATAAATCTTTATTAAAGCAAATGAACTGTTGAAACTTCTCATAATCATAGATGACGAGAACAAAAGATTTCAACAAAAAAAAAGAAAAAAAATGAACACACCAGAGGACAATTCCTGAAAAAATAACAAGTCATGGCTTCGTTGAAAGATACATCTGTGATTAACAAAAGAACAGCACTCCAAAACTATATGAAAAACTCAGCAGCAATCAAATCAACCAAATGCAAGAAATAAAGCAGATGCGTAGAAGAATCATAAGAAAAACACCTGAACTGTGTGGCAAAACCACAAGAAGCAAAGTTATTCGATCACCGGGCTGAACAACATGGGTTAAAGCCCATTCCAACGCAGCTCTGGGCACTTCCTTGGAAGCCTTAACGGCTACCACAACCCTCTCTTTCTGGCAAACCTCGTCATCTATTTTCCCCCTCTTCTGCTGCAGAACTGGGGTCATTCCTTAATCCCTCTGCTCAAAGCACACTTCCTTTCTTCGAACAAGAAAGAAAGGTAGAATGCACAATTCCTGCAACAAGGTAGACGCTCTGCAAGATTCAACTGAAATTGGATAAGAAGAGAAGAGAAGAAAAACATACCAGTTTAGTTCTCCCTCGCCTTCTTCTTCCTACCTCCCCGCGCAAGAACAAAATTGAAAGAAGGAGCTCCCTTCCTCCACTCTCGTATTGGAGGAAGATATATAACAATTAGGGGGAATTTACGTACAAAAGATTTTAGATGTTATATAAATAAATATAATAATTTAGATATTATATATGTAAATAAAAATAGTGTGTATATAAAGCCTTCTAATATTTATCAATAATATTACTTCTCTTAGTTTTATTTTATGTAATATGAATAATACCCGAATGTTATAAATGATTTTTATTTGTTAAAATTTTTGTAAGTGAATTCAATTTGAGTATTTAATTAGAATTTGTCATGCTTAAAATTTAATTAAAAAATATGTTAAATATTATGAAAGTTTAATAAAACTATAAGTATAAACACATATTTTTATATAATTTTAATTTAATTGATTATTTAATGTTACAAGTTTTTCATTCTATTTTATTTATTAAAATAAGCTTATATAAATTATTTTATTTTGAATTTTACACATTCATGCATGCATTGTTATTTTTAATAAATTTCTTTTATTTTAGATGTATAAATAAGTGTATATAAAACTTCCAAAAATTATATATATGTATATGTATATATATGTGTGGGCTTTGAAAATTCGCGCCCCAGCCTCTCTGCGGCCTCTTTCTTTCTTTTTCAAGTCGTCGAGGAGGGTTTTAATGAGTAAGTTCCGATGCAAATTTTTAGAAGGCAGATTGGGTTTTGAATAAGACATTACCCAGAGATTTCGCCCTCGTTTTTCGAGGCTTTCTAGTACAAATATTTTAATTTGTGTATTGAAAAACTACTTTAAGAAGCAGTAAGAAAGCCGTCCCAAACAAAACCTAAGACTAACTAATGAATATTAGTTGATCCGTGAGATTAATTAATGGCAATATCTGATGCACGTACTGAGGTAAGAGTGCACGTATAGCTGCATGCACATGCAAAAGTCAACCTCGTCTTCTTCTTCTTTTACGTGCCTTCCGATTGCGATTGAGAAATTATTCTGTCAGGATTTCGAACGTAGAGAATAGTCCGGATTGTTGCATATTTACTGCTTATTTGCTGTGTATTTTTGGATACACAGCAAATAAGCAGTAAATAAACAGTAAATAAGCAGCAAATAAGCAGCAAATCAATAATACTCACTAAATACGCACAAAATACTCACTAAAAAGTAGAAAAAATGCAAAAATAAGTAGTGTGTATTTATTGATTATTTTTTTTGTATTTTTTGTGAGTATTTTCTGCGTTTTTAATGAGTATTTAGTGCTTATTTAATAAGTATTATTGATTTGTTGCTTATTTACTGCTTATTTGCTGTGTATCCAAAAATACGCAGCAAATAAACAGTAAATACGCAACAGTCCGAACTATTCTCTACGTTCGGAATCCTAACAGAATACTTTCTCCTTCCGATTAGACATTACAGCACAAATATAATTATTTACTAATTAGTGACTAATACAAAGTAATAAAGCATATAATTAGTTGTAATTACTTAAATGGCTGCACGGCCATCAAAGCTATTGCGTTGATTTTGCTCGGTGTCCTTTGTAATTAGACCATAAAATGGCCTACTTAAATCCCATAAGAACTGATTAGAAGCTGGAGAACAAATATATTAATGCTTCTGCTATCTGTTTCAGGCTTACACGTAATACTAATGGCTACTAAGGACAAAGGTGGAGCGTCATATTGTGTGCTTTGTTGTCTATTTTTGCCCAAAATGAGCTCATGAAGATGTTAAAATATTCAATTCATTAAGAAAATTATTAGAGATTTCATTTGAGATGACTTTCTTACTACTTTATAAAGTTGTTGTAGAGAAAATAAATTTTTAAAGCTGTTGTTGAAAATAGTTTCCTGAGAACTTATTTGAAAGCAGCAAAAAAGCAGTAGTCAAATAGAAAGTGTAATTGCGGTCTAAAAAACAAAGTCATAAGAAAGCTGTTCCAAACGAAGTCTAAATCCTTCTGGCGGTAATGACAGTATTTCTCTATGAGATGAAGATAATGACATCGACCACCTCTTGCAGAGATGCATCGGACGACAACAACAAACTAATAGTAGCAATGTGGCGAGGTAAGGACCAAGAATTTGGTTAGTCAAACCCCAAAAATTAACATTTTGTTCTAAATTATTACACTTTCAACATCATAGTTGTATGACATCATATTGAAAGTTACATTATGCATCACATATATAAAATAATAATGTGGCTATAATTAGAAGATGAAATCATTTCATATGTAATATCCCCTTCAAGTTGACTATATTTTAAAATTTTGGAGAAAAATAAACAAAATTATCATATCATAAAAAAATTCAAATGATGTAATATGGATGACAATTATTTCTAACTTGAATCAAAACAAATAGTGCTATATGCTTTGTTTCAAAGTTCAGAATTATGAGAAGCTCAGCTCCATGAAAGCAAAATCGATCCTCATAAATATTTTCTTGAAAAAATAATGAGGATGTAAACACTAAATACATAGCATTTAAAATTATAATACAAAATTTTCACTTATTACATACATGACATTTAAAACTTTAAATAATCTCAAAAATAGCACAATTCTCGCCCTCTTCATTACAATCCCATTACCGATGACAAGGGAGAGGTCATTGATGGTGAATTCGACGTCAAGACGACGAGGGATAGAGAAGGCCAGGAGTTATAGGCGGATAAGGAGATGATGAGAGATTTATGGAAGGCTGATGGAATCGAAGATTAGACGACAAAAGAGGTACATTACAGATCTAATCACATTTCTTCATCGGTGGAAGCTTCGTCCCAAAATAAAAAATGATGAAGCAAGTCTAGAAAATTTTTTTATTAACAAAAAAAAAAATAATTAAATCAGTTAAAGAAATTATTGATTGGTGGATTAAAAAAGAAACTCAATTTAGGATTGATACATGTCCAAAAAAAATCACTTGATCTATATAAATTTCAAGGTAATATTTGAATTGAAAACTTCCAAAATTAAATTAAAGAATCGTCCAAGATCCAACTTAGACAAACTTACAGTCGAACTGAATTTATTGATGAGATCAACCAATTGCCACTACAAGTGGTCGATCCGATCTATGATTAAATGGATCAATATGGATCGTATGATGAAGTGTTTTGGATTATAGTCAAATTTACTAAAATACCTCTCTTAAAAGTCTATAAATATGACTTCATTCTTTACATGAAAGAGAAATTCAAAAGCTAAGATAGCTAAGAAATTCTATTACATTCTTCGTTGATCACCATTGATCGACAACCACCATCAGTAATCACCTCCACCATTGTTAGAATTCCATCATCTAACTACTGTAACTTGATTATTAATTGCAACCTTATTATTAGACCTGTCCACTTGTGAACATCTAATTTATATAATACCAATATATAATCTACAAAAATTTTCTAGCACATAATGATGTGTTAGTCCCTTTTGAATTCATTATAACTCTTAATGATGAAACTCTAAATCTATAAAATGTGTTAATAAACTTGATTAAGTTGTCATTAATGATTCAAAGTAAATTTATTCTTGATTAATGAACTTAAATATGATTTAATCAAAATGGCAATAAGAAGCCAATAAGATGATCTAGACATGGTCTGCTAGAATGCTCCACAAGCCATTCTTTTAGTTATAAAAATTAAGATTGGGTTGTATATTATAGAGCCAAATTACACTTTTTTAACCAAAAGTTTTGAGGGTTTTATAGAACCCATTTGCACATTATATATTCATACACTTATTATGTACTTCATTATATTTGCTTTATAAGATTTTTCTTTAGCAATTATGTTCTTTTTCAAGATTTATTTAATTGTTAAATGATATTATTCAAGATCTTAAATGAATCGAACAAGCTATTCAAATTGTCCATTTATCAATAAATGATCCCGACCCGATTACTTTTCAATTCGGATTTAAATCAATTTTAGTATTTTATTTGGGTTGACTCAGAAAACTTAGAATTGACTATTATCATTATGGTACAAGTTAAACAGGTTAGTTTCGTTTTAAATGAGTTGTATATGATCTATACCAAACTCGACCTGTCAAATTGAATTGAAAACCCAATGTGAGAGCTTTTCATCCTCCCCTAAACTCTTTATTGTCATGCTAATGCGGGGGGTATAATTGCCAAGTGCGAAACTAGTCTCTCTTTTGAGGTTGGGCAAAGTAGGATTGTAAATTGCATAATTGTATACATGAAATATAAAATGATTTTTTTTCTTAGAATTTGAGCAGCAGTATTTATTGAAGGTGAATAAAATAGTTAAAATATTTATTTAAAAAAAAAAGATTTTGAGGATGGGCAATGACCCTGAGCTCTTTCTAGTTCCACCCTTGATAAATTAAATTTGGCAACAAAAAAAAAAAGCCTCATCATTATTTATGAGAGACTCTCATTCAATTGATGAGGTTATTCCTACTGCATGCAAGTGTCTTCATTTCCTTCAGCTGGTCAAAATTGTTAATAAAAGAGTTAAATTCAATTAGTTTAGTAATTTAATCAAACGGTCCATAAACATTAGGTGAATTATTTATCTTTTGATCAATAAAATTTAATTAATTTTCCTAACACTATATCTTTGAATTTCAAATCCCTATGATTTAGGTTTCATTTGAGACAGCTTTCATACTGCTTTCTAGATCACCTTTATAGTATAAAAATTTTTATGCTAAAAAATTACTTTAAAAAGCAGTCACAAATGAAACCTTAGGTTTCATGTGGGATAGCTTTCTTATTATCTTCTAAAGCAGTTTTTTAGTACAAAAAATTTTAATTCAAAAAATATTTGTACTAAAAAACTGCTTTAGAAGGGAGAAAGAATGTTGCCCCAAATGAAGCCTTAGATTTTATTTAGGATGAATTTTTAACTGATTCTTAAAGTAATTTTCTAGTACAAAAATTTTACTAAAAATTACTCTAAGACACAGTTAGAAAGCCATCCCAAAAGAAGCCTTAGGCTTTGTTGCTTTGTTTGAGACAACTTTTTTACTGTTTCTTAAAGCAGGTTTTCAATTCAAAATTTTTTAATTTTTGAACTAAAAAGCTGCTTTAATAAGCAGTAAGATTGCTGTCCCAAATGAAACCTTAGTTACCCTTTGTCTCTTCTAAAGCAAGTAAAATTTAAGAAAGTAGACTAAGAATTACGTACAGCTTACCATACCATAAGAATTCTAACAATTAAAGAGTGGTATTTCGGCTGTCCAAATAACCAGCGTTCACTAATTAAAAAAAAAAAAAAAAGTTCCCTGATTTAAATAAAAAAAGTTTTGGTTCGATTTTTTTTTTTTTTTTTTTTTTGTTTTTTGCGTCAGTCATCTAATTTGAAGTGTCAACACAATCATAATTTAATAAACTAAAATATGATTATCATTTATAAAATGTTATTTGAAAATATCAAAGAATGAAATAGTTGATAGTTGTTTGTTTGTATTTTTCGTATGATGCGCAGCTCTGCTAGGGTTAGGGTTTTTCTTGTCCCCTCTTTTATCATTTCTCCTGTAATGACGATTAGATGATAAGATTCGGGCTATGATGGTCTAATGGTAGCAATCTGATAATGATAATTAGATGACGATGAATAAATTATGACGATCAAGCGATAATTGTTAGACAACAATAATCAGTAAATGGCAGCTGCACGACAACAATCACAGTATTTTTCATATGAAAAATAAGAGCCTATTCATAATATTTTAAAAATAATATTTTGATAAATTCACTCAAATTTTCAATCCATATTAACTCCTTTGATCATAAGCCGTCTAGTTAGCATCTAAATGCCTTAATGATCTCAAAATCTAATGATCTTAGGCTAATTGAATTCTTCTCATCATACCACTTCATTTCACTACCAACATGCCAACTTGAAAGACCATTTGATCCTCTAATCAATTATTTAAAATTTTCAACTTTACGTCAACCGCTTAATTTGAGTTCATTTGAACTCAAATCAAATTATTTTTAATATCACTAGATTTATCTTATCAAGACACTCAATTCAACTACAGAATAAAAAAATTGAAATAATTCAAAAAAATTCTAATATTAAATATTACATTATGATTTGTGTCAATAAAGTGATATTTATTGAGACCTATCAACAATAACTAAAAATAATCCTATTACTATGTCATCAACTACTTACACAATTCTACATATACAGTTCAACAGTAAGACAGATCATCATAGCTATGACCCTTTTTCTTTTATTGTCGAAGATGCAAGATCTGCACCAAAAGAATCTAGAGCCCAAGGACTAACAGGTTGAACTATGTACAAACTCCCTCTGGTAGGAAAGTAATACAGTAATCCTAATTCTTTAGAGTCAAAGAAAGAATCCAGAAATTTATCAAGATTGCCATGATGATGACGCATGGCTCTTCCCTTCTTCTGTGATTGCTTTTATGGATATTTCTTCTCGGGCTGGAACTTTAAGCCATGACTTCATAACATCGTAAACTGTGAATCCAATGGCTACGGAGGGGACAACCTAGCAAGTTTTTCACAATAACAGCGTAGCAGAAGTAATGATTATAGTCCTATTAAGAACATAAGATGATATAAATTGCAAAGTTAAGATTATAATCACCTTCAGAAAATTGATGCTCAGTCCAGAAAATAGTTGCCTCCATCCTTGGTTTTGAACAATCATTACTAGTGTTTCAAATGTTCCTTTGGCAGGTCCTTCACTGGATGTTGAGAGTGAATGCACCTGAAGGTTATTTATTCATCTTACTAAAGCTTGCTTTTCAATTTCTCAAGCTTTACAAATCATATAATTTAAGAAAGGCAGAGGAAGGTAACTAGGTAAGGTACCTACCTGCATTTGTCTCCTGACAACATCTAGAGGATAGGTAATAGTCTGGCCAAACAAGCCAGCAACGGAGCCACAAGCAAGCTTAACAACAATGTCGTTCTTGCGCTCCTCGGGGACATGAGCTTTCATCTCCTCGTAGAAATAAAACTTGAGGCCAGAATATGGGAAGATCCCGTATAAGGATGGACCTGTTAAATTTGGGGGAAAAGGATTAGGAAAAAAAATAGCAAGTTGACCTGGTGATAAATTCCAGTTTTGTAGATTGTCGGGACAAACAAGAATTTTGTTTGGGGCGGTTTATAGTTTTCTCCATTTGTTACTAAAATCTATTTTCTCAACCACACTTTCTATTATATTCTTTTCAAAAACAGCTTTTCTAAGGCAAACTTTCAAAAAACAAAAAAAAGTGAAAGAAGCTGTCAACCACATAGACGTAACTTCTTGTTGGCTGCATGGGACTTCATTTGTCGTTCTCCTCTAGATTGTTTCATTTTTTCTTTCGTTGGAGGACTTCCATTCGCCTTTTGATTTCGGTTAAAACTTGCCAAAGGTAGTGGATGTTTGAGCAACTGGAAGTTTATTTTTAACTATTTCTGCTACTTTACTTTCCCGTTTCACTGGTAAAAACTGTTGCCTAACTCCATTATTGGCGTCCTTATGTTGGGAGATGATCAGGTTAAATTATATATAAGAAGCTCAATCAGGTATTGTTTTTTTTTTTTCATCCCTGTGCATTTCAAATATTCTGCAGGGATATCTTGTGTCTTCAAGAAGATTAATTTATACAAGTGTCATCTAGTACCATGTTGGATCCTGTGCCATTCAAGAATTTATAATCTGTGGTTACCTTCACTACCTTTAGACGGAGCTTCTGATTACATTAGCGTTACCTCTATTCTTCTTATTCTTTCTTAACAATTTTGTAACTCATGAAGTCCATGTTTTTATTGTTGAATTGAAGTCCATTCCAATCTTTGTATTCATAATTGTAATTATGATGTACTGTTACATTTATTATTAATAGAACTGATCGGGAAAGACCCTCAATTTTCCGAAAAAATAAAATGTAAAAAACTGTCCCAAAACAGGTCATGCAGGTTTTTTTTACCAGATTCATGCAGAACATGGTGGTGAAATCTGATTATTAAAACGCCCGTAGAAAATAAAAAAGGATTAGAAATCTAGATAAAAGAAATTGCAAGAAGAATAACTCACCAACACCTCGATAGAGACCTTTTATGCCATTTTTTCTGTATATCTTTGTTAAACAATCACGAATTCCATGATAAACCTGACCACTAGAAATTAATCCTGTAAATTTCAGCTTGGATGATTCAATAACCTGCAAAACAAGTTCCGTGAGAATTACATAGCATTAAGATTATCTGGACATAGCACAAGGCTTCATAAAAGAAGAATGTATCTCAGTAAGAAAAGTGACATGAAAGAAGAATGGAGCAAAATTGGCTTGGGAGATCCTAATCAATTTGTTTGTCAAGATGGCTCAATATCATAGATTTGAGATGGATGCAATAAGATTAATTTCTAAAATAATCCCCGACAATTCATGTGTGGCCAATTTAATCCCACTGTATCACATTTCTCCAATTTAACCCCTCAACTATACAAAATAGATCCACAAAGATCACTCGTATAGAATATTTTATACAAAATTGATTCCAATTTAGTCTCTCAACCATACAAAATAAATCCGAATGTAATACTTTGAAACTAAGTTGCATAAATGTATGGTCGATGTACTTAATAGCATAAATGTAATACTTTGAAACTAAATTGGACACATACAAATAGGGAAAAGCTATTTTGGAGTTTCTGAAACTTTAATTGATTCATCATGTATCGAACTCATCTCAAAATAAATCAAACAATCCAAAATTGACTAGATATTCTGACCCATATCTTTTATAAGAAGAATTACAACAAAAAGTCAGCCCTCAACAAGAAAATATTGTAAACCTAAAAGAAAGATCAAGAATTGCTTTACAATCTTTACCTGATAAGCAAGTTTAGTACGGACTAAATCTAGAGGATAAGTGCAGAGCACTGCAGTTCCACCAGCAATGGAACCTGAGACTAGGTCAAGCACAGGTCCTCTATTAATATCAGGAAAACCAAGAATGATCCAACGACGGTATTGTTCATAAGCCATATAATGCAAGGCTGCATAAGGCACAATACGAGCAACGCTAGCTCCATTTCCCCTGAAAGTACGAGAAAAGAAGATTATCAGCAATAAGAGTACGTGTAGATGATTCAAGCCAACGAAAGGCAAGCTTAACATAATAGAGAACTAAAAAATAAGTCAGACCGGTAAAATCCAAGAACTCCTTCAGTTCGAATAATCTTTTGGAAAGATCCAAACAAACCGACACCCTGAAAATCAGCTCTTCGAGTCTGCCAACCACAACAAAGAAAAAAATAATAGGAAAATACTACAAAAGGATAAGAAACTGAGACATTTCAACAAAAATAACACTCAATAATAATAGTAAAACATAAAGCTTAAACTGAGCACTGGTTTCTGCCCATATAATTACAGCTTCCACATGGATCAGATCGCAACACTGCTTTAATCATTGACTAATATGTGAATAAACTATTCATCATACTTCAAACGATACTTAGTTGTTAATCATAATAATTAGCCTTATTTGGCATAATTACATTTTGATTGTTGAATAATGAGTATATTATCGATTTGTGGTTTGGACCTGCTTTCTTCACATTTCAATCTGGTCCATGACTTGTATAATCAAGTTTGGACCCTGTCATTCTATGCCCATCATTTGGTCCATTTTCAAGATTTCAATAACTAGCCATTGCTAAGGGCCGGCAACCACCAATGTGACTTCAAGAGAAATATTTCATATTTTACCAAAAAGTACATTTGGTCCTTGTTGACCTCATGTTTAGCTGAGGTCATTGAAATCTCAAATCCTTAAACTCACTTCAAGCCAACACTATATCACTATAGTGTTACATGTCTTCATCAAGCAGTAGGAACCCAGCCCTGAGTTTCCTATCTTGGTCTGTCAATCATATACTCAAGCCTACAACTATAAAATAGCGATTAGCCATCTCGTAGCACTCAACCCATATAAAACGGGAGAGAAGGGAGGGCAAGATAAAGATATGATAGCTGGAAATATATTTTTATCCATTTTGTAAGAATTAGAAATAATTAGCGAAAATAATGATTTCAAAAGACAGATCAACATGGAGATTTTATGAATATCATGGATCATACTGCAATATTCGGAAATGAAGCAAGACCCAACTACACAAGTTTCTTTTATTTTATTAAAAAGTCAGCTACGACAAAGTTTAAGTATGTTAGCGAAGTTGAACATGAGTCCGTCCATGACAGATGCAGCAACAACAGCAATATCAAACCTTTATCCCACTACGTGGGGTCGGCTCAGTCGTGAGAGATGAAAAATACAAAATAAAATGTTGCATCTTTTAGGAGTTTTAGGAAAAGATCTACTTGAAATTCAACTGCAAGTATTCACGATGCATAATATTACAACTTGACACCATTATAATATGATATTTTGCCTCTGTACATTGCAAAACTAATTGATTTCAATAGCCTAATTTATGTTATTAACTTCATTTAAGGATAAAATATGTAAGATAAAATATTCTGGGTCTAGTGGATGATTAATCAAATTATATATGACCACAATTTTAACATTAAATCACAAAAAATTTAAATGCATCATGATTGTTAAAACTTTAACAGCCTGATCTCTTCACGGAGATTGCCGGTTGTGATTCTTAGATCAAGCCAATATGGACGATCACTTCAACAAGAGTCCACAAATGAATATGAATCATTGATTGGATACATAATGATTTATAAAGCACAAACAATGATATGAGGTCAATACAGATAAGATAACATGTCATTCTTGATAAAAACATGGCAAAACACATTGTCAAAATGATATTTTATTTTATCAATTATTAATATAAATATGCAATTAAAGCACCCAATGTCTGTTAGGGGCTAGGTCAAGCCTATGGAAACAAGGAGGGTAAAAAAAAAGAAAAGAAAATCAGCACAAGAAAACACAAAAATTTTATATAAGTTCGCCCAACTGATAGCTATGTCTTGCTGTCGGTGCTCTATATTTCACTATAAAAAAACAACTTAGGACAACCCAAAAGTATACAACATAAGAACACCCTCAACTATATCTGCATAGTGCATTTTCTTCAGAGGAAAAAAATTAGGCTCTATAACTTAACAATGCAGTATGTTATATTATAAAAAAAAAACCAAATTATTATTTAAAAAAGAGAAAACCTAAAATTTTAAGATTCGATACAAATAAAAAAAAAATCTCTAGTTTAAGGAGAACTGGAGAGGAATAAAAAATAAAATTCAAGAAAGGACTATAAATCGAAACCTATAATCATGGAGAGGAAAGTTAAAACCAAGCCTAGCAGAGAAACGATGAGCCGTTGAGATGAAGAAAAGGCCTTAGTAGGCATCAAAATGAAGTTAAATCATTTTTCATGACGAAATAGTGAGGGAGCAGCAAGCGCCACAAAGGAACATCCTCAACAGAGGAACAACAACGTGGTTGGCTCGACAAAATGAAGAGATCAAGCAAGATAAATTAGAGAGATGCGACAAAACAATTAGGTTTCAGTGAAGCTTGACATGAATATATGAGAATAAATAATAGAAATATGAGAAGGATGAAATGAGGGTCAGTTTTCATATGTAATATCAAATTGAATAATAAAGAAATTTATTGGGTTAAGCTATACAATATCTAAATCATATAACACTTATCTAAATTTTTTTAATATATTTTTAGTGATCCATGCATGCCTTTTCTACAATGGCAATCAGACTAATTTTTTAACAATGGTTATTTAGCAACAAAGTGTGATCATTCGGTTTTCTTTACAACATTTTAACTTGCAACAATCTCTCAAAACTCTAATGACATGATTTTCCACCCATATTCAACTAGGTCCTTCCATTGCTTAAAAAATCCAATCACATTATATTGTAGCAATTGGTGAAATAGTCATGGTGAATAACATTCAATAAAAAGATAGAAGATTACCTAGGCTTGAAAACTTATACTAGCTCAACCAAATACGCATTAGTAGCTCATGCCAAACACACTATAGTCTTATCTTGTTCTTTGCCAAATTTATCGACAACTTGCAAAGCCCATTTGGTCATACTAAAGATGCATGATTATAGACATGGATTCTATCCTATTCCCCACAATTTCTCCCTTTGGTAGTCCATGAAAGATCAATTCTTTTATTGCTTGAAAATAAAAAGCTAATAAGCATGGTGAGTTCCACTTGTATTATGAATTTGAACTGATTAGGATAATTACAACTAGGTTTCTCAAATTTAGGTCTCATATTCATTAAAATTCTTCAATTTTCCTTCTTTACCATGGATCACTTGAACTTTACATTACATCACCAGCAAATCGTTAACTTGAATCTGCAGGACCAAAATACCCTAATCATTAGGTCTTTATACCATTAATACACTGCCAAACGTTGTTTTAACTGCACCACCGGCAGCTTCAGGTGTCATACGAGAAAGGTGGCTTGTGGCGGGGATGGCGCCAACAATGTTGTTGGCTGCCGGTGACAGTAGTAACCCGTGATTTTATAATTGCATAATAAGCGACGGTAATGATAATTTCGTTATTAAGATATCAATGCATGATTTGATAACAGAATACGTACACGAAGAATTCAGGATTAAGTTGAAGAAACACAGAAGCAAAAATTAAAAACTTGATACTCCCAATCTTGACTAGATCCAAATTAAAGAAGCCTATATATAAATTATCCGACCGGATATAATGTAATTAGTGGCCCAATCCCCACAAAACACTACACTATTCATCTTCAAAGTTCAAAAATAGAATCTGAAAGAACTATAAATATTCAAAAAGGGGAACCAAAAACTGCTAGAAAATATGAGATGTGGTTGAAAATGGACTCCGCTTAAACTAGATCCAAAATAGATCTGGCTTGCCAGGACAGGCAACAACCATCCCAAACAACCGTCCTGCTCACCCAGATTTCAAGCCAACCTTCCCATCTTATCAACAGTAATTAATGGCGTCGAAACCAAAGAAAAGCTACGAGAATCAGGAAGAGAGTACCGATACCAAGGTACCTGAAACAAGATCTTGACGCGCTCGAACGGGGCAACGGCGGTCTTGGCAACACCTCCTGCCACCCCTCCGGCAAGGAGCTCCTTGATGGCGACGGGAGTGGACTCCTCGATCCCGTGGAGCACGCCCCTCGCCCCCTCCTCCCTTCCCCTATTCTCCTCTTCCACCATCTCTATCGGCTTGGAATGGCCGATGACGGCGGGAGAAGGGAGTTCATAGGTGGGAGTTGGGAGGAGGAGAAAGCCAATAACGGCATGGACTCTTCTGGGTAGAGATGGGAAGCTTCGCGAGGCCGGCAATGGACGCGAGTCGACTGGCTCCTGGAGGAGAGCAGGTTTGATCATAGATGACGTGAGGGGCCCATCTACTGCATCAAAATTCGGAAAGGGGATATTTTGCGGCCGTTTTTGACTATTTTTTTTTTCTAATTTAGGTCAAATGTTGGGCTTCTATTGTGTAGCCCAACATAATTAGTTAGATTATAGGAGTTTTAAAAAGGGAAATTTGTTTTTATATCCTCCATAATTCATCTATTCGGAAGCATATCTTTTTATATTTCTATTTTATTAAATATACTCTTTTATTTTTTTTGAACGGGGTATCTACCCTCTATCACTCCAAAGAGAGTATTTGACGGCGTAACTAATCCCTCGGTGGAACCTAGAGAGGCCGCTCACCGGTATCGGGCCTACATTTACTTTGTCCCACTGAAGAATCGAGGCCGTAGTAGAAGGGATTTGAACCCGGGATGGGAGGTTCCCAACCGTGCTAGCCCACCAACCACCCTAAGCCTATGTGGGTTATTAAATATACTCAAAATAATTTTTTATCAAAAACTTATGAATTATATATTATATATTCATCCATTTCTAACAAGAGGGTGTTAATAAATGACATGATATGAAAATTTTGAGCTCAAGTTGAACTGTTTAATGAATGTATGAGATTCAGTTTGACTCAATAATCTGATTTTGATCCAAAAAATGATTTGTTTAATATTTTTTCTTTAAATTCTGTTATTCTTATTTTTAATCAATTAATCTAAAATATATCGTAAAAAAGTTAATAATTTTTTTTAAATTAAATGGATTATTGGGTTGAATTTGGGTTGCTAGCAGGTTAGATTCGTATCCACTTCTTTGACCCGTTTATTAAACATGTTGGATTCAGATTGATCAGATTCGGATTAGATCAATTTCAGGTTGAATCCGAACCCAATCCATTAACCCATTTTGACACGCAAATTTCTAACATTCTTATTTAGCAAAATTCTGCTTGAAATATTAAAATTATTGGAAACATTCTTTTATTTCAGTTTTTTTCTCTATGATCTCTTCATTCAGCCCTGGCTCTTATTCTTTTCTTCTTTTCTCTCAGGCCGTGGATTGTGTTAAGAAGCTTTCATGAAGGGACCTAGCTGAAATGTTGGTTTAGAAAACAAAGTAAGGGAGGCGAGGAAAAATCTGGAGGGACCTTTTTCCTCCCTTTACTTGAAAAAGCTGGAGGGAGAAGTTGATAAGAGTTGGAAGAAAAAAGTTGCGATTAGAGCTCCTTATGTGAGTGAACATCTCAAAAAATCTCTTGTGGGTAGAGAGGTCGACAGGAGCTTTCTTTGCTGAGTTTGACTTGGTTGGAAGCTACAAGAAAGGTTTCTAATGGTGTTGATTCTAAATCCAATGAGCCTAATGAAAGGCAGACCTGTAGTGGATTTGCCAGTTTGTTCCCGAGGTAGGGAAAATCACAAAATTATCAATTCCAAACCTTCCAAACACAAAGAATGTACCAAATCCATCTCTTGATTTTGAAGCTTTGAAGAACATGATAGCCACTTTGTAGATCAAGTGTTAATATGAGAAACTAAGGAGGATTTTCGAGATCTAAAAACTTGGCAGAGAAGTTTGTAACTTGACAAATCATTTAGAAGTCATCTCTACCGAAGTCGCCAATGATATCAGAATAGAATTGAACAATCTGAAGGGAAAAATCCAGATCCTGTAGAGAAATGCAAATTCTTCACATATAACCAACTCGCTGGAGACCTTCAGTTCATGGAGGACCTTGAATTCTAAATGATTACGTTAGATTTGAAATGACAACTATAATTCTAATGATAAGGAGGAAATAAAGGTTGTCATGGAGCTTGTGCCAAGACATCTCTAGCATGCCCACAACTTCATCTGCTTCAATTGTTGCGATTCCAAAAAGTGAAGCCTACACTGCTAAATTATTACAGAATTTGAGCAGGGCTGCTAAAGGCAAGGAGAAGCATCTTACATCCATCCCTTGAGGAGATTTAAGGAAAGGTCATCATTTTGTTGGGATAAGAAAGGAAAAGTGATAGTTTACATGAGAGTGTAGGATTTAATGAAGATGAAAAAATAATTCGATCATCTCCAAAAAATATGTCAAATCATCGAGAAGAATTATCGGAAGCGTATCTGAATCCATTGAAAAGCAGAAACAAGGTTTTCGGTCTTACATGTTTGAAGCGGCTTTCTCCAAGAGAGCAAGAGACCCCTTCTTTTTCACTAAAGATGGGAAATGAGGGAAATGAGAACTTCACCGCTTAAATTGGGGTCCATGACCCTTTTATACTTCAAGTGTATTTATTTTTATTTCAGTCCATCATTAAAATAAAATAAATACTTGGTATCTACACAAATAATTAATTCCATACAAATTTAATTGAGATGTCACATAAGCCAAAAAACAATTTAATTCTTAAATAGATCACGAATTTAATTGGCTCAATTTTAGATAGCGTCTAATGTATAATATTTTACTTATATGTATAAATATATGGGCCCACATACAGAAATTTCCCAACAGAGAGTGGATTCCCTATTATCCAAGAATAGATTTCACTCAGGAGCCTTTGATCTTGGACCAATAGTATTCCCTAGCTTTCTTTCTACACAATCAATCATGCGATGATTACTTTCCTCTTGGCAAAGCACACTCTACTTAGCCAATCTGCATCATAGAGTCACTACAAAAAAATATTAAACTCTCAAAGAATGATGAGGATTTGCAACAATCCATGCCAGTTGAGTGAGTGACTTTGGGCTAATTTGAAGACTGTAAGAAAGAAGTTATTGAAGAATTTGGCATGTATGCAGAAGAAATGAACAAAAAGGTATTTGATATTGAAGAATCAAATTGTCTTGCAGCAGTTCTTGGACCCAGGAAACAGATAACAGAAAGGATTCTTGGAGAAGAGATTTAAAATATGTCATCAACATATATTAGAAGGCATATTTGAGTGGGAGGCTAATTTAAAATCAGGAGTGAAGGATCAGATTTACTATGGGAGAAGTCAAGAGAGACAAGAGAGGATATGAACATGTACCATTATCGTGGTGCCTGTTTAATCCCATGTATAGCTTTGTGGAGGAGAAAAACATGGTCCGGGTGTAATGAGTCTTCAAACCCTTTGAGTTGAGTCATGTACACAGTTTCGGTGAGGTTACCATATATAAAAGCATTTTCTACATCAAGTTGTTGGATGGGCCAACCACGATTTAGAGCTATGGTAAGAAGTATATGAATTGTGGGAAGCTTTGCAATCAGACTAAATGTTTCGGTGTAATTAATGTCATATTCTTGGCAATTTTCTTGTGCAATGAGCTTAGCTTTGAATCTGGCCACTGAGCCATTAGCATGATATTTTGATCTGTACGTTCATTTGCATCTAAGGATAGATGCATTTGGAGGGGAAGGAACTAGACTCCATGTGCCTTGTTTCTATAAAGCAAAGAATTCTTTAGCCATGGCTTGGGCCATTCAAAACTTTTTGCCTCCTTGGTGTATGTAGTAGGGTCCAATTTTGCATTTTGAGTGATGTGCTGATGTATGAGATTGAGTCTTTGACGTGGTTTTAAAGAACCCGTCTATTTTCTTGTAACCATCGGATGGTGAGGAAGAGCAGTGTGATGAGATGAGTTATTTGTAGTATTCGGTGCAGATGTAGATGACGACAATCTAGATGGAGATTGAGTTTGAGCGAAAAATGATTGAGCAGGGAAATTGGTAGAATTTTGATGGTTTTGGGGCGACAATTGAGTAGAAGATGTAGGTATAAGGAAGGATGGAGTGATGTTGTTGGAGGTGGTGATATCCTGAGATTCAGGTTTGTGGAAAGGGAAGGATTGTTCAGTAAAAGTGACATTCCTTGATATATGAATCTTGTTGGTTGTGGGATCGAGATACTTGTAGCTTTTATAAGAGTCTGAGTATCCAAGAAATATACAGGACTTGGCTTTGGGCTGAAATTTATGACGAAGGTGAGAGGGAGTTAACGAAAAACATTCGCATCCAAAGGTCCTTAAGTGAGAATATGAAGGAGGAGTGTTGAAGAGTAGTTGAAAGGGAGAAAAGTTGTCAGTAGTTTTGGACGGCATTCTATTGATAAGATAGACAGCCGTTAGGACAGCTTCAGGCCAGTGAACGTAGGGAATAAAGGCAGTGTGGAGGAGCATCTGAGTAGTATCTAAAATATGACGATGTTTGTGTTCAGCCAAAACATTCTGTTCGGATGTATATGGGATGGAAATCTGATGATGAATACCGTTCTTCTGGAGAAAATTAAGAAGATTAGGATTTAAGTATTTTGTATCACCATCAGTGCGTAAGCATTTGATTTGTTGAGGTAATTATTTTTCAATCAAAGTTTTGAAGTTGATGAATATTGTGGAAACTTCAGATTTATTGGTCATAGGAAATAACCAATTAAAATAAGAAAAATTGTCTACGAATATTACATAATACTTGTAACCTTGATTTGAAGCAATCGGGGATGGACCCAAAACATTAGAGTGAATTAATGCGAGCGGTTTATTTTGTCTATGATTAGAGTTTTCAAAAACAAGTTTATGGCCTTTTGAGGCTTTACAAGATGTGCATAAAGAAGAAAACGTAGGTATGTTGAGATTCAGATTGCTCTTGGATATCATGTTAAGAAAGGTGTGATGATGATGACCCAGCCGATTGTGCCGTATGCTTATGCTAGAGTTGGAGCTGGTAGCAGTAAGTGCCGAAGTGGGAGAGCTGGTGATCGGATTGTGAAGAGGGTAGAGGCCGTCACGACATGGACCATTTAGAAGAGTTTGATGAGTCTTCATATCCTTAAAAGTGAAGCCAGATGGGTAAAAAATAATGTAGATATTATTGTCTTTAGTTAATTGAGAAATAGAAAGAATATTGTAGTGAATGTTGGGTATGTGAAGGAGTTTAGAAAGATGTAGCTTATGAGCCGGTGTCGGTAATATGCCCTCACCGGTGTGAGCAATGGGAACGGTCCGTCCGTCACCAATGGTTATGGCGTCCGAGCCTTGGTACAAATTGGAGATGGACATCTTGTCAAGAGAGTTGGCAATGTGAGACGATGCACCTGAATCAAGGTACCAATCGGTGGCAGATGGTTGCAATGTTGCAGCAAGAACCTTGGTAGATGCATTAGTCGATTGCAGAATGTATTGCATATTCAACCACTGCCAAGTGGCCTTTCTTGGTGTAGATTTGACAAACAACGATAGATGAGTATCAGTTAGCATTGGCAACGTTTTGAGGAAATTGACCTATGGTCCTTCGGCCTCGACCTCTTGAGGAGTAGAGGGCCAAGTTGGGATCTGAAAGAGTGGTTCCATGAGAGGCTTCCATAGCAAGATTGATCTCTTCGCTAAGAAGTAAAGAATATAGATTATCAAGACTAATCGGTTTAAGCATAGTTCTGATAGAGGTTTTGAATGCTTGGTAGGATGTAGGTAGACCGTTCAAGATGTAAAGAATTATATCTTCGGTGTCAACGGTAGATCCAGCAACGGCAATTTGATCAACGAGAGTTTTGATTTTGGTAAGGTATTGGGTCATAGTTGAGTTTTTCATGGATATGTTGTGAAGCTCATTCTGAGTTGAATAACTCTTGATCGATTTGTAGATTGAAACCTAACTTCTAAAGAAGCCCAGATGGCAGAAGTGGATTCAAGATTCAAGATTCAAGATATACGACAAAACAAATGATGAGATAGTGGAATAGATAGCTGTGGCCAAATTCTGGTCAGTGAGAGGCCATTGATGATAGGCGGAATTGGGGGCAGTGGACCCGTTGGGCTAATGGATTAGACTAGGAGGAGCTATGGAGGTGGGTTCAAGAAAGTGCGCAAACCCATTTGCACGGAAAAGCTTGATGATTTGTGATCTCCAGAGAGAGTAGTTGTCGGTAGATAGTTGGGTGGGGACAAGATTTTTGAGGTTGGAAACAACGAATTTTAGAGAAGAAGGGATACTTTTGGCGTCGAGAGCAACAAGATTCATATGTTCTCCAACCTAGGATGTCTCCGAAGTTGCCATGAACGAGTGTGACGTTAGTCCCGCCCTGATACCATGAAGAATCAGACTGTCTTGTAGCAGTTCTTGGACCTAGGAAGCAGATAACAGAAAGGATTCTTAGAGAAGAGAATGAAAGATTAATATTATTTCTATCATAAAACCGAGAGCATACAACTATTTATATAGAGTACATAGGAAGCTGGAACACGTGTGCAGCTAGGATTTTATTACATGTTATGCTTAGGTGTCTTTTATTTCAATAGTTATGTTGTTTTGTTCTAATATATATCCAAACTTCTGAAACCAGAAAAATATTGTTGCCCTACATGACAAGGTTGTCGGCCTAAAGTCTTTATTGTATAAATTAGAATCATTGAGAAAAGAAATCACTCAATCACTATGTTCATCTCAATGAGTTGCAAATTGGAGAGGTCGCTTGAGAAATCATAGTCTAATCAACCAAGCACTTCTTGATTGTCAAAATCTACCGAGTTAATTAGACTTGCTAAGTACTGATATATCACCAAAAAATTATCTTGATCAGGCACGAATCTCGAGGAAAAACTCAAGTTGGAAACTTCAAAAATTAATTCAGAGACCATCTAAACTCCGATTTCAGCAAGCTTATAGTCGAACTGAGCGTCTCGGAAATACGAATCCAACGACACCAAATTCGACTCATCCGGATCACTCCTTATTTGCCCCTGATCCCTCATCTATTTACGGGCTATGCCACTCCAGAAAAACTATAAATAGTCCCTCATTTCTCTTAAGAGGGGACTCAAGCCAAGAAGAGAAGAAGAGAAGAAGAAGAGAAGAGAAGTCTAGGAGGGAACAGCTCCTCCTCGACCACCGCCGAAACACCGCCGGAACTTCGCCGGAACTCTGCCGGAACACCACCGGAGCATCGCCAGAACACCACCAGGCGCCCGAGGGACGCCGGAGCTCTGCTCGACGTCGGAGTAACGTCAGAATTCTACCCGACGCCGGAATTCTACCCGATGGCCGAGTGACGCCGGAATTCTTTCCAAGTGACGCCGGAATTCTGCCGGACACCCGAGTGACGTCGGAACTCTGCTTGGCCTTGTAACTGATACTCATTGTAATCTGATCGTCCTGAATTTAACGGACGAATCAACCTCGTGTATTTCATACAACACTAGTGGAACTTTTTCAACTGGGCGTGGCCCCGTGGTTTTTCCTTTTTCAGGGCTTTCCACATAAAAATTATGGTGTTCTTTCATTCTTCTGTTTGTATGCTGGATATACGTACAACGCTGAGACGGAAATTTAAATTCTATCGCCGCGTATATTTGAGTCCGCAACAAGTACAAAAATGAATCAATGGAAATATTTCCAGAACATTCTAAATCTTTCGAGTATAAATTTGAAGGCAATAAGAGTGCTAATATTTGGAGAATTTTGATACCAATATTTAAAAACAATAGAAATGTTCAAAATAGTGCACGCTACGAAGGAAACTAATTTGGCTCGTAACAGAACACAATGGAGAAAAAGGATTTATGTAGCCAACCCTACGTAGTGGGATAAAGGGTTGATGTTGTTCTTGCTGTAATGAAGCTTTATGGAAAAAGTTATGGAATATAGGATTCATTTAAGACAGCTTTCTTACTGCTTTCTAAAGCGGCTTTCTAGTACAAATATTTTTTGAACTAGAAAATTTTTATACTAGAAAACTACTTTGAAAAATAATAAAAAAGTTGTCCTAAACAAATCCATGGACTTGGAAAATTACCCTAAAATGTAATCCTGCTTTATATTATTGGAAAGTACCAATTATTTTTTTTATTTAAACAGTATTTTTAGGATTCCTTATGTGATATGAGGGAAAAGGATTGAGTCTGTGATCTAATTGAAGGCAGTTCTACTCTGCTGCTTGAGAGCCAAAATCACCCTTTTGTGACATTGAATTGCTCACTTTGTAGTTGCCGCCTTGCTGGCAACACAGATTAAAGATCAGTGCAGTAACAATAAGAGCAAAACAAAACAAAACAAAAATCTTGAATTGCTAATTTGTTAATCCTTCACTACAGTCATCTTTATATATATAGTGATCTTCTTTAGTGTACTGTGTAATGTATCATGTACTGTTCCTTCATATAGTGACATGAGTTCTTATTACATCAGCTACTAGCTAGGGGTTCTTTATAAGGACAACTATTTTGCATGCTTAATGATAAAATGAAATAAAGAAGATTGATTAAATAAAAATATTATCACATTGCAATCAACTACATAAACTCATACTAATTAGACATTCAACAATTACTATTACCAACTTAGACAACACAACTACACACGGGCAACATAACGAGGACTACAAAGTATTAGTTTTTCATTAAGCAACATAACGCATGTGAGTTTGGAGTTGGATTTGAGTTAGACAACAACTGAAGTAAAACTCAAACTCAAACTAATGGTCTTGCTAGTTCGTTGCATTTAAAAATTTCTTCATCCATTTCTTATAAATGTCCAAAATAAAGCATTCATCACTTATATCCCATGGATGGTAAAAAATAATGTGCTCAAAATCAGGTAATATCCTTTGAACATCGGTCAAAGTATCATATTCTCTTTCATGTCTTATCTCACGATACTACATCCGAAGAAAGCAAGCACCAATTAGAAGACAATCTTGTTCTAAGAACTTCACTTCGACATATTTTCATCCAAAATCATTTAAAAAATCTCTAGTCTCATTGGCGTTTATTCTTATAGCTTCAACATGCAAAGCCCAGAATAAAGAATCAATAGAGTTTGTCCAGGCATGCATGGAACTCCTAACGATTTCATTTGCCTTCACCTTTAGCTCTAGCGGACTATCAAATGACCTTGCCATACAAGCACACATTCATTTGCTTGCAATATCAAGCATTTCGTTCGTGAAGATTCCTCAAGGCTTCTCAAAATTCGGCTAATGCATTACGAAGAAAATAATACAAAATTGAAGATCTCAAATTTTTGGATAAATAAACCTAATACAAGCAATTGCACTTAATGTTGAATTCCACTAGTAGATGCATCACTTATATAACTGAGCTTAAAGAACCCAGCTATTATAACTAAAATAAAAAATTCAATTTTACAAAAATATTAATTGTATACCTAATCTATTCCAATTACTTACAGCAACAATTTATTGGACATAAAAAAATAATAATAATAATTTATTGGACATTTCTGTTATATAACTCACATAATATGACAATTTTCTGCCAGCATTATCATAAAGTTAATGACTTTACTGAACTATCAAAATTCATCTACTAATTATGTTGAATAATAAATAAATCTGAATTTCATAATTAATTTTCAACTCTTATCCTAATTGTCGAAATTGTTATTTAATTTAAAACATAATAAATAAATAAATAATTGTAGTAAGTTAATATTATTTTTTAATTAATTTACATTAAATTTACTGTTATTTGGTCTAATCATTCCAAATCATTAAGTTAAATAATCTAGAATATTTAAATAATAAATTTTTAATCAATTTAATTTAATAAATACTTAGCCATGACCGGAGTGAGGGTCGCAGAAAGCTTGTATTCCTGTGTAGTTATCAGGTTTGGAATTAAACATTAAATGAGTGTTCCTTGTTAGTTCTATGAGTATCCGATTGTGTTGATCAATTATGTTGTATTCTTATCTTGTTCCTCAATTCAGTCTATTGAGCTCGCTGAGGGTCCTCCTTACTTGGGTTCGGGTGCCCAGCACTTAAAAAATTTTTTCCGTACAACTGTACATCACTGTGACACTGTGCATTCGAGCGCCCTGACATTGCATAGTTTGCTTGGAGAAAGACATAGAACGGAGTGCTCGGCGCTCCAAACCTTGGCCCTATGGTGCTGCGGTGCTGTTAGGTAGATTGGAGACAGAGAGTTGAGCTCCACGACGCTCCAAACTGACGTCGCGGCACTATGAGACGGGCTGACAGTTTTTTTTTTGTCATTTTCATTAAAGGTGGCGTCCCTCGATGGTTATGTAAGTTTTTATTTGTATGTTCTAGTGCGAGAATTGTGTACAGGTGAAGAGAAGCAAAAAGAAAATGAGAGAGAAGAGAGATTTGTACTATTTCTCCCATATTTTCATAAAGATTTTTTTGCTGTGGTGTGGCTTCGTGATTTTTTCTCAGCTTTGAGTTTTTCCACGCTAAATCTTGGTATTATTTATTTCTGTTGTATTTTATCTCTTTTATTTATATTTGCTAATTATATTTGCTGCGTGTTTTACTTCCCAACATTCTTAAAGACATCTGAAAATGAAATCACCATATATAAGAAAGATGCAAGTCAAAGATTTAAGGATCAAATTTGAGGCAGAATTAATTTGTAATAGCTTCTTAGGATCAAATATGAAGCAAATTATTGAATCAAATTGCAAATTCATTTTTCATAAATCGGAACAAATGAAAATAAGTTCTTATGATTATGGGCGGATATGAGGGTGGTGGGGGTCCCAAAATTTTATAATAATAATAATAATTATTATTATTTATTCTTTATTAAAATAGAAAGATGGCTAATCACATTAATCATTTTAATTCGTTTTGTAGCTTTGACTGTTATATGAAAGTAAATTACATTAGGATATTATAATTAAAATTTTCGTGATAATTTAAAAAATTTAAAATTTATTTTAAGACAAATTAAATATAAGTAAAAAGAGATTTTTTTGCTATGACTACTATAAAAATCAATCAAGAAATAAACTTAGAGATCATTAAATGAGTAATATTTTAATCATTTATATTAAAAAAATGATTTTATTGATAATTAAATAATCATTTAATTCTTTTAAAATATAACCAATAAGCATTATAAATAATAAATTTTTTATTATCTTATATTTTAAAAATAAGAAATTCAAATAAATTTTTTTTAAGTATTAATATCAATTTCAAACCTGAATTAAAAAAGTTGAAGAAATATTTAAAATTTTTTAATTTTTGCCCCCCATTAGAGAAAAAAAAAAGAAAAAGAGCTCTATCACTGTTTCTGATTTGTTTATATTGAAGTGAAGGAAAGAAAATGAATCTGGCAATTTATTGCTTTAATAATGGCACTGTGAACTATGATTTCATAAACTAACATTTCAAAAAAAAAATTCTTTAAAGCTTTCTGCTTCATAATTATCATTACTGTTCTCCAAATAGTCATATGAAAGAAGTCTTGTATTAAAAAAAAATATTGTCAAATTGCATAGTAAAAGCTTCTTCGAAAGCAAAATGCATATATTGTCAAATAGCATAGAATAAGCAGCCTCGCTTTGAGAAAAATATCACATCAAATGCCCAAAAGTTATTCGCCTCGCATCATCATCATCATTATTATTATTGCATCCTAAAATATTCATGGCAATAGAGAAGTATAAAGTTTAACATGTTAGTGTTGTACGAAGATCCAGTACACAATCAGATGAAAGAGAGAGTGTTGCATTCATAAGAGACACCAGAGTTTTTACGCGGAAATCCTGAGAAAGAGGCAAAAATCACGGGGTCTGGCCCAGTTTGAAAGAATCTACTATTGTTTGCAGTTAATTACAAATGAAAATGAGGCTCTTCTTTTTTTTTTTGGGGGGGGGGGGGGGGGGGGGGGGGGGCTAATATTCATCATACATAGTGCATTGCATGGTGGAAATTGGAAGAATCAAAATTGATATGCTCGTTTGGTCAGCAAAACCATAGTCGGCTGGCGACGGAGGTCGGAAAGGCCGTATTCGAGTGACGGTGGTCAGAAGGATCATAGTCGGCGGGCGACGGAGGATGGGAGTACCATAGTCGGGCGACGGTGGTTGACAGGACTGTAGTCCGTGGGTGATAGAGGTCGGAAGGACCATTATCTAGCGACAGAGGTCGGAAGGACCGTAGTCGATGGGCGTTGGAGGTCGGAAAGACCGTAGTATGGTGACAGAGGTCGGGAGGACCGTTGTCTGGTGATATAGGTTGGAAGGACCGTAGTTGACGATAAAGGTCGGAAGGAGCGTAGTTGACGGGCGACGGAGGTCGGAAAGATCGTAGTATGGCAATAATGGTCAGAAGGACCATAGTTGGCGGGAGACGAAGGTCGGAGAGACCGTAGTCGGAGGGTGACGGAGGTCATAAAGATAGTTGTTTGACGACAGAGCTCGGAAGGATCGTAGTCGGTGGTCTAGCAGAAATCCAGCATCAATCAGTGGTCCGGTAGAAGTCCGGGCGTCTGCTGATGGCCGGGAAAAAATTCAACGTCAGGTGGTGGTTCGGCGGAAGTTCAAGCATCAGTTGATGGTTCGGTGTCAGTGCGGTGGTCTGGCAAAAGTCCGGCGTCAAGCGGTGGTCCGACAGAAGTTTGGTGTCAGGTGGTGGTCTTGTAGAAGTCCAGGCATCAATTGGTGGTCCGACAAAAGTCCGGCGTCGGTGCGGTAGTCTGGCAGAAGTCCGGCATCAGGCGGTGCTCCGGCGGAACTCCGGTCGATGGTCGAGGAGGAGCGAGGAGATAAGAGCAATCTCCGATCTCTCTTACTTCTCTTCTTCCTTTGGCTTTGGGGTTCTCTTTCATGAGAAAAGGGGGCTCTATTTATATATTTTCTAGAGTGGCATAGCCTAAGAAGAAGGGTATTTTGGGAGTGATTTGGATGGACGGCCGATGTTGAATCACTTGATTGTAGATCGTTTATTGAGAATTTGAATGTCTTAATGATATCAGAATTCAGTGATCTTGGGCTCGTTGGATTTGTCTCATTGAGCCGCTCGATTTGACTATAAGAATGTCATGTTTGGAAACTGTTTGAAGATCCAAATTGCAGTTTGAACCTCCCAACAGAGCTTCGGGTTCTTGATTTGGACCCATTTGGGCTCGGATTGAGTCGAATTTGGTGTTGTTGGGTTTGTATTTTTGAGACGTTCAGTTCGACCGTAAGTTTGCTAAAATTGGAGTTTGGATGGTCCTAATTTTAATTTTTTAAGTTTTCAACTTGATTTTGTCTCGAGATTCATGCCTAATCAAGATAATTTTTTGATGATATATCAATTATTATTATTATTTGGGGTGTTAAGTGCATTGAACACATGGATTGAGGGGTTGGTTTGATGTAGCTAATATTCATCATACATAGTGCATTGCATGGTGGAAATTGGAAGAATCAAAATTGATATGCTCGTTTGGTCAGCAAAACCATAGTCGGCTGGCGACGGAGGTCGGAAAGGCCGTATTCGAGTGACGGTGGTCAGAAGGATCATAGTCGGCGGGCGACGGAGGATGGGAGTACCATAGTCGGGCGACGGTGGTTGACAGGACTGTAGTCCGTGGGTGATAGAGGTCGGAAGGACCATTATCTAGCGACAGAGGTCGGAAGGACCGTAGTCGATGGGCGTTGGAGGTCGGAAAGACCGTAGTATGGTGACAGAGGTCGGGAGGACCGTTGTCTGGTGATATAGGTTGGAAGGACCGTAGTTGACGATAAAGGTCGGAAGGGGCATAGTTGACGGGTGATGGAGGTCGAAAAGATCGTAGTATGGCAATAATGGTCAGAAGGACCATAGTTGGCGGGAGACGAAGGTCGGAGAGACCGTAGTCGGAGGGTGACGGAGGTCATAAAGATAGTTGTTTGACGACAGAGCTCGGAAGGATCGTAGTCGGTGGTCTAGCAGAAATCCAGCATCAATCAGTGGTCCGGCAGAAGTCCGGGCGTCTGCTGATGGCCGGGAAAAAATTCAACGTCAGGTGGTGGTTCGGCGGAAGTTCAAGCATCAGTTGATGGTTCGGTGTCAGTGCGGTGGTCTGGCAAAAGTCCGGAGTCAAGCGGTGGTCCGACAGAAGTTTGGTGTCAGGTGGTGGTCTTGTAGAAGTCCAGGCATCAATTGGTGGTCCGACAAAAGTCCGGCGTCGGTGCGGTAGTCTGGCAGAAGTCCGGCATCAGGCGGTGCTCCGGCGGAACTCCGGTCGGTGGTCGAGGAGGAGCGAGGAGATAAGAGCAATCTCCGATCTCTCTTACTTCTCTTCTTCCTTTGGCTTTGGGGTTCTCTTTCATGAGAAAAGGGGGCTCTATTTATATATTTTCTAGAGTGGCATAGCCTATAAATAGGAGGAAGAAGAAGGGTATTCTGGGAGTGATTTGGATGGACGGCCGATGTTGAATCACTTGATTGTAGATCGTTTATTGAGAATTTGAATGTCTTAATGATATCAGAATTCAGTGATCTTGGGCTCGTTGGATTTGTCTCATTGAGCCGCTCGATTTGACTATAAGAATGTCATGTTTGGAAACTGTTTGAAGATCCAAATTGCAGTTTGAACCTCCCAACAGAGCTTCGGGTTCTTGATTTGGACCCATTTGGGCTCGGATTGAGTCGAATTTGGTGTTGTTGGGTTTGTATTTTTGAGACGTTCAGTTCGACCGTAAGTTTGCTAAAATTGGAGTTTGGATGGTCCTAATTTTAATTTTTGAAGTTTCCAACTTGATTTTGTCTCGAGATTCATGCCTAATCAAGATAATTTTTTGATGATATATCAATTATTATTATTATTTGGGGTGTTAAGTGCATTGAACACATAGATTGAGGGGTAGGAACGCATTCCGTCAACCCATCGGGCAACAACCCGATCCGCATTTTCAATATAAAAGCATGAGTGCACTAACATTGTATCTTTTTTTCTTAGAGAAATTCATAGATTTGAACATTGCACATAGATATATTGGAATATATAGTTTTACATTTTGTAACTTAATATTTTATCATCCATGATTGTTTTTATACATTTGCATTTGGTCAATTAGAGTGCACAGATGTGCATTTTGATATCCACCCGTATCTATGTGTATGGTCAGGAATATTAGGGGCTGTTTGGTTATGAATATTATTAGTGTAAAGTAAATAACGTGTGAGACATCTAAAATTTTCAATGTTCTGTTGGAAGAAAAGCACATACAGAGCAAAATTTTGATGCATATTGAATTCCCAATCTATTCACTTTCAATATATTTGAATTCGCCAATATGAAAAATTCTAAATGTGTCGCTTATGTGAAGCGTGATTAGCTACCATCGTCATTGCTATTGCTAGCTGACCATCACAGTTGCTTACCATTATTTTACTATGCATTGTTTTCAATGAAATAAGTAGCTCCTTGATAATTTGGTTTCCGCTTATGCAGAGAGATTATTACGTGCGGAGTCCAGACACAGAAAATTGTTCGATTTTGTGACTATGAATAGTAAAAGCGAAGTTACTGTTCATCACTGCGCTTTTACTGTTTATTGCTGCGCTTTTATTATTCACAGTCATAAAATCGAAAAACCGAATGGTTCTCTGTGTCCGAACTCCGCATGTAATAATCTCTCTCTTATGCATCCTAAACACCCAACCTTTTAGCTGCTCCAAAGAAGGCAACATTGAAAGAAGAAAAATTGCAATAGCTATACCAATTCCTTGTCTCACATCCAAGGCCTAAAACACTTGCTTTTGCCACAAAACTACCACAAAATAGGTAAGAAAAGGGCATCTAGTATTGTCGCTCTCCCCATCAGGTATGGGCAAATGATATAGGAGAAGAAAAATAACTTTTATATGAACTTCACAAGGAAGGTAAAGTGGGTATGTAAGGTAATGTTAAAAGAAGGATCACTAATTCTTAAGAAATTCTGCTATGCATCACTTCAAAACAGTCATGAATGTGACAAAGAACCAATGAAAAGCTGAAATATCAACAAGAATGGCAATTAGATCTAACCTTAGTTGGATGGTTCTTCTACCAGCTTGGGTAGGTTGAATTAGTCTGGCCGCCGAGTAGGTGGTTGCTTTCGATGCCGACTCCTCACTCCCCTTTTGAAAATGTACTTCGGCTCCTACTGGAGATCTTGGCCTCCTTTTATATGATCATTTTTTGGCCGTTGTATTTTTCTTGAAGTATCTTTTAGCTTTATTTTATTCATGAATCAATTGCTATTTCGCTTTTGACTAATTTATTGATCTTTAGCTCTCATTATCACCTCCCAAGAAATAAATAAGCACATTCCATGATTAAGGGAACAGACGATTTCATTCACATATTTGTTCTTCATCTGCCTTTGATCAATTGTTTTCATCATCACATATTATTGTATCAAATCATTTTCAATTATATATAACGAGTTTGTTACCACAAATTTGTCCGAAAAGATATGATTTTTTTAAAAGTGATTATAAAATTGCTGTGAGAAAGTAATTTTTTAAAAGTGATTATGAAAAGTAAAACAGTAAGCCAGCTTAAAAGAGATCCTACATTGAAAGCAATCACAATCATCATTGATGATGGCTTCATTGTTCATCATTGTAGTCATTTTTACCGAAAGTAGCACAGCATGTGGCCTTAGTTTCAATGCATTAATGTTCACTTTTTCAACTTTCACGTGCCTTTTGTACCACTTTGTTTCTCTTCACATATTTTAAAAATAATTTTCAGCTCCATTGAGTCTACCTAGAACAAAATTCTTTTGAGAGAGGTGTTAATAAATGATCGATACAATTTAAAAAATTTATATTTAAATGGATCCGTTTGATAAATGGGTCAGTTTTGATTGATCTATGAACCTATTTTTGATCAAAAATGATCGGTTTAATTTTTTTTTTTTTACTTGTGAGTATAATCTTCTTATTTTTTATCAAATATTTTAAACTTTATGGTTAACAAGTTAAACAAAATTTTTTTTAAACCAAAACTGATTAATGGTCTAGTTCGGGTCATTTGGGCTACTACTGGGTCGGTTTCGGATTGATATTTTTGACCCGTTTATGATATGGGCAGGATTCACGTTAACTTGATCAGGTTTGGACAATTTTAGGTCGAACCCGAACTTGACTCGTTAACCCGTTCTGATACCCGTCATTTTAAATCATAACTAGAGTTCCATTTGACTATTATTTTTCTTATGCTTTTTTATTATTTTCTATAAATTTTTGCAGTGAAAAAGCTGTTTTTTACAATCAAAAAAATTATTAATGCATGATACATGATAGTTAGGTTTAAAAAAGTAATTGTTTAATTTTTAAAATATATATATATTTATAATATTTATATCAGCTTACAAAAATATCATTTTTTTTCACAACAGCTTCACAATCATCATTATAAAATGATACAGCTGTCTCAAACAGAAGAGATTATTTTGTGCGGACACTGGACAGTATTTTCGTCCGGTTTGCTCAGTATCCTAGCGGTACCGAGGGTACCGACCGGTACCACCGACCGCTGCTCGGTACCGGTCGGTACCGAGCTCGATACCTGATGTGGCGCATTTTCATTGGAGTCTGGATGGCATCCGGACTCCGCACAGAATAATTTTTTCCTCAAACAGACTCTTCATCATACATACTTGAAACATCTTGATTTATTTTTCATGACCTTATTCTCAATATTACTCCTACACTCTAATAACATAATAATTCCAAGGTAAAATTTTATTTGCGTTGCAAATTAGGGTTTCTCAGCTTCCAGAATTAAGGAATCGGAGCACGTGTGGTGGTGGAAGAAGAAGAATGCTAACAGTACACCAAACGTGTAAAAGTCTTCTGCATGATTGATGGAGTTCACCAAATGCCTTAATTGCTTTCTCTGTTTCATTAAGCAAACCTTAGTTGTTTGGACACAGAACTTCCAATTAAAAAAACAAGAAAGAAACAAATGGAATACGTTAAAATAGGAGTCTGAGAGAATCGAAGCTCCTGCTACGCACAGCTGCAGCTGCGTTTGGGACAGCTTTCTTACTAATTTTAAAAGCAGCCAAAAAGTTAACCCAAACAAAATCATAATTTCTTTGCAAGCCAATTGCTGGATATGTTTATTTAATTTTAATTTTAATTTTGATTTTTTTAAGGTTAATGAATGATAAGTCGTAAAATATGTGATTCGAATATAAGATGTAAGAGAAATAATTTTATCCTCTTATCAATTGTCCGATATATATATAGAAAGGCATTTAGAGTGAGTGTTTTTAGCTACGAGGTTTAGTACAGATAAGTCAAACTGATTTTTTAATTGATACTTTGGGCCTAAGATATTTGTCTTATTTATGAAAGGATGGAGCATTAGTATTTAATTTTTAGTGGGGCCCTCATATAGAGTATTGATAAGATATATATTATTTATGCTCTTATCTTAATTTTGTTAGTGATTAGTTATGCCATTTCTCTCCTCTTTTGTTTTGGGGTACATATTAAATTATGTAAGTTAATGAGGCATATAGAATGTACATAGCACATATGATTCTGATTCTGCATTATATTCATTTGAATTAAACTGATACTTAAGTTCGAAATTCACCAGTAGTTTTAGCTCATTTAGACTCATTTGTCACACAACTAGCTGCACCGAGCACAAGTATATATATTTCTTATTTTCTCAAGTATCATTTCTGGTAACACATGTGTTGATTCTCAATTATAATTAGGGTTCAAAGGGGGTCTGAGAATGATACAACTCAATACTTTCGAAAAATGCCTTCTCCCACTAAAATATTTCAAAATTTATCCTTGTATTATGACTTTAACTTGAGCTAACAATTTTTTTTCTCTCATTTTACGGTGTCAACTGTCAACTATCACTTGTAAATCTTGATCCATGAAAGAGAATCTTTGAACATGACCCTTGGGCTCAATCTAAAACTTGAGTAAATTTTTTCTACTCTTCGCAAACAATATTAGTTTCAACATTTTCAAAGGTGTTATGACAAAAAAGCTATGCTAAGGAGCATCCTAATGAAATGCCACTACATAATAATCATATAAAGGATCCTCTCGGCAAGATGATTTGATGAATCTTTGAATAAGTCTTATAGGCTACTACTCTTGCATAATCTCCTCAATAGCATGGTCTAACAATCTTTTCCATCGATTGTAGTCATTTTAGCTCCAAAGTCTCGTCTCTAGCACACTTGGACAAATGTTGTTCTTCATAAGGAAAGCACTACAGAGATGCCTCTCCCTATTGAACGAAAAAAAATGTCAAGCAAAACCTACCCTTAACTTTTTTATGGTAAAATTATAAAGGCTCAACATACCCCATGATTCAAGGTGATAGTTTTGAAGTACTAGAGGGGATGTTTAAACCTAGGATGATCACTTTAGATATTCTCTTAGCTTGTAGCAACTGAAGATGTTGGTTAAGTTACTAGAACTTCTGATAGCTATATCACCATGTAGGAGTGTAATCATATGATCTTAATCTCCTCCTCCAAGCCATATAACTCCAGTCCTCTTAAATATAAGGAGGTATGTCTTACGATAATAAGAATTATGATAATTTGATTGAAAATCCATAAAACCACCAATGCTAGTAGTATTAAAATGTCATAAATTGTGCATTGAGAGCTAGGAAATAGGCTAGCTAACCTATAAACTCATGAAATAGTAGATCTCACCTGAGCCCATGTAGTACTCAGCTTTTGTTCTTCCCTGATAAGTAGTATTTCCATAGACCATTGAGAATAAAAAATACCTCATGCTAAGGACATATCAAAATACAATTCTTCCACAAAGAATATAATATGATGTAGGAGATTTTTGACACCTTTACAATCAGTAAGGAGCTCATGTATTTTAGAAAACTTAAAGAGCTATTCCTTGCTATCCCTTGATGTTTAACACCCTGGGATTTATTGTCTGAAGAATTGCATCGTTTTGAATATTTTATAATATCAATCAGAGCTAAACGAATTTCATAAATAGGGGAAAGAATAAATGCATTACTATTCATGATATATTTATATTGTTTCAAGCCAAAAAATAACATATTTATAATAGCCATGATGCTTAGTCAGCAAAAATAGTTTATCATTTCAAAACATGATGACTGCAAAAGGAAAGAAATAATAGATGATGAAGGAAAACTCTAGCCAACTCATCCTCATTCTACTGGTCTCTTACCCTTTGTAATATCTCAAGATCAAATTTTAGAAGAATTTTTTATTTTAATCTCTTCATTAACCAATCAGAGCTTCTATGAATTTATCAATATAAGTCAATCCAACAAAAGAAATTAAAAATTATATACCTTAAAATATAAAACTATATTCATTCCTCAAAACTCATATACAATAGCCAAGAGTTCAATCCATTCATTTATAGTCTATTTTTTAGATCTTGACTATAAAAGAATAAAACTAAAGAAAATGCAGAAACAAAATAAAACATGAATCCTAGATCTACCTCACTCCCTCGAATCTTGACCCCTTCTGGGAAAATATGTAAAACTACAGAGTGAGCTAACAGCTAAGTAGGCTACTAGAACCTATAACTAAAATCAATGCAAAGCAATATGAACAATATGTATGTAATCATTCAACCACTATAAGTATGAATATACCACAGAGTGAGCTAACAGAGGCTACCAGAATCTATAACTAAAATCAATGCAAGACAATATGAATAATATGTATGTAATCATTCAATCACTATCAGTATACATATATAACTACAAAAATATATAAAAATCAATGAAACAATAATATGCCATATGATAAAAAAGAATCAGTATAACTAAAGTAATGATTAATAACCAAGTGAACATATGAAAGAGGTCAGTAAACTATATCATTTCTATACACATTTGTTAAGAATAATTATATATATCTTGGTTTAGGAAATTTGTATACCTATCATAGTTAAATGCATGCAGTGTAGTGTCTCTTTATGCTATGTATGTTATCATATAAATCATACATATATCAAATGTATTTGCATCGATTTTACTAGTCGTATCATATAGTTACATCAATTATAGAAGAAATCTTATGCAATCATGAATGCAATAGCTTTAATGTGGTACCTTCATTCTTTCACCCCAATTATTGTCCAATTGTGTATCAATCTTAATCTAGACCCAACTGTCAATTAATTGGTATCGGTCAAACCCAATTGTCACCCAGTTGGGTATCAGTTTTAATTAGGCCCAACTATCAACCAATTGGTATTGGTCTTCATCTTTTATATTAATAACCAGCGTTCCATCTAATCTCCCTTACTTACATAAAAATATTATATTTTTATCAATGTTATATATGAAATATAGTAATTCATAAAATACAGAAAAATTTATCAAATTGATATATTATGCATTTACTTCAAAAAATCATAGCTTCTAATTTAACTGGTAAAAAATAATATATTTATGTCAAAATACTCATATTGATGACATCTATCACATACCAAAAGTTGTAGTGAAAGTTTTACCAATAAAAAATATCATTATTTTTTAGTAACAAAAATACAAATTTGATCAAAAAAATCTAAAAAAATAATAAAATTATTGATAGCAGAAATAGGATAATGATTCCTTACAATTAGACGAGCAAATTTCTCAACAGGATCGACGGATGAAAATCACTCTACGGCCACCAAACCTAAGCTTCTCATTTCTCTCTCATCTCTCTTTTCTTTTTGTTAACTGAATTGATAAGAGATAAATGGATTAAGTAATGTTTTATAATGCTTTAAGATATTTTAATAAAAAAAAGTATATAATTTAATCAATTTTTAATATAAAATTATATAAATCTTTTTAGGATTTAAAATTATAGAAAAATATTCATAAAATAGTCCATTTTATTCAAATTGTTTTGGTAAAAATGGTCACATGACGGTCCCAAAACCCCAACTTATACCGATATGTGTCAATTTCATAAGGATTTGCACTAATGCTTAAAAATTATGAAAAAAAAATATTATAATTAAAATATAATAATATATATCTATGGTAAAGATGATTTTTAAATTTGACTTATAATTACTTCTAAAAAAATTATTTGACTTGATTAAAATATGATTTATTATAATCTACTCACCTATCAATACCAATTCCATCCATCTTATATAGCACATTAATATATGCATTCATTCACTATACTTGTTATTACACACATTATACATAACGTATATCATAATAAAAGATATTTTATACATATTGTATATAATTATTGTTAACATAAATATATTTAGTATGCTTGTCCATATGCATGTAATATTGCAAAATGCATGTCATGCCAAATAAACAGTAATCATATACATGTCATGTATCATATATCTAGATTTAGGGCATTAACACCTGATCATTTTGCACTCAGTATTTTTTGCACTCAGTATTTTTTCTACTCATTTCAGATAAAATAACAAATATACAAAATACTGATAAAACTATCATATAAACCAGTTAAAATGTTTAGAGCAATGATATCTATAATATATCAAAAGTTACACGATGAAAGTTTACTAAAATATGAGATATTATATTTCTATCAATTTTAGGAGAGAGAAAATACAGGAAACTCAGAATCACTGAAAATAAATGTAGAGAAGAGGTCACTTATAACGATCAAAATATTTTTCGTAACAGGAGCAATGGATAGATTTAATTGCGATGAGTTCACTTTATGTGCGACGAGCTATTTCAAAATCTATCGAGTTTGATACGGTGGGCGAGTTCATCATGACCTCGACAAGTTGAATCACCATAGCAAATTAAGTGACACCTTGGCGAGTCCATCATCTTAAAGCTTCGTTTGTGACAACTTTTTTATTTCTTTCTAAAAACGATTTATAGTATAAAAATTTCTTGAACTAGAGTTTTTTTATAAATAGAAATCTACTTCAAAATGTAATAAAAAAGCTATCCCGAATGAAATCTAAATCTTCTTAATTCAACTAGTTTGCTTCAAACACTAAACCAAGTCAAATTGACTTGATGTACAATATTAAAAAAAAATAGACATAAAAACTTTGAACCATTAAAATAATGAATATATCAATACACTGATCTGCAATTGATCTTTTTTACTTAAAAAAAACATTCATGTCTTCTTGACCAAGCGCCTGCAAGATCCCACGAGGGAGTTCCCAATGAACATTGGGATCTCTCATGCTATGAGATCCCATGAAGGTGATCTCTCCATTAACAAACGCAGTCATCGATACCAAGACCGGCTGATTGACCGGACAAAAGATAAAATATAAGACCTCATGTGTGACGGCTTTCTTACTGCTTCTTAAAATAATTTTTTAAGGATGAAAAAGCCCCACTTATTTTTAGGAAAAATATAGCAAAATATAACTTATGCGCCTAGGAAAAAGCCGCACATGCTTCAACGCCTTCTTGAATGCAAATTTAGAATTTTTTTAGAGTCCCTATAATTTTTTATAAAGATCATTATAAAATTATTTGTAGATGAGATAATTTTTTTGTAAACTGTTTTGAGTATTATAAATATGCACTTTCTTAAAAAGTCAAATATTAACTTTCTTATAGCTCCCAAATATTAATAAATATAAATATAAAAAACTTCTAACTATAAAAATTTCTATAAAAAAAAAAGAATAATCAAATGGAAGTGTAATAGCGGTCGAAAAAAACAAGGAAGGGGGGATTTTTTACGCAGCAAAATGAATAAATAATAATAAATGTTGCGGAAAAGAAAGAACAATAAGATTTGATATGATAAAAACTCAAAATCGGGAAAAACTATGGAGCCACACCACACCAAGAAATTCATTATAAAAATTTAGGAGAAATAATACAGCTCTCTCTTCCCTCTCGCTCTCTCACTGCCTCTATTCTCTTTTGCACCATTCTCACATTAGAACATACAAAGAGATCCATACTATAACCACCAAGGGATGCCAACCTTAATTTAAAATGAGAAAGAAAAGTGCTAGCCCGTCTCACAGTTTCGTGGTACTAGTTTGGAGCGCCACCACGCTCAACTCTCTGTCTCCAATCTGCCTAACAGCGTCACGGTGCCGAGGTTTGGAGGGCTGCAACGCTATTGCTCTCTATTTTTCTCCAAGAAAAATATGAAGTGTTGGCCCGCATTTTTGGCTAGATGAATAGCACTCATGTTGTCACTATCCAACTTCTCATTCCTTTGCTCGCCAATAAACTTTGCAACCATATCATCTCCTTGCTAACCTTAGTAATAGCAATGTACTCAGCTTCTATAGTTGAGAGCGCAACAATTTTCAATAATTTGGAAACCCAACTCACTGCAGTCTTTTCCAAAGTGAAGATATAATCAGTTGTGCTTCTCATACCATCAAAATCTTCAGCAAGATCAAAATCTACATATCCCTCCCTGTAGATCAATCTCTGTATCTCCAAAACAAAGAGCTTTGTCAACTGATCCTCCTTGAGAATCCACTTAACTATCTCCCAATGAAGTTTGTCTGGGTTACTTATAAATCTACCGACTACTCCCACTCTATATGTTATATCTAGTCTCATACCAGTCATAGCATATATCAAACTTCCAACTGCTGAAGCATACGGAGTTCTCTTCATATGTTCTTCATCTGCTTCAAATTTAGGTGATTGTTCCTTAGATATATGAAAAAATGACTACCAACGCTTTGCCTCACTCATGTTAAAACTTTGCATAACCTTTTCAACATATTTAGCTTGAGATAACTTAAATATAACTGCACTTCTATCCCTACTGATTCTCATACCAATAATTCTTTTTATTGGACCCAAATTTTTCATTCCAAACTCTTTTAATAACTGCTCCTTCAGATACCTTATCTTCTTCACATCTAACCCTGCAATCAACACATCATCCACATATAAAAGCAGAATGATATAACCGTTATCAAAATATTTTAAAAAATAAGTGATCCGCCTGACACTTTATGTGCCCATTATCTGACATAAATCAGTCAAATTTCTTATACCACTGTCTTGGTGTCTACTTCAATCTATATAAGTTCTTTTTGAACTTACACACAAGATCTTTTTTACCTGTGACCACATATCCTTGAGGTTGCATCATATACAACTCTTTTTCAAGGTCACCATGAAGAAATGTTGTCTTTATATCCATCTACTATACAAGTAAATTATCCATTGTTATTATGCTCAGTACAACTCTGACTGCAGTCATCTTTACCATTAGAGAGAAAATTACAGCATAGTCTATTTTTCCTTTGTTGAAAACCTTTAACTACAAGCTTGATCATAGTACTTGCTACCATGAGGTTCTTCTTTCAGCATGTAAACCTATTTATTATGCAGTGCTTTCTTTCCATGTGAATGCATCCCAAATCCTAAGTCTAATTCAACCTAAGTGAATGCATCTCATTATCCATGACTTACTCACACTTCTTTGAATCAACTTGAATGGCCTCATCATAGCAGTCTGATTCATCACTATCTGTCAGCAATAGATAGTATAAGGAAGGAGAATGCCTTTGTACTAACTTTGAGATTTTGTTAGATCTCCTAATTTCAGTAGTAGGTGTTTGAGAAACCCTCTATGTTTTCTCATCGTTGTCTGCTTGATTATCATCTTCCTTTATCTCAACATATTTGGAAGAATTTATATGAGTCTCATTTCTATCTTTGTATATTATATTTTCATTGAATTTAACATCCTTTCTTCTGATAAATTTTTTATTATAATAATCCCAAAATTTAAAGCCAAATTCATCTTAGTTATATCCAATAAATGTACACTTGAAAGATTTTAGATCAAGCTTACTTATAGATCATGCATTAACATGAACATAGATGAACAACCAAAATTTTGAGGTGAGATAAACTTACCTCATTACCACTCTATGCTTCCTCAGGTAACCCCTCATTCAGAGGAACTGAAGGACCACGATTGATTAAATAAACATCAATATTCAATGCCTCTACCCATAACTGTTTGGATAGACCTGCATGCAATCTCAGTTGCTCCTAGCACGCTTAGTGATAGTTCTATTCATGTGCTCCACAACATTATTTTGTTGTGATGTTCTTGGAATAGTAATCTTATATCTGATCTCATTCAAAATACAATACTCCTTGGACATCTTATCACAATACTCACTGCTATTATATGATCTGAGATATTTCAGCTTTAAACTTGTCATGGTCTCAACTTTAAGCCTTCCACTTCTTGAAAACATCAAATACATTTGACTTGTATTTTAAGAAGTACATTCATATATTTTTGTTAAGATCATCAATAAAAGTAATAAAATACAAAGACCCTCCTATAAAATAAACTGGTGTATAGTCTCATACATCAATATGCACTAACTCCACCTTCTTCAACTTTACTTTTGAACCAGTTTTTAAAAAGCTCACCTTTTGTTGCTTGTTATATACATAGTCTTTATAAAAATCTATATTTATAGATTTTAAATAAGGAAGCTTTTCTCTAGTAAGAAGTGAATGCATATCATTGTTACTCATATGACTAAGCCTTTGATGTCAAAGATCTCCATCAATATCTAAATTAGCTACTCTAATACTATCAAATATTTTGTTAATAACATACAAGATGTCTTTAATACTACCACGAGCTATAACCATAGCCCCTTTTGTCACCTTCCACGAATTTCCTGTTAATGATATCATATGGCCTGAGTTTGCAAGCTTACTCATAGAAATTAAATTTCTCTTCAAACAAGAAACATGCCTAGCATCCTTTAGTCTCCAAAACATCTCCATATCTCATAATGTTGTAGGACTTATTGTCTCTCAGATACACTTTGCTCATATCTTCTATTTAGTTCTTGAACACTTTTTTGCTAGAACTTGCATGAAATGAAGCACATGAATCTATAAACCAATATTCAATATTTTCCAGAGACAAAATTAGAAAATTTGACTGAAACTTATATGCAAATACATTTGTAGAGTGATTTCTGTCTTAACCTCCACCACTTACCTTCTTTGGAACGATATAGTCTTTCAAATAACTCTTCTTTCCACGGTTCTAGGACGCACCTTTTCCTTTATTTGAAGTAAATTTCCTTCTCTTGGAATTAGATCTCCCTCTTTCTATCTAAACCCCTTCCTCTTGCTTCAACATTTAGAGCAGAATTTGAAAATTCACCATTCACCTTCCTGCGAACCTCTTCATTAAATACTAACCCCACAATATCCTTAAGTTCAACTTTGAACTCCCTAAAAAGTTACTCACAGTATTAACCAGCCCCATCTCAACTATCTAGCAATGAAGATAACAGCAACAACGCTCTCACCTCATCATCAAACTTGATGCAAACTAAATAAAATTGACTCATCATAGTGTTCATATTATTCAAGTGCTCTGCAATTAAAATATTATCTAACATCTTCATATTGAATAACTTCATCAAGAATACTTTTTTTGAGATCAATAGCTTCCCATGCACTTTAGTCAGTACAATCATGAGGTTAACTGTGGTCTTCTTATTTATAACATTGAATACAACAAAAAAGGAAAATGCAAGTCGAATCAAACTTAGGATTGTGCGATCAAGAACCTCCCACTCCTCCATAATCATTGATTTCGACTTATTAATGATTCCTTTCAATGATAAATACAACTTTTTCTGGCACAACAAATCTTCAATTTGCATCCTCCATAATGCAAAATTTAAACCGTTGAACTTATTAATCTTATATATTGCTTCATCGATCATTACTCCCACTCGAATTGAAGAATATGGCTTTGATACCAATTGTTCGGGGAGAGTGAAACCATGCAGCAAAACAAACAAGAAATAAAAAATGCAAACACACACACACACACAAAACACAAGTATTTAACGTAAAAAAATCTAAAACCAAGAAAAAATCATATAGTCACATCACACCAAGAAATTCACTATGATAATTTGGGAGAAATAGTGCAGATCTCTCTTCTCTCTCGCTCTCTCTTTGTCTTTTTTCTCTCTTGCACCGTTCTCACACAAGAATGTACAAAGAGATCCACACTATAACCACCAAGGGACACCACCCTTAATGAAAAATGACAAAGAAAACTATCAGCCTGTCTCGCAGCACCATAGTGACAATTTGGAGCACCGCGTCGATCTACTCAATGTCTTCAGTCTGCCTAATAGCGTTGTGACGCTGGAGTCTAGAGCACCACAACGCTACCGCTCTTTGCTTTTCTCCAGAAAAATATGCAGCACCGAGGCGCTCGGGTGCAGAGTGCTTATGTGCTTAGGTATACAGTGTCGGGTAGCTAGATCCCAAAATAGTTAAAAAAAACCCCAGCAAGCTCGACATACTGAACTGAGGTACGAGACAACAATACAACACAATTGATCAACACAATCAGATTCTACACAAAACTAACAAATACTTCATAGGCTAACAATAGCCATCAATCCTTAATGGACCACAAAATGAAATATGAAATATATCTAAAAATGAACTGCGCGCATATGTAGACAAAGATTAATCCAAAATAGGATGTGAATTCATGAAGATCAAAATAGTTAACAATAAGCATAAAAAAAAAATAATAAAGGCCATAAATAATCCAGCTGCAGCATATAATGATTGAATGCCGGCGGCAGCACAGTCTTTTTATCAATGATTATGTAGTCACATATGATAAAAATAAAATAAAAAAGGAACATTAACCTTTCTTTATAATGAAAAAGAACTATGAGGGCGACAATTGAATGGAAAAATAAAACAAAAAGAAAGAACTGCCCCCTTAACACTATTTGTATTCATCTATCTACACCCCACCCAACAACTAGATTCATCAGATACAGACAAGCCTGCAATGATACAGGCCACCTACCAGTCACATCAAGATTTCAAGGCAATTCTGGTCTTGATCGGCTTCAGCTTCACGCCCATGCTCTCGGGCGAGTAGAGGTCCGGCGAAATGCAGGAGGGGCTTAGAGGGCTCCGAGGGCTTAAGCTCAGCTGGCATGGCCTGTAAAGTCCATATCCCATGAGGAAATACTCCATGGGAATCAACATGGCGTGCGGCTGCTCCTCTGTCACCAGTGACCCACACACTTGGACCTGCAAGTCAGCCCCAGTTCACAACAAGTTAGCAATTTAAAAGCCACATGTCCCATGCATTACTCTTCATAGTCATTTCAGGATGGTGTGAAATTGGTTTGGGCTTCAGACTTTCATTTTTTTTCCGTTTAAAATGCTGCATCTCAACTGCTTTCAAGTGAAATTCTAAGATCCGTTTGAGCTGTTCCTTGAAATAATTAGAGTTGTTATAGGAAGATAACTTCTTTGAAAAATGCTATGGGATTATAAATATTTTTTTCTCATAAAAGCTCAGATAGCGTCTTTCTTATGAGAACCACTCTCAGATCTGATTATTAAAAATTGTTTTTCAACAAAAGAAATTCTAAAAGCAGCAAGAAAAAAGGTGATCAAATATAGCTATAGTTGCTGCTGGGAAAGCAAATCCCAAAAAAGTGCAAAAATTGCCTCAAAACCTTAATAGAAATACTTTTCAAGCTGAAAGCAAAAGATGGAAATACAAAAGCAACACCCAAGCCACCTACTGAATCTCAATTTTTATGAGATCTCCACATGGAGTTAGGTTAATTTGGGCCTCTGGATTCTGTCTGAAAAGCTACCTTAATTAGTTATCATAGGGATTGGTCAATCCATAGTGAATAAGATCTGATCCAATCACTGTTTGACACACACAACTGTTCTTCCTATTTGGTATAAGAAATGAATTGAATCCCAGGCTCAACTATATAACTATTGGATAATAGAGCAGGGAAGATTATATATAATTCATTATATTACGTTTAATCCATAGTTAATCCCAAGTTATCTCAAACAAAACAAAAAAAAAAAAGAGATCCTTCATACCTCAACAAGGGCACTGTATCTCCTGTCAAGCTTGGAGGTCATGTGGAGAGCATCAGCGTGGAAGGGAGAACTGTCACCGACAAATATCAATGTCCTGCAGTGAAGCTTCTTCAACTCTTCAGTCAAGTCATGTCTCCTATTCAAATAGCAAGAAGCTTTGTTCAGCAAGAGCTGCTTGAAATCTCCTAATGTAAAATAAATAATCATAGGGGGCGTGGTACCCATTCATTGATTGAAGAAATCGCCAGACGTTCATGCTCTGCCTTTCATCTAGAAGCTGCAATGGGATCAAAGGAAAATCAGTAAGCTTGCCTCTAATTGCAGAAGCAAGACATGAAAAAAAAAAAAAGGATCATTGAATAACTAACGCTTCTGCAGGCCTGGACTATATCTGATTCAGGCTCTTGTGTATTTCCTCGAACTTCCTGCAGGAATCACCAAGAAGATGAAACAAATGATCGTCAATATAATTCACATGCTGAAGCAAATTGCAGTATCTCACCTTACTGAAATATCTCTGAAGCAAAAAATCTTTAATCAGCCCGGACATCCCATAGAAGTATAACAAATTTGACATCACCTGAGAGATAACGGCAAGAGATTAGCAATCACAATAATGCTTTGAAAAAAGAATTTTCTTCTTTTGTTTTTAAATACTCAAACATCCCATCTCTTTGGTGGATGAGGATTGAGGATTGAAGATTGAGGATTTCACATCTTACCTTATTGTAGAACCATTCGGTCCAGGAGGGAGCTTTACATAATGGCGATACAAGCATCAGACCAATAACTCGGTGTTGATATCTTGACTGCATTAATTAGAAGATTTAAGCATTAAAAAACTAAATGTATTATAATGCTATTAAAAATCATTTACTAACGAGAAGACATACAGCAAAAAGGGTAAGGATGTAAGCACCAGCAGTGACACCCATGCACATCACAGCTGCTAACCTAGATGAAACGAGAGATTTTTAATAAACAAATGATTCAGAAAATGTTGAATCATCTCTGCTCCTTATGATTATGGAAGTATTAAAGTTTGGAAAGAAGAATTATTATCCAGGTACTAAAGAATATTACCCAAAGAAATCAAGAACGTCCGCAACTTGATCTGCCAACTCATCAACAGAAGGCACTGACAGGTGCATAGAAATAGGAGCAGCTCCAAACTGTAGGAACTCTTGAGGAAGGCGGGGAAACTCATGTGAGAAGGTTGTTCCAATTAGAGCAAAACAAAAAATTACAACATTGGAATGAAAACTTAAAGGAGGTAAAACTAAATGACTGACCTCATGTCCAGGAGGTGTGATATGATATATGCAAAAATTGTGAAGCAGCAAAGAAGCAGCCTCTGGAGTAAAAAATAATCCTTGAAAGCATGACATATCTGATAAAAAACAATAAAAAAATAAACATTGAAATTGCTCCCTAACTTAATAAATCATTGAGCATGAATGCAACTTCTTCAATCACTTAATTCTTACACAGTTAATGGGAATTGAAACATAGATGAATGAGTTATACTTATTAAATGAAACTCTTGCTTCGAGTATAAGAAAATACTATAAAAGAAGCAGAAAGTCGTTGACAAGTAGTATGTAATCATCAAAGTAATGCAATAAATTATCTAAATTGTAATTTCAGGTAATTTCTGGATTTGCAAGTAGCTTTATATATTTCCTTTTTGCGTTTACAAGAAAACAAAAATAATTCTATTTCTACACAAAAGAGGACAAATCAAGTATACATTGAAGCAAATAAAGTATAAACTTTCAACTTACAGTTTAAAGCCACATCAGGATAAGTTACAAGAGCAGGTTTTTCCTGATCACCAAACACGGACACTGAAACAGACCCACATCTTGTTTGTATAAGGTGTTCCTGCAAACCACAAAAAGATACAGAAATAATTTAGCATAACAAAACCTAGCGTTTGTTTCAGATGATAACATCGCCTAATAGACGCCTAGAATGTTTAAAAATTAATCGAGCTACAACATTACAGGGCAGAAAGGCTAAGTTTCACCAAGTCTTCACCAAACCAGAAAAGCAATTACATTCTTTTTAACTTAATCAATCCGTGAATCAAATTATGAAGAACTCCTTCACAATTAGAAAGCCAGAACATCCACATGCAGTTAACTACACAACCGGCCAAAAAAAAAATCCCTGAAAATTAATCCGAACCCTCACCAAGATCGGGAGAAACAAACCAGCATTGTAAAGCTCAATCTCTTCTCAAATAAAACACAGGTAAATCTTTAAGAAAATAAGTAAATAATCAAATTCGATCGAATCAGAAAGCGAAAATCAGATACAAAGAAGAATGCTTGAGGTTTACGGGGCCCAAACCTTCCCTCCAAACGAGATTCTCTCCACGTCAATGGACACCGAGCCGCTCGATTCTCCCATCAGCTATTGAGGCCCCAGAGCCACCTTCCTCTTCCTTTTCCCTCTCCTCTCTCTCTCTCTCTCTCCCCCTCCCTCCTTTGCTTGCTTGCTCTCTCTCCTCCCTGGCTTTCTTCCTCTCCTTCCGCAATTTATACGGAGGTCGGGTTAGGTTAAGCCCACCGACACCCGTCGCAGCTCTACCGTTTCGACATGCCCCGACCCAAGCTGGCAGCCCGTGGGGCCCACTGTAAAGGGTGACTATAACCGCGCGGTTATTCGACCGACAGTCTGGTGGGTCAAATGACGGAATTGCCATGTATCTTCACCGCTCGACCTCGAGCCAGCTGGTGGACCGAACGGGCGGCGGTCCCCGCTTTGACCGGACGGTTGTGGGGCCCGAGACACGGGCCCGGTATGATGACCTGGCGACAACCCTTGGGATCTGGGAATATGCTTGCGGGCTTGCCACCTGGCACTTCTCGTGGTTATTTTTTAAGGGTAACTAAGCACGTTTTTCTTAAGCATGTAAAAAAATTAAGGCTAATCTACCTTTTTTTTGTTCACGTTTTTCTTAAACTACACCAACACCCTTAGTGTAAGCTTAGGCATAATTTAAATAGGCTCAGTATTTAATAATAAATTAAAAAATAATATTATGTTCCCTTCAACTCTATCAAAGTATATATAATTCAAGTCAAAGTGTCAAAAGGAATCAATTTTAAATTAATAAATTTTAAAATATTTTGAAAATTTATGTTATCATAATCTTGATGTAAATATAGATTGAGCCATTTATTATTATTTAGAAAATGAGACTTATAATTTTATCCTAAAATAAAGAAAGTTTGATTATGTATGACAAGAAATATATGAGGTAACATAAACTTGGCTAACATTATGCAAGTAATATAATTTATTTATCATTACTCATAAGGTATGCATATGGTATGTTGTAGGTGAAAGAATTTATTGAACATGAAAATAAGTTAGGTATAATGGATAAATTATTATTTATATCTTCATAGATCCTATGCTCTGTATAGGTTAGCTTGGCTTGGTTTGGCTAAGGTCATGAATAGTGGCTTTGGGTTGGTACAAATTAACCAAGCTAATCATAATAGCACCTAGATCATCCCGGTTTGGATTTAAGCGAGTTATGAGTAATTCAATAAAGATTGGTTGCTCTCTAGGGTTTTTTATGGGTCCACTAGGTCTGGAGTAGTTTATAAATATAATTGGTTTAGTATGGAAAAATTAAGATTGAATTTTGTTACAAGATGGTCTAAATAAGCCTTAGTGTCATAGATGCATCACATAAATACATAAATAAGTCATAGTTGTAAATATTGGCCACAAGATTAATGAGTAGTAATTTGGGGTTGAGTTTAACATTTGAAGCTCGCTAATAGGTCAGAAGTTGGCCTACCACAATAAAAAGATCAACATATAGTTAGCAAGGTGTGTTTTCTTAGTATAATTCTTAGTATAATAATATAGTGATAACATTTTGAAATCCAAGGGAGGTGGGATCCTCTATTATTTCTAATAAGAAGATATTGGCAGGGCTACACATTTCGAACCAATGGTGATAAATAAAATACTCCACATTGATCTCTTGTGTGTGTATGTGTGTGTGTAATTTGCTAAATGATTTGACACCTAGTTTAATTGCCATGAGGTGATGAAGTTATTGGTGATGTTTATGTTATACATAGATCTTTTTTCAAGATGCTTCATGGTTTGGTTTCTTGTCATAGTCATCAATTTATGCTCATTGCATTTTTTAGGATGCTCTAGATAGAATTTTTGTAGAGGGACACAAATACCCTATTATAGATTAAGATCAAGTCCAAAGAAGATAATGAGATATTTAATTTATATTTCTTGTTTATTGATTGAAAATTATATAAAATTTGATGGACATGTGAAATATGTGATACTTTAAAAGGCAACATTCCTAATAAATTATTATAAAAGCTTACATTCTAGCATTTATATTAAGTTCCAAATAAATTATTATAAAAAATTAATAGATTTAACATTTAACATTAACATTTATATTGATGCTAATTATTAAATACATTTAACATTCCTAATAAATTTTTACACGCACACACACACACACACACACACACACACACACACACACACACATATATATATATATATATATATATATATATATATATATATATATATATATATATATATATATATATATAATATTATATATGTAAATATATAATATTTAAAAATAATTTATATTAATATATTATGACTCAACATTGATTAAGGGTTTTAAAATTTTTTTTTATTTATTTTGATTTATTTTAAGATAAACAAAAGGTTTTTATTATATTCATTTTAAAATAGATAAAAATTTTTGAATAAAAAATAATCAAAATATTATGATTATTTTTTTTTCTAAAAATTTATGATATTTTTATAAATCACATATTTTTGAGAGATTAGTCATTTTTATCTTTATATACTAATTTTTGTTTCTTCTTTATTTGTCTTCTTTGTTGGAGAGCTTCCACAGTATACTGATATCATAGCTCAATTGACATGAAGCAATGATTGAAGAGAGCAAATATTTGATTATCGAACATAATCAAAGATTTGAGACTTTATGGGCTACATAAGGAAAACTGGCAGAACGAATCATGAGCTCACCATCAAGTTCCCCAAGTTCTCCATTTAAATACTAATAAGTGTAAAAAATGTTATGTTTTAAGTATTAATTTGTCAGTAAAAATGTGTTATTTTAGTTATATGTGTGCAGAAAATATAGGAAATGAGCAAAATTTTTAAGTATGATACAGTACCGTGGCGTCAGACAAAATACTGCTGCGGTGCTATCATTGGCACCACTGGAGCATCCAAATATGAACATGGCGGTGCCTAGCATCTGTTTGTCAGCGCCGCAACGTCGGAGGAGTCAGCGTTGCAAAGTCCATCCAACTATCTCAGCACCGCAACATCAAAGGAGTCAACGACGTAAAGCTCAAACTCTATCTGCACAGCGTCGTAGTGCCAAATTCCAACTCTGTTAAATCAAGGGAGTGCCACGTGGACGTTATAGTGCTTAAACCATCAGCAACATTGCGGCGTTATAGTTGTAACTATTAAGGCTATAATATGTCAGCAAAGCAACATATCAATTTATTAAACAGTGGGTCCCCGTCAGCAAGCGCTGCAGCGGAGGAAACCTTTAGCGTTGCGATGTTAGTTTATTTTATGGGCACCACAACACAAGTGTCTTGAGCACCGCAATGCTAGAATCTATTTTTTATATTTTTCTATAAATATCTATTTGTAATATTAGTAGGGGAGTTCAGACACTTATTTAATTTTAATCTTTATAGCGCTTTTCTGATTTTTTATTAGGAGCGACAACTAAGAGAATTCAAAGAAGTATTAGATATATTTTATTATAGTGTTTGGCATGTGTTTGTGGAAGCAATTCTATAAGTTTTAGGAGGAGTGTAGAGGAGATTATTGAACCATCTGCTGATATTTTTTCTTCTGTACTTTATTTGTTTTATGTAATTAATGAAAAGGAATATGCTTCACTTGTTCTCATGTCTGACTAATTCTCTAATTTTGAATTAATTGTGTAAATAAAATATGAAGTACTAATGAGTTCTCTTCATCAATAATTTTATAATATTTTTAATATATCAGGTCTTTATTTAATATATAGTGGTCATATGTGTAGTTAATATCATGTGCAATATAGAGTTTAGGAATAGAAAAATATGCACAACTAGATATGTTGAATTAGTATGATGCAAGCATATGCATAGTGCTTGTCATGTATCAAATTTATAGAGATGAATTATTATGAGGGGGCTTTAACAATACACGATTTACTTACTCTTCTGAGATTTTTATAGGATGAAAGATTATAGGAGTTTAGAGTGGTATTGAGGTTGGAAGGGTTTAATCTATCCTTTGTCTCTTCATGCTTAATTGAGCAGTTGGTGATGCATATATTCTTAATAATATCAATATAAAAGAGAATAATTAGAAAATATATTGTATTTACATTCCATCAATCCAAAATAATTTATCCTAATAGTATTTCATTTAATTATTTTTTATTTTAAATCAAGTGATTGAATCTCCATCAAAATTTATTTTTATTAAGTATAATAATTATTATAGTTGTAGTAGATAGTAGTAGTATTTGTAAGTAAACATTCTTTCTCGTGGGATTGATACTCTACTCTATCACTATATTACTTAATTTGGTATGTATACTTGCGTATATTAAGTAGGTTTTTTATAATTTTTATATCAAAGAAAACCTTAGCATTATTTAGGGATTGATAGAGCCGTAAATCATTTTCATAATTCTTTATGTTACTCCATCGCCTCCATCAAGTTTTTAGCTTCATTGTTAGGGAAGAATTTATTTTATTTATAAATTTACTATATTGTTAAATTAATTATATAATTAGTCCTGATATATTCTTTTATTTTAATTTATTGATTGCATATTTATGGTTGCATGCTTACAATACATAGAGGGGAAGAACATTTAAGTTTTGATTCTAAAATTGAGAAAATCCTTTCTTAAATTAGAATCATCAAAAATATTTTTAAAATGGTAGACCTTGCTTAAAACATAGATAATTCTAAACCTCTTAAGGATTTTATAAACCCATTAGTAGACGAAATTCACCAAAGCATAAATAGACCAGCCATCCAAGTAAATAGTTTTGAATTAAAACCTATAATCATTCAGATGGTACAAAGTTCTCAATTTGGGGGAACTCTCATTGAAGACCCTAACCTATATTTAGTAAGTTTTTTAAAAATTTATGTAACATTTAAGTATAATGGTACTAATGATGATGTCATTAGACTTATATTATTTTCATTTTCTTTAAGAGACAAGACAAAAATATGGTTAAATTTTTTAACTCCAGGCTCTATTACTATATGGAATGAGTTCGTCATAAATTTCTAAAAAAGTATTTCCCACCTTCTAAGACTATCAAACTTAGAAATGATATTACTTCTTACTCAGTTAGAATAAGAATCTATTTATAAGAGTTAGGAAAGATTCAAGAAAATACTTTGAAAGTGCCCTCATCATGCCTTACCTAATTGGTTGATAATTCAAACATTTTACAATAAATTGGTAAGATCCCTTATAGCTATAATTGACGCTGCAATTGGAGGTTCTTTGATGTCAAAGTCTTTTGAAGATGCTTATGAATTAATTGAAGAAATGATAATAAATAATTTTCAATAGCTTACCGGTAGGGTGAATCCTAAGAGAGTGGCTAAAGTTTATAAAAATGATTCTTTTTTTATTTTGACTGCACCAGTTATTGTAATATAAAAAAATTGAGCACTTTAAGCTTAAATTCTGATTCATCTTTATATTTGAAAGATAAAAGTAAAATGAAAGAAAATGATATTCAAATAATTAAAAATATAAATTTGATTAAAAGATAAATAATCTAGATTCAAATACATATAATTCAGATTAAAAAAATCACATAAATTTTAATTGGTCAAATAATAATGATAGAAATGAATGAAATTTTGATCAAAATAATCAAGGCATAAATTGGAATAATTAAAATCAAGCTAACAATAATCATCCACCTTAGCCAAATGAAAGATCTGGACAAATTTGGCTGAAGACTATAAACTTAGAGATGTTTGAGAGGCAACCCAACTTTAGATTTAGTCTGTTATCTAGTCTAGCTGAAGACTTAAAACTTAGCGCTTTAGGAAGGTAACCCATGTATATTTGATTTTAGTATCAGTCATGTGTTATGTTATGAATATCATGTTTATTTTCAACACATATTTTATACACTTTTTATCACTCATATGAAATCATGTATTTGTAATATTGTTTATGCTTAAATTATTATTGTCATCCAATTACTTTTATATTTTGATTATTTAATTAACCCTTATAAAAATGATAATAAAAAATTATAAAAAATTAGGATAATAATAAAATCCTAGATACTAGTTTGAATGAACTTCATTTATACTTCATAGGTTGAAAAATCTAATACTTAACTCATTCAATAATTTGAGCTATTATTATAATTTGAATTTATAAGTTATACCTTTATGAATTTAACTTTTTAAAAAAATATTAAGAAGAATAATTAGTATTAAAAATTAGATGAGTAGATTAAAATTTAAAATTATAACTAACTTGAAGATAGAATTAATAATCTCATCAAGTCTATACATTAGAATTATTAAGATTGTATGATAATCCTAAAGTAGAAACTAATATTCAAAATTATTAATTATGCACGCCATAAAAAAAGAAAAAAAAAGAACTACAAATAGTTCTTAAAAAGAAAAATAAATAAAAAATATCAAAAGAAAAGATGAATACATTCAAAAATTAGTATGAATAAAAGCTTAAAGATTTGAAATATAATCTTATACAAAATTATAAAGGATAAGATGAGAGAGCTAATGTAAGGGATGGAGAACTAATGAAAGTAAAAAATTTAACTACAATCATGTCCAATTATTAAAATTATATTATTCACTTCAACATTCAAAAGTTAAAGATTTATAACATATAATTTCAAATTAGGAAAATATAAGAATGATTGATTAAGTTTAACCATTGGTATTCTTCCAAACTAGAAGTATAGCTTTGATTCATTTTTACTAATTCTAGATAGTACTTTATTATCATATATTTTAATAATTTTAGATTATTATTTTATATTTTGATTAATAATTTAATTAGAATTATAAAACTTTTATTTGCTTGAGGACAAGCAAAAGTTTAAGCTGGGGAGAATTTGATCAATATAAATAATATTATATTTTATGTGTTAATTTATCAATAAAATATATTATTTTAGTTATGTTTGTAGAAAAATATAAGAAATGAGCAAAATTTTAAAGTACGGTATAGCGAAGTGGCGTCAGACACAATACCACCACGACGCCATAATTGATATCGCTAGAGCTCCCAAATATAGACATGGAGGCGCCCAGTCTCTATTTGCCAACATCGTAATATTAGAGGAGTTAGCACAGTAAAGCCCATCCACTACAGGAAAGTCGCGAATTTCCGGCGGAATTTTCGACGGAAAATTTTGAATTTTCTGGCAGATTTTGAAATTTTCCGGCGAATTTCCAACGAAAATGTCTTCGACGGTAAATCGAGCGTCGGAAAATTTTTTCGTCGAACAAAATCCGTCGGAAAATTTTTTCCGGCGGAAAAAATCAGCCAGAAATTTTCTCCGTCGGAATAAATTAAACTGTTTTAAAAAAAAAGCTCTTAGGTGCCCATTGCAGCGCAAGCCAGCAGGCCGCCCAGGCGCAGCCCGCGCACACCCCGCCCGCACCCAGTCCACTCCCGGGCGCCTGTCTGCGCTGATGCTCGAACCCGGGACCTCCCCCCGCCTGCGCGCCTGTCCGACCACTAGACCATTTCTACAAAATTGTTTAAATTAATATATTTTTTTATTTATATTAAAGCTGACAGAATATTCCAATTAAAACAAAATAATTTAAATAAACTATTAAATGAATTAAATTACGAATAAATTATATTTTCATATGCCATCGGAAAATCCGTCGGAAAGTCCGACGGAAACATATCCGCCGGAAAAGCTGCCGGAAAATCTGCTTAAAAATTTGTCAGAAATTTTTCCAAATAGTCCGTCAAAAATCCGCCGACAATTCTTCCGCCGAAAAATCCGCCGCTAATGGGAGATTTTCCTGTAGTGATCCAACTATCTCAGCACCACAATGTCTAAAGAGTCAGCATTGCAAAGCCCAATCTCTATATGCGCAACACCGCATCACCAAATTCTAGTGTCGCTAAGTCAAGGGAGTACCACATGGACGTCACAGCACTTAAACCATCAGCAGCACCGCGGCGTTACAATTATAACTATTCAAGCTACGATCTACTAGTGAAGCGATGTATTGATTTATTAAACAACGGGTCCACGTCAGTAAGCGCCGTAGCCGATGAAACCTTCAGCTCTGCGGCATTAATTCATTTTATGGGCACTGCAGTATAAGTGTCTTGAGTGCCGCGGCACCAGAATCCATTTTTTTATATTTTTTATAAATAGTCTGTCTGTAATATTAGTAGGAGAGTTTAGTCACTTATTTAATTTCAGTCTTTATAATACTTCTCTGATTTTTTCTTAAGAGTGACAACTAAGAGAATTCAGAGAAGTACTAGATACATTCATTAGAGTGTTTGACTGGTATTTATGGAAGTAATTCTATAAATTTCAGGAGAAGTGTAGAGGAGATCATTAAATCATTTGGTGATATCTTTTTCTTCTGTACTTTCTCTCATTTATGCAATTAATGAAAATAAATATACTTCACTGGTTCTTCATATATGGCTAAATGCTCTAGTTTTGGATTGATGATATAAATGAAATATGAAGTACTAATGAGTTATCTTCATCAATAATTTTATAATATTTTTAATAAATCATATCTTCATTTAATACACATAGTGGTCATATACATAATTAATATCAAGTATAATGTGGAGCCTAGGAATAGGAAAGCAGGCACAATGATGTATGTTTGATTAATATGATGCAAGTATAGGCATAATGCTTGTTATGTATCAAATTTATAGAGATGAATTATTATAAGAGATTTTTAGCAGTACACACTTTACTTACTCTTTTAAAATTTTCATAAGGTGACAGACTATGGGAGTTTATAATGGTATTGAGATTGAAAGAGTTTTATAAATCATTTATCTCTTCATGTTTAACTAAGTAGTCGGTGATACATATGCTATGAATAATATCAATATAAAGAGAATCATTAGAAAATATATTGTATTTGTATTTCATCAATCTAAAATAATTTATCCCAATAATATTTCATTTAATTATTTTTTATTTTAAATCAAGTGATTAAATCTCCACCAAAACTTATTTTTGTTGAGTAGGATAATTATTGTAGTTGCAGTAGATAGTGCTAGTATTTGCAAGTAAATATTCTTCATTGTGGGATCGATACTCTACTCTATCACTATATTACTTGATTCATCATATATACTTGCATATATAAGTGGGGTTTTTATAATTTTTATATCAAATAAAACCTAAGTATTATTTAGGGATTGATAGAGCCCTAAATCATTTTCATAATTCTTTAGATTACTCCACCGCCCCCATCAAATACGATGAGAGATATAAGGTTTCAAATCATGGGATTTCACAAATCTAATAATTAAACTAATGACATTGGCAATAATGTAAGAACACATTAATAATTCCATCGATATTTGAGATGCATAATAAATTCCAATGAGACATCCTGAAAAGTATGTACATGGTGTACTATTAATGAAAAAGCATATGTGAATGCCTCATCGATACTAGGTGTATGGAGAATATCATTTCTTGATCTTCCATTCAGGTTTTGCACCCTAAAACCACAAGAAATCCTAACCCTTTAAGATGAGTAGCGTAAAAAGGGTTGTTATTAATTATAATATATATGTATCACATCACCTTTTTTATTAGAAAATACTTCATTTGTGAAGTACTTTGTGACATGCTTGATGTCGATGTCCATTACCACATGCTTGGGTGACCATGACAATTTGATTTGGATTCTATTTACAAATGTTAAACAAAATCCTATTTATTTGACTATAAAGGAAAAAAGGTTGAGTCTCCTTTCAACACAAGTCATAACTCCCATGCCCATTGCTAAAGAGAAGCTCTTTGTGTTGTCTCATGTCCTACCTTGCTCAACATATACAAAGAAATTTTTACTCTTTTTTTTTCATTTGATAATACCATAGCATAATGCAAATGAGCTTACAGTAGCCATTCATAATCTACTCTAGTAATTTGAGGATTGGCTCGTCCAAGCTCCCTTTAAAACTACCACCCCTTTGAGCTATATAACATCAAATTGACTTTACTTCAGGTACCACTTTACACAACCTTCTATAATATAAAATAAGCCTAAAAGAGCATCAAACTCTATAGAGAATGTAGACAAACCACTGGGTATGAGTTAAATTCAGCATAATTTAATGTTGCATTGGCCTTACGCATGCTCATAAAAGATGGAAATTGGCACATGTGTGTGGACATGAGATCTATTAACAAAATTATAATCAAATATCAATTCCCCGTACTATGCTTAGAAGGTATAAAGGACAATTTGGCTACTTCTTTAAATTGGAAGTGACTATCATCAACTATGCATTCAGTCAAGTAATGAGTAGAAGACCACTTTCAAGACTCGCTAAGGATTGCACGAGTGGAAGGTGATGCCATTCTGCTTATCAACACACCCAAAATGTTTATGAGACTCATGAATGATGTATTAAAATAAGTTTGAAGGTTATTTTATGTCATCTAATTTGATGATTTAATGATAATTTACAATACTTAACTAAGATTTTTGGAGCTCTCTACACTCATAAACTATACCTTAACATGCCTAAATGCAATTTGTAATGACCAGCATACACTTTTGATTATAATAAAAGAAAATTGGATTGAAATGTCCCTTTGAGTTCTTGAATGAGAAGCTCCTCAAGACACAAATGAACTATATATAAATAATAATTATGTGTTGTAACTAATGCACTCAAATAGTGGGAGCATTATTTACTACATAAAGTCTTTATTTCATGAAGCGATCATCAAGCTTTATACTTTCTTAGTTTTTCTATGAACTATATGCACACTCATTGGATACAACAATAACAACAACAACATCAAGCCTTTATCCCACTACGTGGGGTCTGCTACATGAATCCTTTTTCTCCATTGTGTCAGGTTAAAAGTCAAATTCTCCTTTAAATCTAATAAAGAAAGATCATTTCTAATATTTTCTAACCAAGTCTTTTTTAGGTCTACCTATACCTTTCTTAACATAAGTCAAATCTAAGACTTCTACATTCCTAACCGGGTCATCGGGAGGCCGCCATTTCATTGGATACTATTTTTATAAAAATTAGTTTTGTACTTAAGAATAAACCAGTCCCAAAATTGAGTCATAGATGTCGTTAGTTAATGGATTGTCCTCCTCACCACACTTCAAATGGAAGTTATATGGCTAAAATCATTAAACGCTTTATAAATTAGTGATTGGGAATTCTACAGCCCCTAGTCAAAATGCACTTCATTCCACCCAGTTAAGGATTACTCAATTTGTCATTTATACTTGTTTAAAGGAAACTAATTCTATACATCAAACACCTCTCTTCTTATGCAGCTCATCAAAACGTGCACATGGGAGGCCTAGTCGCTCATGTCAGGCATGAGAAGACCTTACCTAACTTCAAATACATTTCTTGTAGCCCTAACTTTAATGAGATGTGACACCCTAAGATCTAAATTTATAAGAATTGCTTATTTTTTATCTTTAATTAAACTACAAGAGCCACTAATTGCATGTATTTAATAAATTCAACATAAATAATTATAAATTGTATATACAAAATATTTTATATTCTATCACAAGCCAACTCGATAAGACCCATAAACTGGATAGGTCCTATCGTGTTGGCTTGCAACCGGCAAATCCCAAGATCTATGTTTTAAAAATTTTTTAGAATTTTCTTCTAATTAAACTTTAAAACAAATAACAAACCACATAACTACAAACGTCATCTAGTGTACTTAAAATAAACTTATCCATAAAATCACTTTTTATCTCATCATCAAAATATACGTACAATAGTTATAATGCAGTATATGACTACATACCAGACTACAGAGCAGAGCATAAAATGACTAGCCATGTTTGCACAAAAAAAAAAAAAAGATTCAAATTGGATCCTAAAACTGCAACTCGACTCGCTCTCTCTCTTTCCCAAACCTTGAAAACAGAAAGTAAAATATATGTGAGCTAAAATATCTCAGCAAGCCACATTTAAACTAATCTGAATTTCCAAACATTTAGTTATTAAGTGTTTAATAGAATAGTAAAAGTAATAAAAAAATATCACTATGCATAACAGAATAATAAATGCAGTTATCAAAACTTTAAATAATAATAGACACTTCATATTTTAGAGCTACAAATCATAGACTTCCTTCTTATAACTCACAATACTCATCACTAGGGGTGTCAAAATCGAGTTTCGGGTCGGGTTCGGGTCGAACCCGAACTAACCCAGGATTCAAACGGGTCAACCCTAACCCGACCCGGGTATGTAAACGGGTCAGAAATTCAGACCCGAACTCGACCCGTCGGGTTGGCGGGTTGACCCGACCCGACCAGGGTAAGTTTCTAGCGGCGGTTGGACGGCGGAACGGCGGGCTGCTGCGGCGGTGTCCGGCTGGCGGGACGACGGACGACGAGCTGCAAGCGGGTGAGAGCGGTTGCGCTAGCGGGCGCAGACACGCGAGCGGGCGAGCGCGGCTGCGTTGCTGGGTGCGGGCACGAGCGGGGAAGCGCGAACGCTAGCGCCTCAGGAGCGCGCAAGCACGCACGAGCACGTGCAGGCAGCCTCGGGCGGGCGCGGGCAGCCTCGGGCAAAGCGCGGGCAGCCTCGGGCAGGGCGGGCAGGGTGCGGGTAGCTCATTTTAAACGGGTTTTCGGGTTGACCAGGCAACCCGACGGGTTAACCCGAATCCGACCCGTTTTGAAATCGGGTCGGGTCTGACCCGAAATTTCTGGGTCGGGTTCGAGTCAGATTTTTGTGTCGTGTCAAATATTGACACCCCTACTCATCACCATAACATAATGTGCTTATAGCACCAGAACATGATTTATAGCCACTAGAATATGACTTATAGCCACCAAAACATAGCTTATAATCAATATAATAACTTGCTTCTCTCGCACCAATTCTCCTCTGAACTTTATATTTCACCCAATAAGGTATATAAGTAATTGCAATGTAGTCATTAAAGCATAAATAAACTAATTCCAAAACTTTACAAAATGCTATATTGATAGGCATAAAAAATACTCCTAAACAGAAATGTATTATTTTAGAATTTAACCAAATTATTAGGGATTTTAAAGCTTTAATTGTACTACAACACTATTTTTTGAGTTCAGGATTATTTTCTAGGCAATTAAAATAGAACACTTTTCAAAATGCATAGTCTAAAATTTTCTGAAAAATCTCTAATTATTCAAAACTAAGGTCTCTACAACATACATAAAGTTATACCGTGAAAGTTTTATTAGTGTAAAATTATCATCATTTTTTTATTACGAAAATCTAAATTTAATATGAACAAATTAGAAAATGTCATATTTTTTAAAACTGAGATATGTCAAATGTCAACTACCTCGAATCATACAATTTTTAGATTGGGTCGGAAGCAAAAAATCCAAAGTAGCCCAAAACGAATCTTATTTTTCTAAAAATTCTCTCTTTTTCTCTCTCTAATGCCTACTACCCAAAGGATCGAATGAATAAATAGTGGAAAAAGAGATTTTTAAAAATTAAAATTTGACCTAGTGCCGTGATGCCAGCCACAACGCTCCTTCAAAATGAATAATATCGCTACCCCCAGTGTCATCGCGTTGAATTAATTTTCCAAAAACTCGAGAGCACCAGTACAGCGGTGATGGGAGATTATGGTTAGCCTATTTGCTACGCAAGTGTATGTGCCGATCAAATAATAAAGTTTAAAATAAAGTATCGATCCCATGAGAAAAATTATAGCATATGAATGCCCCTAATACTGTTTGTGACGTCTTAAAATTTAATTTGAAAGAATTATTTTTATCTTTTAATATACAATAACCAGAGCTACATAATTTCTTTTATCAATATGAATATCAGCAAAAACAAAATTATCGATTAAAATATTAATATACACATTTGTATTCATTTCTCAAAAAATCATGTACATTACTCATGATCTATATAATCAGATTACAATTACTCTATCTTGAGTACAAATGAATAGTTAAAATAATAAAATTATGAAATTGAAGGATCTTGGTTAATCTCACATCTCTGCTCCTTTTTCCTGAACTAAAATTATTTTACCACATATAATAAGCTCTCAAGAGCACAGTAAGTAACAAAATCCTATAACTGAACTCAAAACATGATGAAGAAGTAGTATGCATATCGTCAGTCAATTCATAGCAATAATAATCATATAATTATGAATTGATATAAAAATTGTAAAACACACATGCAATAGTAGTAAAATCTGTAGCCAATGAAAAATTTATTTGACTGGAATAAAATATGGGTTATTGTCTACTTCAAATAATAAAATTTATCCTACTAAATTGAGTTGAAAGTGATCTTCTACAAAACTACTGTAATTATAAAAATAATAATTTAATTAAAGAAAATATTTTAAACTTATGATGAAAAATGATGTGATATTTTTCTAAGTAGACTCTTCTAATGTAAGTTGTGAATCAGAGCATATGCACCATTAGATCTCTATCGAGCTTGTAAGGGTGTAAGTAAAGTTCTCACTTTAGTGATTGTATATCCTTAAACTCCAAAATCCTATTTATTCTGCATCTAAGTATGAAAGTTTTCTATTTTAATCCTCCTAATTATTCAATTATTCCTCCATCGATGCAATGAATCACAGTATTTTAAATTCAAATATGATCATTGCATGAATTAAATTAAAATCGGGAGTGATTGAAAACAACATTATATCATTGCATATGCGAGAGTCTACATAAAGAATATATACATCTTTCATATCGTAAGTTTAAAACTAAAGAATTAGCCAGCCATAGAGATAATTTCACATAAAATAGACTTCATTATATAAACTACAATAAGTTACAAGAGTTTATGTGGAGAAAATATCAATTGGAATAGCTTTTACAATCAATTATAAACAATAAGGGCTTCCCGAATTGATTTTCCTTAAGTACAATCACTCTCCATGTCAAGCCCCAGAATCAAATTTGAAAGAATTGTTTATTTTAATCACTTACATAATCCACTAGAGCATCTATGAATTCATCAATATGAATCAATCCAGCATAAAACAACTAAAACTATATGCATCAAAATATTTTACTATTCATTCACCAAAATATCATATATGCAATAGTCAGGATGTCACTTAAAATTAATAATATATCTTAAACTCCTGACTATAAAAGAATAAAATAAAATAAAATAACGTAACAGAAGAACCTGAAGATCTTAATCAGTCTCACTTGACATGATCATGACCCTTTCATTGACTTAAAATTAATAAATCCATATAATGAGCTAAAAAGGTCAATAGTAACTGAAATTCACTATAGCTTTTAACGCAAGATTTGACGAATCAATATGTATGCTCCATTAAATCAATCTAATCAATATCATTTAATATCATCAATGATCAATTATCATTTATAAGGCTCAAAATGATCATTAAAATAAGAAATCATTATAATGAATCTAAGAATAAATAACATGCATGAGAATTAGTAAATCAGTAAAGCTGTGGTGCATAAATCAGTCATAAGATAGTAAAGAAATCATGACCTACAAGTGTTAATATCATCAATTGTATCTGTCTTATCTATTCATATGCATCATTTATTCATACTTATTTATGTATCATTTATTCTTTATATACCAATGCTATCAATGCTATCAATGTATGCATACATCAATGTGTAGCAAGGCAGGATATCCAGCTTTAATCAGTGTCTTAATTCATTCATCTGTTCATTCATATCATTATATCATATCATTCTCATTATAATTATGATCATTATTTTTATTACAGGTGGCTTTCATTAAATCAATAAAGAGTCATCATCCTCTGCTCGTTGGCGTAATCAATCATATGTTACAGGCTACAATTGGGAACATACCATAAATCATTTTTAAAGGAATGTTTATTGACCTACCCTCCTACATAATGTATTATATTTTAAGAGATAATTAGTATTAATTTATAATGTTAACAATCAGCCTTCATTGCTTATGCAAATGCCATATTTATTTATATCAATTGTATCATAGTTATTATACAAGATAATATCATGTATGAAATGCAACAAAATGCTCAAATCAATAAAAGATAGGAAACTCTATAATATCCTATAACTCCAAAAAATCATAACTTCTATTTTACTGTGTGAAATTCAATAATCTTATAGTCAAATGTCCATAAAATTTATATATATCATATACGAAAAAGTTATATGATAAAAAGCTCAATAACTCATGAGAAAATATATTTTTATCAATTTAGAAAAGAAGAAATCCATCAAACTCAAAATCAATAAAAACTAAAATGAGATTTGGATTACTTAAAGCTTAGGTTTATTGATTTTGAGTATTCATAGATTTTGACTATTAATCCAAATAGTCATTTAATTGACTAAGGGTTCTCATTCAAAGATAAAACTCAACAACGGTTTTCACCTTCACATTAAAATTGCCCAAATTCACATTTGATGAATAATTGCAAACCAAACTCGTACACTAGTTAGCAAGCCCCGATGAAAAAGGTCAGTCCGGGTTAGTTCGGGTCAACTTCGGATTAGCGTGTTGACCCGGACTTGATCCATTTTTTCAAACGGGTCGAATTCTGAAACCCGAACTTGACCCGTTTGTGAAATGGGTTGATCCTGACCCAAAATTTTCGGATCAGGTTCGAGTCAAATTTTCGTGTCGTGTCAAATATTGACACTCCTAATAATGATCAATAAATATACTTTCGAAGGCCAAATGCTAGTAAATTGAAATCTAAATTATGTGATTTTAAAATAAATAAAAAAAATAATTTTATCTATGTCATATGACATTCAAATCAAATCAAATGTGAAGCATTTGAACGTTGAATTCACATTTGAACGTTGAATCCGACAGATAACATATAATGGATAACATCCAATCACATACGACATAACATTTGATAGAACATTAGTATCTTAACAGTAATACAAATGTATAAATAAGGCTGAATTATATAAACCCCCTCTATTTGGCTTCCTGTAATCAAGCTTATCAATTAGAGCTTGGTTTCACTAGCAAAACTTAATCATTTTTAATAAATTTTTTTAATGAATAAAATATTATTAGACTTTTGTTTGAGTGTGTAATTAACTCAAACCGACTCATGAGCTAATTCGAGCTCGACTTGATAAACGATTTGTGACTCGAGTTTGATGCGCCAGCAAGTCAAGATTAAGTTAGCCTTGACTCAACTCGTCTGCTCGTGAGCCGGTTCATTTAGAAAATATTAATATTAAATACACTTAAAAAATAGAAAAAATTAATATGTTTTGTATAAAGTTGCAAAAAATATTTAAAAATTAAAATTATCGTATTTTAAACTATTTCTTATTATTTCTCATTGAATTTTTAATTTTTTTATTTTTATTATAATAACTCCTTCAATCAGAATAATTTTCTATCTTTTATTATGAATGAGCGGAATTATGAGTCGATTTGAACTCATAAAATTAAACTCAAATTTTAGCTCGAACTTTATTAAGCCCAACCAAATGATGGCTAAGGGTCTCTTTGACGAAAAATTTTTACGTGCAGCGTCCGGATTCGTCAGGAGGCGAATTTGGACGCGCCACGTCACCTTGGGCCCGGTGCATCCGGGTGACGTGACGCGTCCAAATTCGCCTCCGGACGGTTTGGATGCCGCACATAATAATCTCTCCTCTTTGACACGGTTGCAATATTTTATCAAATTAGTTATGAAGCTGTTGAGGAGAAAGTAACTTTACTATTATAGTTGCAGAAAATAACTTTTTATTACAAAAATTTCTTAAAAATAATAAAAACACAAAAATAAATTAGTAGTCAAATAAAATTTTAATCGGTACCTTAAAAATAAAATTGACATAAAATTATTCCAAATAAACTCTAACTTAACTTGTTCACATAGAGACTCTCCTTTCTCCTCAAACGGCTAGAAACCAAACATTTCCCTTTGTCGGCGTGTTAAGGGTAATTCGGACATTTCCCCACTGTATGGTAACGGCTAGAAGGGCTTTTTTTTAAAAGGGTTCGCATGCGAGACAAATCCACATTAAATTTGACAGAAACCCAACGCTATCTGAAAGAAGCTATAAATGAATGCACACTTGAGGGGTTGCCCAAAAGATTTTATTAAACTTTTTTATTCTTATTTGTAGTTTTTAGTCGCATAAATTTCAACGATATAATATTATTTATGTATGAAATAAGAAAAAATTTTCAACATAAAAATTAAGAATAGTTGGCTATAGGAAAAAAATTAGGGAGGATAAAATGTAAAAAAAAGGATCTTTATATACACAGGCGGATACAGCGTGGGGGCCATGGGGGCAGCGGCCCCCACTGATTTCGGAAAAAAATACTTAGTAATAGTATTTATGAGGTATTAAATACAAATTAATTACCTTTTAATCTTCCTTGCCTTTCCATATTCCGCACAGCCGCAGAACTACACAAGTCGAACATTACTATTTCTCTCGGTCTCGGAGGAGGAATCGGAACCGCCGCCGGCTGCCCTGTCGCGACATCCCCTCTCCTGAACGCCGCCGGCCATCCGCTGTCGCGACATCGCCTCTCCTGAGCCGGAACGACTATTACTGCACAAGTCGAACACTCCAAGACGCAAGACCCACGGCATTACTATTTCTCTCGGTCTCGGAGGAGGAATCGGAACTCCGCCGCCGGCCACCCTGTCGCGACATCGCCTCTCCTGAACGCTGCCGGCCATCTGCTGGCCTCTCCTGAGCCGGAACGCGCAACAGGTGACCTCCCGCTTAGATTTCCTGTTTCCCTTATTTTCTTTTTCTGAAATTTTTTAAAAGAATTTTTTCAATGGGAAGTTATGGGATTATTTTAATGGCTAAGTTAATATTTCTTTGTTCAATATTTGATTATGCTTATTCTAATCCCTAATTCATTACAATGTTTTTTTTATGAATTTTACTGCCTCTTATTTCTCTCGTGCATCCCGTGAGATCTATAATTATTTGGTAAATGAAAATTATAGAAACTTGCTAAATCTTACTTAGCCATTGAAGCTCTTTTTGCGAAGTATGGGTTGAGTTTGGCACAACTACGTGGACAAGGGTATGACGGAGCGAGTAACATGCGAGGTGAGTTTAATGGCCTAAAAACATTGATTATGAAAGAAAACTCTTCAGCTTATTATGTGCATTGTTTTGCACACCAGCTTCAACTAGCCTTGGTTGCAGTAGCAAAAAATCATGTCCAAGTTGCTTCGTTCTTTAATATTGTGACCAGTTTGTTAAATATTATTGGTAATTCATGCAAAAGAAGAGATATATTGAGAGGAATACATTATGACAAAATTGTTGAGCAATTGGAAAGTGGAGAGGTTACTAAAGGTCGAGGTTTAAATCAAGAAATCACTCTTCATAGACCAGCAGATACTCGTTGGGGTTCCCACTATAATTCACTCATTAGTATAATTCTTTTATTCGAGTCCATTGTAGAGGTTCTTGATATAGTGACTCACGAGGGACTTAGTAGTGACAAAAAAGGTGAAGCATATTCTCTACTTGAATCTGTGCAAGATTTTGATTTTATTTTTAATTTGCATATGATGAAGACTATTTTAGGAGTTACTAATGAGTTATCACAAGTACTGCAAAGAAAGGATCAAGATATTATAAATGCCATGACTTTGGTAAAAGTCTCCAAACAAAGACTTCAAAATATGAGAAATGATGGGTGGGAAAATTTGTTTAAAGAACTTGGATTATTTTGTGAGAAGAATAACATAAATATTCCAAACATGACTGATACATTTGTTATGCGAGGAAGATCAAGGCGTCGTACTGAAAGTATAACAAATAGGCATCATTATCAAATCGAGTTATTTTACACTGTTATAGATTTGCAACTTCAAGAGCTCAACAACAGATTTGATGAAATTAATACAGAATTACTTATGTGTGTGGCATGTTTGAGTCCATATCAGTCATTTTCAGCTTTTGATAAAGAACGATTGCTTCGCCTTGCAAAATTTTATCCGTTAGATTTTTCTGAAATGGATCTCATCATACTAGACAATCAAATAGAAAATTTTATTGTTGATATGAGATTGAATGATGCATTCAAGAATTTAAAAGGACTTGGAGAACTTGCTCAGAAATTAGTGGAGACTAGGAAGAATGATATATTTCCTTTGGTGTTCCTACTTATAAAGCTTGCTCTGATATTGCCAATTGCTACAGCAACAGTTGAACGAGCATTTTCTGCAATGAAAATTATAAAGAATCGTTTACGCAATCGTATGGGAGACTGCTGGATGAATGACTGTTTACTTACTTATATTGAAAAGGATATTTTTAGTAGTATTGACAATGACTTGATTGTACAACGATTTCAAAAAATGAAGACTCGACGGGAGAAATTATAGATAACAAATAAGAAGGATATCAAGACTAGTGTTCTCAATTGTAAGTTTTTGCTTTACTATATATTTTATGTTTTTATAGTGAATCTAATGGTTTTTTTTAAAAAAAAAATTTTAAAACCGCCTATGCCGGTCCCAAGCCCGGATGAAAAAGGTTGAGGGTTTTTTTACTTCAATATTTTGTGCCCCCACATGAACAAAATCCTGGCTCCGCCCCTGTTTATATACATTCCACTTTATTTCATGCTATTTACATATTTAACACCTAAAACTTTAAGATTTACGTGCCTATTATCCATAGAGCAAAAATGGGTGCATTGAATGAAATATTAAAGTTTATAGAGTGGTATGGGTGATGATAATGAAATATAGAAGTGATATATTTGATATTAAAATTTTAAATAAGTAATAGAAATGTAATATTAAAATTTTTGGTGTAAGATATGTAAATAGCATGAAAGAAAGTAGTATATATATGTAAATTTCCCAAAAAAATGTCAAAATATTTGAGATCAAAAAGGAAATTTACTGAAATTCATAATAAAATTTTCATTTAGTGTTTTTATTTTCTATTAAATTCTTAATAATTTGATTATGATAGACATAAATATATAAAATTGTTGCGGACTCAAATATACGCGGCGATAGAGTTTAATTTTCCGTCTCAGCGTTGTACGTATATCCAGCACACAAACAGAATTGAAATAGTAACACCAGGATTTTTACGTGGAAAGCCCTAAAAAAGGAAAAAACCACGGGGCCACGCCCTGTTAAAAAAGTTTCACTAGTGTTGTATGAAATACACGAGGCTGATTCGTCCGTTAAATTCAGGACGATCAGATTACAATGAGTATCAGTTAAGCAGAGTTCCGACGTCACTCGTGTATCCGGCAGAATTCCGGCGTCACTCGGGTGTCGGGTAGAATACCGGCGTCGGGCAGAATTTCGACGTTGCTCCGGTGTCGGGCAGAGCTCCGGCATCCCTCGGGGGCCTGGTGGTGCTCTGGTGATACTCCGGTGGTGTTCCGGCGGAGTTCCGGCGAAGTTCCGGCGGTGGTCGAGGAGGAGCTGTTCCTTCCTAGACTTCTCTTCTCTTCTTCTTCTCTTCTTCTCTTCTTGGCTTGGGTCCCCTCTTAAAAGAAATGAGGGGCTATTTATAGTTTTTCTGGAGTGTCATAGCCCGTAAATATGTGAGGGATCAAGGGCAAATAAGGAGTGATCCGAATGAACGACTCATATTGAATCCCTTGATCATGAACCGTTTATTGAGCATCTTAAGGTCTTAATGGTATCAGAATTCTACGATCTTAGGCTCGTTGGATTCGTCTCGTCGAACCGCTCGATTCGACTATAAGCTCGTCAAAATCGGAGACCGCTTGGTAACTCAAATTGCTGTTCGATACTTCCAACAGCGCTTCGGGTACTTGATTTAGACTCGTTTGGGCTCGGATTAAGTCGAATTTGGTGTCGTTGGATTCGTATTTCCGAGACGCTCAGTTCGATTATAAGCTTGCTAAAATCAGAGTTTAAATGATCTCCAAATTAATTTTTGAAGTTTTCAACTTGAGTTTTCCTCGAGATTCGTGCCCGATCAAGATAATTTTTTGGCGATATATCAGTTGCCCCCCTATTTTTGGACGTCGAAGTTCCACGAGTTCAAAAACACTTGTCCTGACATTTTACATTGGCCGAATCATAAAAAATTATGTTCCAAAAATTAAATGTTTGCTCGAAACTAATCATAGAGGCCCCGTTGAGCTCCGAAAGTGTCAAAATTGAGTCCAGAACGTCGAAAAACGTGTCCGGGGACCCAAAAAACATCGAATTTGAACCGTCCGGGCCCAAAATCGGAGCTCGGTAACGCGCAGGCGGCCGAACCGGCCGGCCGCCTGCGGCGGCCGCGCGGGAGCGCGGGCAAGAGGCGCGCCCCTTGGGGCGCGCAGCAGTTGCCCCCCCCCCCCCCCCATTTTTTTTTTAATTTTTTTTGTGGGGCCCGCATGGATTTTATAAATCCAAAAAATTCCGAAAAAATCCCAAAAAATTCCAAAAAAATTCCAAAAAATTCAGAAAAATTCAAACTTTCTTTTAGAAGCCTCCTCCCTCCAATTTTCAAACATTTTCCCCCCTTTTTTCTTCAAATTTCCCTCTCTTTTCATCTTTTAAATACCCCCCTTGGGGTAAGGGACAAAATGCCCCTTTCTTTCTCTTCTCTTGGCCTTCTAGCTTTTGGCATTCTGAGGCTTTTCGCCGTTTTTAAGTAGGTGACTTTTCCTACTTGATTCGGTGCCCCTCCTTTTGCGCAGAAGTTAGCGGCTTTCCCCCTTCCTCTCTCCATTTTTCTTCCTACTTTTGAGGCTTTCCGCAGTCTTTCGTAGGTGATTTTCCCTACTTAGATTTGCGCCCCTCTTTAGTAAAGGAAGCAAAATGGGTGATCCTGCAAAAAATCCTACAGAAGATCGTCCTGCGCCACGATCTGAAATTTTAAAGAAGATTCAAAAGGCGCCGAAGGCTGACGATGTGATTTCCACCATCACTGAGGACTCTTTCATCTCATTTAAGAAAAAATTTTATTTTCCTAATGATTTGGTGATGAAGGTGCCGGCCAGAACTGATCGTGCATGCTTCCCTCCCCCGGGATATGTGACGGTGTATGAATTTAGTCTGCGAGCGGGACTACGATTTCCTCCTTCTTCCGAACTGATCGACATTCTGACGATTTGTGGGGTATGCTTGTCTCAATTTTCCTACAGAGCCATGTCGATTGTGATGGGCCTGATTGTGCTTTTTAGAGACCATGGAGTGGTACTTTCCTCAGAGTGCCTTTCTCAGATGGGGCGTCTCTTTAGCGACGCGCAGGGACGTATTTCATTCAGGTCCAAGTGGTTGGACATCCGCACTCGAGACCCCTCAAAAGATTGGATCAGTAACTTCTTTTATGTGCAGAATGATTGGGGTCTTCAAGAGAAATGGGGGAAGTTGAAAGAGCTACATGTCCCCCTTCACATTGGAGCAAAAGATTTGCTGAGGATATTCAAGCTCCCTGATTTAGATGCTCTACACTACGAGGTGTGTTACTTGAGTATATACATAGATGAAGAGTACTTGTTCAAGGTTGGATTATCTACTCAAGCAGGGAGATCACATGCTCAAATGTTGAAGAAGTCTGCTAGAGTTCCAGAAGTGGTTCCCCAAAAGAACCACTCCAAGCGACCAGGGAGCGAGGAAGGTTTGTAGGCACCGATGAAGAAGAGGGCAGATGAGGTTTTGACAATTGTTAGTAAAGGTCCCCGAGCTTCTCCATCCAAGTCATATATTCCAGAATATGTGTTGAACCATCAGTGCATCGGCCGCCGACGGGCTGAGGATTGTTGACCCTGTTTCTTCTCCCTAGACCTAGGTCAAAGGGTTGACCTGGTCAAATTTGACCAGGCTAGACCTTGGAACCCAACCCAGTGAGTCCAGGGAGTCAAGCCAGGTCTGCTGAGCCCAGACCCAGGCCCTGGGTCGACCTGGTTGACCAGGTCAACCCAGGTTGACCCATTAGACCCATATGGGTCTAAAACTAGTTCAAATCAAACCCAAACCCAATCCAGGGCTCTCCAAGCCCTATTCTCTCCTCCACTGGACTCAGTGGGTCAGGCTTGACCCATTGGGCCCAAGTCTTGGTCCTGGGTCAACCTGGTTGATCAGGTCAACCCAGGTTGACCCAATGGGCCCTAATAGGTTTAAATCAAGTCCTGGTCAGTTCAAACCCAATCCTAACTCAACCCCTCACTTCCTTGGGTCTAATTGACTGGGTTGACCAAGTCAACCCATGACTTGGTCAACCCAAGTCTTAGTGGGTTGAATTTGACCCATTATGACCCATTAAGACCTATCAAAGCCATTTAAACCCTTTCCTAATACTCCAGAGCTCAAACCACGGCCAAGGACCTCTGTTTTCCCTCCTAAATTACCCTAGGATAGATCCTAGCCGTTGATCTTGAACCCTAGCCTTTAAATAGATGAATTAGGGCTCTTAGGAGAGGATCTTTCTCTTGCTCTCTCTCTAGACTTCCCCAACCCGAGATCTCTAGGGCCTGAGCTCCCACAAACTCCCTCCACCTTTTCCAAGTCAAACCCCGACGGTCAAGACCCGCCGGCGGTGAGATCCCGGCGGCCCAAGCCTTAAACGTCCAAAGCTTCGATCCGGTTGATCCGGAGCTTGTTTGAACGCGGCTTCAACTAGGAAATCGTACGAGGACAATCAACAAGCTCAACCGAACCTAAATCCCGAAGATCCAACGGTAAAATCACTCGGAAACCCTTAACCTAGGTCAATACACTTAGGGTTAATTAGTTTTTTATTTAGCGCGTATTAATCCAAACTAACACGTCCACACGATTTCTGTTCATCCCTAGACCATAGGTTTAAAATTTTATGGGATTTGGTGCACCCGATCGCGAGAACGAGCCCAAAAACCCATTAGGGTTTCGGGTTATGCTCGCGTACAGCTAGGCGGGATCCGGACCGTTGATCCCTCGATCAACGGTTAAGATCCCGCCGTTCCGCGGTTCTGATCAACCGTACATTCGAATCCCGCGGTTCCGTTCACCGTCCAGCGAGATCTGGGCCGTCCGTTCGAAACCGCGGAGATCCAATGGCCGGATCCACGCGCTGACGTGGACAAGTCAAGCCGCGGACCGCGGCTTTGATTGCCGCATGATTGCGGCAATCATTGGTGGCGGCGCAACTGCCAATGATTGGCCCGCATCCGCGGAACCAATCAGGACCCGCCACGTGTCGGTCCGCCGTCGCCGCCGCCGCCGAATTTTTTTTTATTATTTATTATTTGTTTTTTTTATTATTTATTTATCTGTTTATTTAAATAATAATAAAAAAATCAGAAAAAATTATTTTTTTTATTATTTAAATAATAATGTTATTATAATATTATTATTATTATTACTATTATATTATTATTATTATTATTATCATTATTTTAATTATTTTAATTATTATTATTATTATTATTATTATTATTATTATTATTATTATTATTAATTATTTTAATTATTTTAATTATTATTATTATTATTATTATTATTATTATTATTATTATTATTATTTAATTATTTTAATTATGTTAATTATCATTATTATTATATTATTATTATTATTATTGTCATTATTTTAATTATTTTGATTATTATTATTATTATTATTATTATTGTTATTATTATTATTTTCTATTTTAATTATTTTTATTATTATTATTATTATTATTATCATTATTATTATTATTATTATTTTAATTATTTTAATTATGTTAATTATCATTATTATTATATTATTATTATCATATTATCAGTTAAAATTTATTTCTAAATCATATTAATATTTTTATTATTATTATTATATTTATTATCATTACTAATATTCCTATAATATTAATATTATAATTAATAATATTATTGTTTTAATAATATTATTATTATGAATAATATTTTTATTATTATTATATTAGTTATTTTCATTATTAATATTATTATAATATTACTATTATAATTAATAATATTATTATAGTGTTATTATTATGATTATTATTATTATGATATTAATTATTATCATCATTAATATTATTATATTAATATTGTTAATTAATAATATTATTATTATTATTATTATTTTTCTTTTTAATAATAGTATTATTGTGTTAATATCACTATAATATTATTTCATATTATTATAATATTTTAATTATTATTTAAACTTATTTTTAAAATTTAGATACTATTACGTCTTATTTATTTTAAAATTATCATTTATTTTCAAATATTAATTATTTTAAATTATTTCAAAATTACATTTAAACCTATTAAAACTTCAAAAATTCATAACTTTCTCGTGTTAGATCGGATTTCGACGCACAATACCTCGTTCTTTTCAGAAAAATATGAATTTTAATTTAAAATTTTTTTTTTCATATCTGATTTTGTCCTTTTTGGATGCTTTCTGTATCACTATGTTATTTAATTATTTAAATATTATTTAATTAATATAATTGATTATTTTAAAAAATAAAAATTATTTTTTAAAACCCCCCTTGGTGGCTGGTAGACCTCCCATGTTTATGAACTGAAGTATTTTCAATTATCATATTTTTAAATTTATATTATTATAGTTTATAATATTTATGTATTTAAAAAAAAATGGTTTTAAAATTACATATTATTTAAATCCCCCAATTTTGGGAAGTCTACCCCTTATGAAACTTTAAATCTAGGACCTATATGTGAACAGAATTCATGTGGAAGAAGGATTAGTGAATGATTGTGTCCCAATCATTCACTAATCACTTCATTAGGCTTCTTTACTTAGTGTTTTCGTAGTCCTTGCATGTGTAGGTTGCAGAAGCACGTAGCCTAGGCTCTCCTAGATCTAAGGACATGGTTTGGTGTGTTTATATTTGCTGCATTTACCCTCTATGTTATGCCTAAGGGTTAGTTACTCCATTTCATTCCTATATAACGTAGTGACACCCTAAGGACAATAATTAAGGATCGTCTAGTGAACTTAGAAAGATTCCAGGAATTAGGGTATAGCTCCAAATGACTTGAAATCTGAAACACTTAAACATAGTGACATCTGGAACCCTCTAGAATTTTCTAGGAATTTTCTGGACTCTTTAAAACACTTAATTAGCAAACCCTAATTTACCCGTTAATTAAGCCTTAGAAACCTCAGAAAAATATAATAAATGTATTTTAAATTAGAAAAATACCCATAATACCTCAAACTCTCCAGAATTTAGTTCCCAACCTTAGATAATTAGGGCCCCTTAATTGGACCTTAATCTGGACTTTAATTCAGCTTTAATCAAAAATCACCTTTTTGCCTTAATTAAATCATTAAAAATTATTAAAAATCCCAAATTTTCCCCAAACACTTGGGAACACCTTCTTAGGTCATTTCTGACCTTTGGGGGTGATTCCAATCAGTTTGGAGCTGATTTGGGCCAGAACCCCCAAAATACCCCTAATTAGGCAATTTCGATAATTCCTTTAATTGCCCTAACTTCTAAAAATCATGACTAATTACAGAAAATTCCAAAATGGGCAAACTAAAAGGCATTCAACTCATATTAAGGTCTAGTACTTGCTAAAAATATTAGGTGTCCAGAAACCAACTGAAATTAAAAAGTCAACTCTTCGGTCAACCGTAGTCTATAGTCTAGGGCCCGAAACTTCTAAAATTCATAACTTTGCGTAGGAAACTCCAAATCCAGCAAACTAAAAGGAATTCAACTCACATTAAGGTCTAGTATTTGTTAAAAATATTAGGTGTCCAGAAATAAACTTAAATCAAAAAGTCAACAATCCGGTCAAACTTAGTTCAAAACGAGACCAAAACTTCAGAAATTCATAACTTTGGATAGAAGAATCCAAACTGGGCATGCTAACTGTCTAACTGATCAGGTTAAGGCCTAGTATTTTATAAAAATATTAGCTGGTCATGAATACCCTTTAATCAAAAAGTCAATTTTGGACCCCCCTTTTTGCTTAGTGTATAGGTGGTCCCCGAACTCCCTAAAACTCGCCGATGCAATTTAAACTTCAAATATCATCACCCTAAGAACTAAAACTGATCCACACATTAAATCAACTAAGATTGATCTTAATTCACTAATATTTGGACTTTAAATAAAATTCCCTTTTCAGACCTACAACCAACCTGGACAGTAGGCAATTGTAACTAACTACCCAGCTTAAGATCTACCTCAGCTACACAGCTTTTCACACACATCTAGATGGTTTGTTAGGGCACCACTTCTAGATCTAGGTTAGGCCGGTATTTACTTTTCTGTTGTGTGCCGAGATTTCTGAGATTTCACTGCATGTTGTGATTGAGATGATACTGGTGTGTTTGTTTACTTTTACTGCACTCTGGGAATTAATGTGATTGCACGATAGATTACCCATAGGTTAGAATCGATTTTTGATACTAATGATGTTTTCTGCAGGTGGCCATGCTCATGCAGCGCTAAATATAAGGGGGGCAATAATCATGATTTAAAAATTAATGCTGTTTTATGTAGGTGCTTCAGAAATTGCTCAGCCCCCCTAAATAAATGAGGGCTAATAAAAAAAAATCATTATGAATTGCTACAGGTGCTCCAAAGCTTGCTTAGCCCTCAAAATAATTAAGAGCATGGCCAAGTGTGGCTGTGATGAGCATTTCATTTTCTTATAACTGCTTGTGATATATTAAACTGCTTGGGATGACTTTTATTAGGATAACCTTGCAGGGGAGTCTAGATTTACTGCTTTTTATTAATGTAAATCACTTGTAATCTGGTATAGAGTTGTGAAAGTTTATTTTGAGTGGGGATACAAGAATCCAAAGGTTGGATGCCCAAAGAGAAAAGGACACCCAATATGAGGATAGTCCTTTTCTGTTCGGGAATCCAAATTTGGATTATTCTACTACCTGAGGAGTTCAAGGAAGCTGAGGTCCAAGGAGTCCGAGGGAGCTCAGATCCAAGGAGTCTAAGAAAGAGAAGATCAAGAAGATGAAGACCAAGTGTATCCCACTCAAAATAACTTGCGTCAGTCTTAGGACTAGAAATCCGGGTTGTTGGCAGTGGTGCCCGGCCACTTTAATTTTCTGCAGACCCTGGGTTGTAATTAAGGGCAGTTGGCCTATGGACATTTATTAATTTGTTTGGATAATTTTGATGTGTTTTATGATTGTGTGCCTCTAGGATTGTTTGCTTTTCTTAGTTTCTTGGCATTTTGCATGTCGCTTTTGTTTTAGCCTGGATTTCGTTAGGCTCTTTAAGGACTAAAACTTTTTCTACTCACAACTAACATTCAAATTTTAAGATTTAAATAATTTAGAAACTTAACGACCTAGGGAATTGCCGGAATCGTCCGGGGTAGCATGCATATCGTTGCATTTCTCTCTCTCCTTCTATAAGACACTTCCCCGCCTGCGGGTAGAGTCCGGATAATCTGACCTATGAGGATGAGGTGCCAGACCTGGGGAAGCCCAGTCTAATTCTAAAAATTATTTTATAAGCCTTTTTAAAGTTCTATGCATACCTGATTTGGATACTTTAACTAGCATGCATTGCATTAGAAACTAACTAAATCAAAATTTTAATTGCATTAGTCATAGGAGCATTCACCCAACATCAGTCCGGGGCTAATTAGGAAATCCTCTAGATGTCGGCCCTACTTCCAAGAACTATAACCTACCCACCCATCTTTCATAAATGACTGGACAGCATGGTTTTAAAGCGATTAGGTGGTTAGCTGGCTCCCCCTTCCAGGCCGGGGTAAGTCCAGGTTTTGCATTGTATTAGTTAGGACACGGGTGTTAGTGTTGTGTAGAACACTAAACCCACCATAGATTCAGGATTCAAGGCTACTATTGTTTCGTAGTACGCCTCATCAGTAGGTAGGTCTTCTGTCTTCCAGAGACCCTAAACCCTACATATCTGCGTCACACGGATGACGCCACCTCCATCCTTCCCTCCTGCATGCTTCGAGTGCGTGATTTATTTATTTTTCTCCAGTTTCTTCTCACTACCTTAGTCCCTCCGGATGCTGATGTGAGCCGTGCATGTTGACTAAGCCTAGTTGAACCTCTCTTTCCCTTCGAGTAGGACTTCCTAGTCTTCCCCCTATGTGCCAATCCCAATTCAGAAAGTGTAATATAGAATCCTTAATCGAGAGTATTCTCAGGCTCCGGCTTGAGATGTAATTAACCACGGGGGCTTGCGCCCGTGGGAAACCGAATCCCACTCTCAAATAAACCCCATTCGAGCTAATGTATCGGGTGGGGGAAACCCGTTGTGATTAGATCGTACATATTGTTATCCATCGGGGTGTGCTGGTGAGAGCCACTATCCTCAATGGTTAATCGTATGCATGATCGAATCTGCCCTTCCATTGGCCAGATACTGTCTCCCCTCGCGGGGCGATGGTGTCTGTTGTCCTTTCGGAGGTCCACAAGGAGTTGGTGAGTTCTCCTTTACTTCTTCTCCTTTTTTACATTTCTTAAGGAATATATTTCTGATATTTTCTTGTCTCAGTATTCTGATTTCAAGCTCGAGATGACCAAGACTCTGAACGATTGGAACAAAGAGTTTGTGAAGGTTAAATACCTTCAGGGAGAGTACAAGAAGAAATATGACAGTAAAGTGAAGGAGATGAAGGTGGTGGAGGATCAGCTTGAGGGGTGTAGAGCAGAGTTGGCCAACAAGATCACTTCAGTCTCTTCTTAGAATGAACAGATGGATCGTCTGCATATAGAGTTGGTGGAGGCACAGGCGATGATCAAGCAGCAGAAAAAGACTCAGCAAGTCCTTGAGGCTGAGAATGAGAGGCTTCAGAGTGTACTGTCCGAGAAGGAGGCCCAGCAGTTGCCGTCAGCAGTCATTGAAGAGTTCAAGAAGTCTTATGCTTTTAAGATCATCATTGAGGACCACATTCAGGAAGCTCGCAGTCATATTTATGATGTGGAGGTGAAGGCCTTGGAGGCAGAGTGCGCAGAGGATGGCTTCATGAAGGGTGTTCGTACAGTACATCGCAAGACTGGAGCGAAGATCGAGAGGTTAACTCCTAGCCAGGCTTCTGGTGATGCTTCTTCAGACTCTGGTGGTGAAGAGCTGGAGAGTGAGTTGCAGCGAGCTTTTGCCTTGGAGGAGGACGAGCATGATGTTGAGATTCTATAGGATGTCTTTGATATTGTTTTGCATCACTTTGCTTTCTTTCTAGTGATTGTATGTATGCTCGATGTCGTTGTTTTTATTTGGTGTACTCGATGTTCAGTGATATATAAAGAAGTTGTTGATGTTCTTTTCTCACATGCGAATGAAATTCACTTAATTTTACTTCAGTTTGAATTTTAGTGAGCTCTCTGTTGACTTGAACAAATATGAGATATCCTTTTTTAAAGGTTTTGACCTATCCGGGGTGAAAGCATTTGCTTGGTGACATTAACCTGTCTGGAAAAGGTCAGATCAAGTCCTTTTGGGATCAAATGATTTTGATATCAAGATATCCTCCTAGGATATTTGACCTATCCGAGGTTGTTAGTCAAAGCTTTTGCTTGATGACATTAACCTGTGCAGAAGAGGTTGGATCAAATCCCCCTGGGGTTGATCATTTAGTGATTGAGATACAATATAGATTGTGTATTTCTTGAATCACAGAAAAAGAGTTTGGAGAGAAGAAACAATAGCCCGACAAAGTGAATATCATATTGTTTTATAATATGAGATAGTAGTTCCCTAGAATAACTTAGGGATATAAGAAAAAAGTTCTTCTATAATCAACACATAAGGGATGTACGAAAAACTTTAAAGATACATAATATGACTACAGGAGAAGATAAAATATAAGACAAACATAACATATAGACAGATAGCAGTATCAACTCCTACTGATAATATTTGCGAAGATTGCCCACGTTCCAAGTTCGGGGAAGCATTTTTCCACCAGCATCCTTTAGTTTGAAGGTTCCAGGCTTGACCATAGCTGCTACCAAATAAGGACCCTCCCAGAGGGGGGAGAGCTTATTACGTTAAGGGCCTTTTCCAGCGGCTTCAATGCTTCGTAGTACTAAGTCTCCAATGGTGATAGGGCGAGGCTTGACCCTTCGATTGTAGTGACGGGCGATTCTTTGGTGGTATGCAGCGGTTCTGAGTGAGGCTTCATCTCTTACTTATGGGAGGAGATCCAAATTTACTCTGAGCCTTTCCTCGTTGTTATTGAAGTCAAAAGTCTGAACTCTGTAGCTAGGAACTCCGATATCAACCGGTATGACTGCTTCTGTACCAAAGCAAAGGTTATATGGGGTTTCCCCTGTAGGAGTTCTGGCGGTGGTCCAATAAGCCCAGAGGACATTGGGGAGTTCTTCGGCCGATTCCCCCCAGCCTTCCCCAGGCGTGTCTTCAGCCCTTTCAGAATTGTTCGATTTGTAACCTCTATTTGCCCATTAGCTTGAGGATGGGCAACAGCTGTGTGAACGAGCTGAATATGAAAATCCTTACAAAATGATGTAAAGATCTTCCCGGTGAACTGCGTCCCATTATCAGTGATGATTTTTGTAGGAATGCCAAAGTGACATATTATGTTTTTCCATAAGAATTGCTTGGCATTTACTTCAGTAATCTTCGCCAAAGGTTCTGCCTCTACCCATTTGGTGAAGTAATCTACAGCCAGAATAATAAATTTTTGTTGTCCAGTGGCTATAGGAAAATATCTCATTATATCAATTCTCCGTTGGGCAAAAGGCCAGGGGCTTTGAAGGGATGCAAGCTCCAGAGCGGGTATATGAGTGAGGTTGGAATGCAGTTGATAGCTTTCACACTTTTGTGTGAACTCAAGTGTGTCCTGTTTCATTGTAGGCCAATAGAATCCCTGTCTCATAATCTTATAAGCTAACGCTTTTCCTCCCAAATGTTCTCCACATACTCCTGAATGAACTTCTCGAAGTGCGTAATCAGCTTATGATGGTGGGAGACACTTGAGGTACGGCCCAAGGAAGGAGCGCTTATACAACTCGTTGCCGATAATGATGAAATTTGTGGCTTGTCTACGAAGTCGTATTGCAGCCATAGGTTCTTCAGGTAGCACTCCATCTTTCAGAAAAGACAAGATGGGTTCGATCCAAGATATCTCTCTTGGTTCGTCAATTGATTGTATGACCCACGGACCCCGAATACTTGGAAACTGGATCTCCTCGATACACCTTCTCTTATAAATATCCCCCGTTATTGATGTAGCAAGTTTTGAAAGAGCGTCTGCTCTCGCATTTTGTTCTCGGAAGATATGTATGATTTGATGCTCTCCTATACGGGCCAAGAGTAGCTTCACAATGCTACAATATTGAGCCAGTTGTGGGTTGTGAATATCAAAATCCCCATCCACCTGAGAGGCGACTAGTTGGGAATCAGTGTGGGCTATTAGGTTCTGGACTTCACAGTCAATTGCTAGTCTCAATCCAGCAATAAGGGCCTCGTATTCGGCTATGTTGTTGGTTGCTGGGAATTTGAGTCGGAGCCCGTACTCAAGGGTAACTCTCTGCGGAGAGATTAATAAAATTTCAGCCCCAGCCCCGAAACTTCCTGAAGCTCCATCGACGTACAACGTCCAGCATGGAGAAGAAGGTGAATCACTCGGTTGTACATCAGATACCGAAACGGTGCATTCAACTACAAAATCTGCTAGTGCTTGAGATTTAATATCGGGCCTAGACAAGTAGTGGATATCAAATTCTCTCAGTTCTACAGACCACTTAACAAGCCTGCCTGATGCTTCTGGCTTCTACAGAATACTTTTTAGCGGCAGATTCGTGTAAACCCCAATTGAATGGGCTTGAAAGTAAGGGCGTAGTTTTTTGGCGGAATAAACTAACGCCAATGTTGTCTTATCTGCCAAAGGATAACGTTCCTCTACTTCAGATAAAATCTTACTAACATAGTAGATATGACATTGTATAGCATTTTCTTCTCGGACCAGAACCGAACTAATGGCTTGGATAGATACAGCCATATACAAATACAATCTCTCTCCTGGTATTGGTTTAGAAAGTAGTGGCGGGGATGCCAAATACTTTCGCAATTGTTCGAAGGCTTCTTGACATTCATCTGTCCATTGAAACCCAGAGCTCCGAGCGCGTCTAAGTATCTTGAAGAAGGGCAGATATTTGTCTCCTGAACATGCCAGGAAACGAGATAGTGCCGCAATTCTCCCATTCAGCCTTTGGACCTCCTTGATGTTCTTTGGCGGCACCATGTCCCTTAGTGCCTTGATCTTCTCCGGATTGGCTTCGATTCCTCTATGGGTTACCATAAACCCTAAAAACTTTCCAGAAGCGACTCCAAAAGCACATTTAGCGGGGTTGAGTCGCATATTGTAATGCCTCAATAAGTAGAAATATTGTTTCAGGTCAGAGATATGTTGAGTTTTTTCAAGACTTTTTACCAACATATCGTCCACGTACACCTCCATAATACGTCCAATAAGGCTTTTGAAAACCTTATTCATGAGACGCTGATAAGTTGCTCTAGCATTTTTGAGGCCGAAGGGCATCATCCGGTAGCAGTACAATCCTTTGTCTGTTTGAAAAGCTGTTGCTTCTTCATCAGCAGGATTCATTTTTATTTGATTATAGCCGGAGTAAGCATCCATAAAGCTCAACATCTGATGACCAGAGGTGGTATCAACTAACTGGTCGATGCGAGGGAGCAGAAAACTATCCTTTGGGCAAGCTTTGTTGAGATCAGTGTAATCTATATACATTTTCCAAGCTCCACTCCCCTTCCGTACCATGACAATATTTGCTAACCAAGTAGGATAGTGCTCCTCTCGTATCAATCCGGCTTCTAAAAGTTTATCTACTTCTTGTTCAATTGCTTGCTGGCGATCTGGTGCAAAGTTTCACTTCTTCTGGATAATCGGTTTGCACGTTGGATTGACTTTAAGGGAGTGAACAATCACTTCGGGGTCAATTCCAGGCATATCTGCTGGACTCCATGCAAAAATATCTTGATTTTCTCATAGAAAAGCTGTAAAGTTTTTCTTCTCATCATCTGAGAGAAGTGATCCAATTCGCACTGTATTTGAAGGATGCTCTTCAGATATAGATACAGTATTAAGGTCTTCCACAGGGGAAGCTCTCTGAGAAATATCTTCGCTCCGCAGATCAAAGTCCTCGATGCTCAGGGTAATCGTTGGACGAGACTTGATCTGCCTAAGATAGTAGGTTTGCGCTATTTGCTGATCTCCGCATACTACACCGACTCCTTATGGGGTATGGAACTTCAGCTTGAAGTGAGGGATGAATGCGATGATCCCAAAAATTGACTGGAGCGGCCTCCCAAAGATGACGTTATAAGCTGATTCTGACTTTACCACGATGAATTAAATGGAGTATGTAGTCTGTCGAGGAAATTCTCCAAGTACTACCGGGAGATTGATTATTCCTTCTGCTCGTACAGGTCGATTATCAAATCCATATAAAGCACCTGCAGCAGTTGAAGTTTTTCTCTTGAGATACCCATGTTGAGAAAAGTAGAGTAGAACAGGACATCTACGGATCTTCCGTTGTCCACAAGAATTCTTTGGACATTATAACACGGGTCACCTATGCCTGCGTTTATGACAAGCGGATCTTGATGGGGGGTTTTTACTCCTTCCAGGTCGGAATCATCAAATGTGATGGAATGATCGATACGAGCTTTTTTTGGAGTTGGTTTTTCTTCTACAGTCAAAAAGACTTGATCGGATAGTAAGGGGCCTCCGGCGATTGTTTCAATTTTGCCCACCGTTATCCGGTTATTCACTGGTTATCTTTGTGATTGATTCTGCCCCCCAGTGGGACGAGCTTCTTCTCAGGTAGGTAGATTCCCAATAAACTATCGAAGATAGCCTTGACGGATGAGTCTTTCGATCTCCTCCTTAAGTTGCCTACAAGATTCAGTAGTGTGGCCACGACTATGATGAAAGTGGTAGTACTGATCTTGGTTTTCTGTATTCGGCTTCAAAGGATGCGGCCACTTCACTTTGTCATGATCTTGAATCGCCATCAACACTTTTGCTCGAGATGTGTTGAGCGGAGTGTATTCCTTCTCATGTTGGGGTTCTCACCGTGGCAATGGGGGTCTAGGAGGTAGATTGCTCTTGCCTTGCTTTTTCCGTTGTGATGATGGATTATCCACGTCAGGTGCTCCCTTGCGTTTCCCAGTGGGTTGCTCGAATTATTTTCTATGAGCGTTTATTGCCTTATCTGCCGATATCTGTGCTTCCACACGATGGATCAGATCAGCATATGAATGAACAGTATCGTGCATGAGTGCCGAATAGAAGGGGCCAGGACGAAGTCCTCCAAGAAAGACCACTCTGAGCAATTCTGGGTCTACTCCTTGGATTTGTCGAGCCTCGATAGAAAACCGTTGAAAGTACTCTTTCAACGATTCTCCCTCGTTTTGACGGATCCCGGAAAGGTGAGAAGAATCCTTAGCGATTCTTCGATTGGCTATAAACTGTTCGATAAATACTTTGGCTAATTTGACAAATGTGGGGATCGTTCCGGCTGGAAGTGAATAGAACCATGTTCGAGCTTGTCCTTTAAGAGTGGTAGGGAAAACCTGGCAAAGGAGCGCGTCTGAGGCTCATTGAATATGCATGATGGTCCTGTAATGGTCGATGTGTTCGTACGGGTTAGATGTCCCATCATAGGATTCGATGCTTGGCAGCTTAAAGCCAGCCGGAATAGGGTGTTGAAGAATGGCTTCCGTCAGGGGTGACGACTCCTAGAAGTCCCACTGACGAAGAGGTTGCCTTACGCCTCCTGTAGGGAACTCCTCCCAGACCAATCGTCACAGTTCGTGGCGTAGGGCATTGCGAGGGAGCTCAGCAATGTGAGGTTGGGCTAGCTCCTCAGGGAGGTCTTGAGGAAGGCGAGATTGCCGACCTGAAGGATGGGTAGAACTTGCTGTATCAGCTAGTTCATTATCTTGATGCGACTGCGAACGCCTCCTGAGTGGAGGAAGAGGAATCTCATCTTGAAGATGTTCGATTTGAACGGCTTCGACACGTGGTGGATCTCGAGGGAGAAGAACCTCCTCCTGAGGTGCTAGATCGGTTGTCGAGTCTCTCGCAAGAGTTGAAGGATCTCGTTTTGAGATTCTTCCATTTTTCGAATTCTCTCTTCTAGGGAGGGTCCCGAGGTCCCTTCTCCAGGTGCGTTTTGCCCCCCGGGGTATAAAGAGGCAGATATCGGGCGTCTATGATTCATAAACTAATTTCTGGATTGGTGAGAGTTAGAGCGAGAAGCCCCAATGATACGACTGCTGCGCCTGTTGACCATCGTAGCAATATTTGAAGTTGTGGGATGGATTTCTCACAGACGGTGCCAAACTGTTGCGGACTCAAATATACGCGGCGATAGAGTTTAATTTTTCGTCTCAGCGTTGTACGTATATCCAGCACACAAACAGAATTGAAATAGTAACACCAGGATTTTTACGTGGAAAGCCCTGAAAAAGGAAAAAACCACGGGGCTACGCCCAGTTGAAAAAGTTTCACTAGTGTTGTATGAAATACATGAGGCTGATTCGTCCGTTAAATTCATGACGATCAGATTACAATGAGTATCAGTTAAGCAGAGTTCCGACGTTACTCGGGTATCCGGCAGAATTCCGGCGTCACTCGGGTGTCGGGTAGAATACCGGCGTCGGGCAGAATTCCGACATTACTTTGGTGTCGGGCAGAGCTCCAGCATCCCTCGGGCGCCTGGTGGTGCTCTGGTGATGCTCCGGCGGAGTTCCGGCGAAGTTCCGGCGGTGTTCCGGCGGTGTTCGAGGAGGAGCTGTTCCCTCCTAGACTTCTCTTCTCTTCTTCTCTTCTTGGCTTGGGTCCCCTCTTAAGAGAAATGAGGGGCTATTTATAGTTTTTCTGGAGTGGCATAGCCCGTAAATATGTGAGGGATCAGGGGCAAATAAGGAGTGATCCGGATGAACGGCTCATATTGAATCCCTTGATCATGAACCGTTTATTGAGCATCTTAAGGTCTTAATGGTATCATAATTCTACGATCTTGGGCTCGTTGGATTCGTCTCGTCGAGCCGCTCGATTCGACTATAAGCTCGTCAAAATCGGAGACCGTTTGGTAACTCAAATTGCTGTTCGATGCTTCCAACAGCGCTTCGGGTACTTGATTTGGACTCGTTTGGGCTCGGATTAAGTCGAATTTGGTGTCGTTGGATTCGTATTTCCGAGACGCTCAGTTCGACTATAAGCTTGCTAAAATCGGAGTTTAAATGGTCTCTGAATTAATTTTTGAAGTTTCCAGCTTGAGTTTTTCCTCGAGATTCGTGCCCGATCAAGATAATTTTTTGGCGATATATCAAAAATAAATCACTTATTTTTTTATAAACATTAAATTTAGAAAGATATATCGTAATCTTTTTTTTATTGTGATTGACTATTCTGATGTATGATTATTCTTTTAACCTAATAAATCTTACAGGTGAAACAGTACTATTACAGAATATAAAACTACACAGCCTATTTTAGCCTAATGAATAAGTGCTTTGGCTAATATTAACATTTATATAGCGGCCTTAGCTTAAATTTTTTGCCAGACTATAATTTTACGTCAAATATATATATTTTCATACTCCTAATTTGTGAACTTTAGAAATTAGAGATCATAAAAATCCTCATCATATTAATTAAGCACTAATTTTGATTTTAAAAAAATAAATTAACACATCCATTTACCACAAAATAAATATAATTATTTTGATAATATAACATTATAAAAACTCACTTTATATTATTTTTTATATTATTTTTATAAGGAATCAAACAACCCTAATAGAACTATAAAGCAAAGTAGCAAAGCCTTTTATCTAAAGTACTCTATTTCTCCTACCTAAGCTCATTTGTTGGCCCTTCAAATCACTTCACACCTAAAAGGTTTATAAGGATCCATTTTAGTCATTCTCAGAGTCCACTAACTGTCCTTAGACTTTAGTTGAAAATGCTGAAGGTTAAAGTCATAAAAGAGAGTAGGTGAAGTAAGGTATTTTAAAAATGATAAAAAAAATAATATAGGAATTTAATAATATGAGGAGGTCTTCAATTTAATTATTCTTAGTTTTTTAATTTATTCAAAATAATGAAAATTTTGGTTTTCTTAGATATTATGAATAAGTCAGATAATATTAATGAGAGAGAGAATTACAAATATCAAATATTAATGAATATAAATTGATTGTGAATAATAAAAATTATTAATAAATAAACTATAAAATATTTGTATTCCTTAATTTGACTCATTTACATCCATAGGCGCCTTGTATCCATCATCCGCAAGGCTGTGTGACATATTTGTACTATGTGACCCTTACAATAACTTCATTCTCATGGTCGCCATTGTGAGATTGGCATGTGATTTTAGGGAGACCTCCACGGCACCATGTGACACCTTCATTCTCGTGACACCAGCGACCTTAGTAATGCATAGGATATCGTCGTGACACGCACTACTTTGCTAAACTGCGTGACCTTTATCCCTCGTAGGAGGGCAAGCTAACTTGTGAGCCGGCTAGGGCTTGACTAGATAAATGGCTCATGAGCTGAGCTCGATGAGCTAATAAGCAAAACTTGAGCTATCTCTTATTCGACTTGTGAGCTCATGAGTAAAAAATATTAACATAAAATATCCTTAAAATATATTAGCATTTATGATTTTAAGTACAAAAAATTGTTAAAAATATATCTCACTTTCTTATGATAAGTAATTCTTTATTATTTTCTTTTAATTTCTCTTTTTTATCATTTTATTATAATTATTGTTTTAATCATAATCATTTTCTTTGTTTCATAATAAATGAGTTGGCTCGTGAGCCAGCCCGAATGACTCAAGCTTGAACTCGATTAATTAATCAAGCTCAAGCTAATCAAGTTCAAACCAGGAGTGACTAGAGATCGACTCGACTCATTTACAACCCTAATCCCTCTCTATGAAGCCTCTAGTTATGGCAACACGAACCCCGCATGCAAACATGACATTTGCAATGCACGCGACCATTCATCCTACACTGTTGGCACCACTCTATTGTCATACCCAAGATTTTTTTTTTTTTTTGATGACGAGGAACCATCCGCTGCCACCCCCGAGCTAGCTAAGAGCGTTTAACAGTCCGTAAACCCCGGTTGACCTGGACGGGCTACCCACATCCATTGGAATCAGTGACCGACGCGTCTTGGATCCCTCCGAAAAGGGCGCTACCGCCAGAGGAAAACCATTCCCAAGATTAGTTTACTTGTTTTTTAAATTTAGATTCATTTTATTTCTAACAAAATAATCTGTTTATTTTATTCTACAATCCATCAAATAATTTCAAGTATTTCCTTCAATGGCAACATGCGGCGGCCACTACAAGAAACAAGCAAAGGTCATTTGAGTAATTTTACACCTAAGCACTGAAATAGTAGCGTATCTTTTGCATCAGCATATCATTGTATCAAAGGATTCTATTGTTTTATTAAATATTATTTTATTATGGTGACATGCTATCTGATAATGGTGCTAAAGCTACTAATGATCAGGCTTAGCTAAGCCTAAGCTTCAGCACAGATCATTCTGAATTTGATAGCCAGCTGAAAAAGACCCATTTGCCCTTGGTTGGTGTCATTATTTTAATAAAATATTGAGAATTTCAAGAACCTAAGTAATGAAAAAATTTTAGCTAAATATTAGAATGGTAAGAAAAATAAGAGGTTAAGGATAGATATTAAGGTTTCATTTGGGATGATTTTTTTATTGCTTCTTAAAACAGCTTTTTAGTACAAATTTTTTTAATTTTTTACTAAAAACTGTTTTAAAAAACAGTAAAAAAAGCCTTTCAAATGAAGTCTAAGGCTTCGTTTGGGATAGCTTTTTTATTGCTTCTTAAAATAACTTTTTAGTACAAATTTTTAAGTTTTGTATTAGAAAACTGCTTTAAGAATCATTAAAAAGCAATCCCAAATGAAGCCTAAGTCAAATTATAGAGAGTCGGGATTCCATAATTAGCATAAATGATGTAGTGAAATTACAAGATTGCTATTTGATTATGTGCCTTCAGATGCATTAGAGCTAATACTAGAAAAGAATAATAATCATGATCATCAAGAAGAAGAATTTGAACCTACAAAGAAAGATCATATTGATTTGAAAAATTGCAATCTAGCTATGAACTAAATAGTTATGAGAGTAGTTTCTAGAAACAAATTATGTTTGATGAAGAAAATTGTAATTGGGAACTTGTGAATAATTCAGCTATGGTATCATTGTAATCACCTTTTGCTTGAAATTTCTAAAAATTTTGAATAGTAATCACCTTTGATACACATTCCCCTATATGTAATTGAAAAGATGGTGATTTAAATGGAATTGAATGATTTATAATATTTTATAGCTATATTAGTGTTAGTTTCCTTTTATCATGATTAATTCTAGTTCAAGAATGAATGACTCAAATGTCGCCATTATGTGATTAGATAGCTCTTAGTGTGCGGTGATCTTCGAAAATCTTAAAAGCTTTTGTTTGAGAGGGAGCAATTGTAATAGTTCATAGTTTTTTCAGGAGTCATTATAAGTCCAAATCACATATCGTCTTTGTCATAACATAGATATTGTAGTTCTTTAATTACATCAATTTTTTCATAATTTTTTGTCACTATTAGAAATCCTTAAGGAATTGACACATCGGTATAAGTAGGGATTTTGGAACTGTTAGGTATCCGTTTTGCAAACATATTTTGTCAAAATTTTTTAAATAAAATGTGTTATTTTATGGATTTGGAGGCTGCAAAGTGATTTTCGTCACTCAGTCTTGTTGGGAAATTTGCTCATCTAGCTGACAATTTGATATTGTTGGAATTTTTTCGATCAAATTTGTACCAAAAAATGAAGATAATTTTGTATTGGTAAAACTTTCGCCGCGTAATTTTTATATGTTATAGAGATTAAGATTATGAACGTTTTGAATATTTATTTGAGATTTTTGAAAAGCAGCGATTTTAACCAATTCAAAATAAAAGAGAGAATTCTTCCAATTTAGATTTTAAGGCGTGACAGCAATGACATATGCAAAGAGGTCTTACATAAGGGTAATATTTTTAAGGTACATTCAACTTTGAATTTAGTCACAAATTACATAGCTGAAAATTATATTACTATAAAAATACATAAACCTTATATTTTAGATATTGTAAACAAATTTAATCCCATATGTATTTAGCCCAACTCCACCCCATAATTCACACTTCCCTAACAATACAACCAAACATGGAGAAGATCTCCCCAACCATAAAGAAGACAAACAAAGTATAAAATCTACATCTCAACAATGCAACATACTAAAAGAAGATTCAGTTCTCAAATCAGTTCAGCATGATTCAGCAAGGATCTTGCTTGGTAGGCAGTTACCCACTTGATCTCATTCCATTAAATAATTTACTATTTTTTTAGATATTTATAGACTAATAAATAATAGGAAAGAATAGGCTATATCAAGTCAAAATATATTAATTTTTGTAAATTTATTTATTTTTTCTCGCCCTACCACACGCTTATATAAATACATACATACATATTCATATATTTATTTATAAGCATTTATCAACAGATCAAAATTAAGCATAAAAATGTTAAAGATTATGGCTTCGTTTGGCACGGCTTTTTTATTACTTCTTAAAACAGTTTTTTAGTATAAAATTTTTAATTTTTGTACTAAAAAGTTGTTTTAAGAAGCAGTAAAAAAGCTGTCCTATCTGTGTCTCTACTAATTACAATATTAATACAAAAATTTGAGATAGACTGTGCATTATTTAAGAAGACACAATCAAATATATATATATATATATGAGAATTTTTAGTCAATATGGAAGTTAAGAAGCAACATCATTGTTAATTAGCATATAATATTCATCATATCAACATGCAAAACGAGTTTGAATCCTATCTGATTCACAATCATTAACTGATACGCCATTGAAGCTTTCCTTCAACTTGCAGACTAAGTGAACAAAAAAGAAATATATAATGGTTGGTACTGTTATATCAAAGGTAATTTTCTGACTGTCCTTTGCTTATGCAGATCATTAATGGAGAGGAAGATGATAAGTTAGATGTTGGGATTAAATATATGGTGGGTGTCAACCAGATCCAAGTTCGCCGGTTATGCATTAATGGAAGGGTGGAGGAGGACTTTTACTTGAGAAAGCAGGGAATTTTTTTTTTTATGAAGTAATGAAGATCAGCGTGACTGAGTTCTGAAACTGCGATCCATTATTATGGCAGCAGTTGCATTCAGCAGTAATTGTGTGTTTTCTGAAACGACGAGATTTCTGTTGGTGAGTTCGACAGCACAACTGAAGTTGTGGTGTGGTTTGCTTAAGGAGTACATGCTGAAATGGGAGAAATAAATAATAATAATTGATATATCATCAAAAAATTATCTTGATCGGCCACGAATCTCGAAGCAAAATCAAGTTAGAAATTTCAACAATTAAATCAAAGATCATATGAACTCTGATTTCAGCAAACTTACAGTTGAACTGAATGTCTCGAAAATACAAACCCAACGACACCAAATTCGACACAATCTGAGCCCAAATGAGTCCAAATCAATGACCCGAAGTGCATTTGGAAGGTTCAATCCATAATTTATATTATCAAACAGTTTCCAAACATGACATGCTTATAGTTGAATTGAGCGGCTTGACTAGACGAATCCAACGAGCCCAAGATAGTCAAATTCTGATATCATTAAGACATTCAAATACCAAATAAACGGTCCACGATCAAGGGATTCAACATCGGCCGTCCATTCAAACCACTCCAATTTACCCTTGATCTTCCTCTTATTTACAGGCCATGCCACTCTCAGAAAATTATAAATAGACTCTTCATTTCTCATAGGTGGGGGGAGGAAGAAAGGGGCCCAAGCAAGAAGGGAAAGAAGAGAGGAGAGGAAGAGAAATCCGAGATTTCTTTTCACACCAAGCTCCTCCTCGACCAACGACCGACGCTGGACTTCCTCCCATCACCGGATTTTTATCAGACGTCGGACTTCCGCTCGTCGCCAGATTTCTATCCAAATCCGGATTTCTGCCCGTCGGTAGACTTCTACCCATCGCCGGACTTTCATCGGACTTCTACCCAACGTCAGACTTCCGCCAATCGCCTGAATTCTACCTGACTCTGGACTTCCACCCGTCGCCAGACTTTCATCAGACATCCACCCGACACTGGACTTCTGCCCGTCGACAGATTTCTACCCATCGCCGGACGCCATATTTCTACCCATTACCGTACTTCCACCCGTCGCCGGACTTCTGCCCGTCGCCAAACTTTCATCAAACTTCTACCCCTCGCCGAACTTCCACCCGTTGCCGGACTTTCGCCCGTTGCCAGACTTCTGCCTGTCGTCGGATTTTCTTCAGACTTCTACTCTACGCGGACTTCAGTCCGTCGCCGGACTTTCGTCCATCATCAAACTTCCACTCGTCGTCGGACTTCTGCCCGTCGCAGGACTTCTATTTGACACAAGACTTCCATCCATTTTTAGACTTCTCCCTGTTGCCAGACTTTTATTTAACTTTCACCCATCGCTGGACTTCTATCCATCGTCGGACTTCCGCCCATCACCGGACTTTTGACTTTCGTCGCCAGCCGATTACGGTCCTTCCGACCTCCTTCACCAGACAACAATCTTTCTGACCAGTATCACCCGCTGACTATGATCGTTCTGATCTCCATCATCAGATAATGATTTTTCTGACCATTGTCACCCGCCGACTATGGTCATTCTAACCTCCATAGCCAGATTGCGGTCCTTATGACCTCCATCGCTAGACAATGATCTTTTCTAACCATTGTTGTCTGTTGACTATGGTCCCTTTGACCACTGTCACCAAATTACGATCTTTTCGACCTCCGTCGCCGCCAACTATGGTTCTGCTAACCAAATAAACATATCAATAGTGATTCTTTCAAGTCCTATCATATAATGCACTTTATATGTTGTATATTTATTACATTAAGCCAAGGCCTTCCCCCAAGGCAGGGCCTCATTTATAATCGACTGTAAATAATAGTGGATTCATTCAAACTGGGTCAGACCCCGTGGTTTTTCCCTTTTTTAGAAATTTTCACGTAAAAATCTTGGTGTCTCTTATGAATACTACCCATCTCTTTCATCTGTTTGTGTGCTTGATCTTCGTACAAAGCTAAGACGTTAAACTTTATATTTCTCTACCTCCGCGAATATTCTAGGACGTAACAGTTTGACGCCATCTGTGGGAACCTGGTTCCTGACTGGGGGGCATTTTTACTCTAACCTCAAAAGGTCATTTATGTCAACATCCTAATATCAGCTATTACTACATCAATTTTATGAGAATTAAACATGGTCTGGGGGGCAATCTCAACTGTAGCCATGGTCAAGAAGATTCCTTTAACTCTTCCAATATCCAAGATAATATCTTGGGATCATAAAGCTTTTACCAAATGCAACGATGCTTCCAATAAATTTTAAGCTTTATACGTCTCTAGTTGGACTTCTACTCCTTGGGCAAGGTCTTAATCTTGATCTAAAAAAGGTAGTAATAGTTTAAAGATAGGCCATTCTTTACTTTTGATTTAGGATACACGTGGCGTTCGCCTCTTCCTAATCAAGGCAAAATTGATCCCAGGGAGATTCGATTTGACCTCTTTCATACAGGTTAACATTATCGATTCAAGTTCACCGATTATGCATTAATGGAAGGGTGGAGGAGGACTTTTACTTGAGAAAGCAGGGAATTCTTTTTATAAAGTAATGAAGATTAGCGTGAGTTCTGAAATTGCGATCCATTATTATGGCAGTAGTTGCATTTAGAAGTAATTGTGTGTTTTCTGAAATGATGAGATTTTCGTTGGTGAGCTCAATAGCACAACTGAAGTTGTGGAGTGGTTTGCTTAAGGAGTACATGCTGATATGGGAAAAATAAATAATAATAATAATAATTGATATATCATCAAAAATTTATCTTGATTAAGCACGAATCTTGAGGTAAAATTAAGTTAAAAACTTTCAAAATTAAATATGGGACCATTTGAACTCCGATTTCAACAAATTTATAGTTGAACTGAACATCTTAAGTGTTAGGATCTTAAATGAGAGAAAGAAGCACTTCCTTCTTCAGCTTCTTAGGAGAGAAGGAGGGGGAGAGGGAGAGGGCTGAACTCAAATCTTTATTTCTTAACCATCCTAATTACAATATATATAGACTATTTAAAGACATAAATAGCTACACAATGGCAATACAATCCATTCAAGAACTTAAAGAAAGTATAATCCTAAATCTTGGACCAATATCCAATAATCTCCACCTCGATCCTAGATTTACACAATAAAAAAAGATATCTACTATCCACAAAGAATAGCCCCATCGGTCTTCCCCGCCAATAACATCCACCGGATGGTTAACACCACGCACCCTGTGTATCTTGTTTTTGCGCCCTATACGACCACCTGCACCTTGTGCCTCGTGCCCGTACCCTGTGAATTAAGCCCCGCATCCACCTTACACTCATGTGGTCTGACTCCAACTACACCCTACACGTATCCACCTACGCACCAAGCCTTGTGCAATGCCCACACCCTACTCATCTCAATACCACGCCCTATGCAATCATCATGTCCACAGCCTCCGGCGACTCCTCCATTGGTAAAGCCAGTGCTAGACCCTTGATCCCTCTCACCAATAGCCTCACCTTAAACTTTTTCAACATAACTGTGAGCCATGGCCAGCGAATCATCCCAACTACCATATTTCCCTAGATAATTTTGATCCAAAGCTTACAGCTTCAAAAGGTAGACACCTAGCATTTCGGTAAGGTCTTACCAAAGTTTTCGAAACCCGGCCACCGAAATGGGTGATTGCTCACCAGCGACAGCCTGAAAGAGATCTAAATACAGGCAAGACTCCAAGAGATAGCTTTCACCGCCTCCACCTTAGTATAGTTTCTCTTCGTGTTCCTCCTCAGTGATCTCAGTGCCATTGTCTTCAGCCCCTTCCACCTCACTTCCAATCACCTTGGCTTGGGCCCCCTATGCTCGTTCCTCCTGCTACCTCACGTAAATGAAATCGCGTCACCAGGTTGCTCCATGTAGCGCCACACATGAACGAAATTGAATTACAATCTTGCGCCAGCATCCAACCTCTAGATCCTCCACGAGCATCCTGCGAGAGTTCGGCCAGTCTGCTGGCTCACACGACCCTGCCCACTCTATCTCACGTAAATGAGATCTCCCTCTTCCTTCTTTGAAACTTCCTTCATCCTCAATCAGAATCAGTTTCCTTAGACAAGAAAACATCCTTCTCCTCCACCTAGCTCTGTTTCATACAACCAGCTCTGATACTAAATGTTATGATCTTGAATGAAAGGAAGAATCACTTCCTTCTTGAGCTTCTTGGGAGAGGAGGAGGGAGAGAGGGAATGGGAGAGGGAAAGAGCTGAACTCAAATCTTTATTTCTTAATCATCTCCTAATTACAAACTATAGAGACTATTTAAAGACACAAATAGCTACACCAATGGCAATAGAAGCCATTCGAGAAACTAAAAAAATTACAATCCTAAATCTTAGACCAATATTTAACATCAAGAAGACGAACCCAACAACATTAAATTTGATTCAATACGAGCTCAAATGAACCCAAATCAAAGGTCTAAAGTCTATTTGAGAGTTTCAGAACATTAATTAGACTACCAAATGATATTTGAATATGACATGCTTATAATCGAATCGAGCGGCTCAGCGAGATGAGTCTGGCGAGCTCAATATCGTTCAATTCTAACATCATTAAGGCACCCAAATGCTCAATAAAATCTCTATTATCAAGGGAATCGCTATGGGTCGTTCGATTGAACACTCCCAACTTACCCTTAATCTTCTCATTATTTACAAGTCATGCAACTCTCAAAAATTTAGAAATAGATCCTCATTCTTCATATGATAGGGGGAGAAAAAAGGAAGAGAGGAGGAAGAAGGAGAGAACTTAGGGAGTTCTCTTGCAGTCGACTATTGCCTGATATTTTCCTGACTACAGACCATAATCGGACTTCCTCCCGATCATCGATCACCATTGAATGCCTTCCCGACTATTGCTGGACTTCCACCCATTCGTCGGCCACCACCAGATCTCTTCTCGATAACCAGCAGTCGTCGAATTTTAGTTCATTCTCCGGCTATCACCGGAACTCTTCCTAGATACTATCAATGCAGGATCTCCTCTCAAATACTATCGTATCTAGACTATGGTCTTTTTGACCACCGTCACCCGCTAACTATAGTTCTTCCAACCTCTGTCGTTAGACAAAAGTCTTTCTGACCATCGATGCCCGCTTACTACAATCCTTCCGACTTTCATCACCCAACTACGATCTTTCGGACCTCAGTCGCCCAACGACTACTATCTCTTCGACCTCCGTCACCCACCGACTACGGTCTCTTTAACTACCATCTCCAGACTATGGTCTCCCCGACCGGCATCACCTGACTACAATCTTTTCAACCTTCGTCGCTTGCCAACTATAGTCTTTCCGACCTCTATTGTCCAACTACGGTCCTTCCGACCATCATTAGCTAACTATAATCTTTTCGACTTACATCACTCACCGACTACGATCGCTCCGACCTCCATCGCCTGCCAACTATGATCCTTTCGATCTCTATATCTTGCTAACTAGAATCCCTCCGACCTCCATCACCTGTCGACTACAGTCCCTCTGATCTCTGTCATCCACCGACTACGATCTATTTTACCATCGTCACCTGACTACGGTCTCTCCGACCTCCATCGCTCATCGACAACGGTCTCTTTAACCACCATCTCCATACTATAGTCTCCCTAACCTCCTTCATTCGACTATGGTCCTTCCGACCATCGTCTCCTAACTACAATCCTGACCTACACCACTCTCCAACTATGGTCTTACCGACTAAAAGAACATGTCAATACTGATTCTTCCAACTCCCACCATGTAATACACTCTGTATGATGTATATTGGCTACATCAAGCCAAGGCCTTCCCCCTAAGGAAGGGCCTCATTTATAATTAACTGCAAACACTAGCAAATTCATTTAAACTGGGCAAGGCCCCATGATTTTTTCTCATTTTCAAGGGTTTTCATGTAAAAACTCTGGTGTTTCATATAAATGTTGCACCCCTCTATTTTTTTTATTTGTGTGCTAGATCTTCATACAAAGCTAAGACGCTACACTTTATATATCTCTACCGCCATGACTTTTCTAGGATGCAATAATAATAGTTATTATTATATGAATAGAACATAAAAATTAAAAAAAATAACAAACTTTTAAATGACATGATAAATGTATATATATATATATATATATATATATATATAGAGAGAGAGAGAGAGAGAGAGAGAGAGAGAGAGAGAGAGACATATATACACATACATCATGTCACTTAACATTGAAGTTTGATTTTTTTAATATTTATCTTCAATCCAAAAATTATTATTATTATTATTAATTCACTTAGCAGCATGAATGCTAAGGTAATATGTGAATAGAAAACTTTCAAAATTAAATTCAAGATTTTCCGAAACTTCAATTTCATCAAGTTAAAATTGAACTGAATGTCTCAACAAGTTAAATTTATCAATGTCATAAAAGATCATATTGAGTTCAAATAAACCCAAACCAAGTACTTGAATCATATTTGAAATTTTTTTTAATATTAAGGACCAAACGATATCTAAATATTGCGTGCTTATAGCCAAATCGAGCAACTTGATGAGAAGGATCCAACAAGCTAAAGCTCATTTCATTCTGGCATTATTAAGGCACTCAAGTGCTGGATAATTGATTTATGATCAAGTGCATCAATATAGATATATAGTTTGATTCCAGCCAAATTAATTAAAATACTCTCATCAAAAGTTATAAATAGAGTCTCATTTTCTATTTGTTAATCCTCTTAAAGACTTTTAAATGCCCAACTGATTTAGGATCTTTTTCAAATTGAGTTACTAAAACTATTGAAATCCAAATTTGCCTACAATTGGAACAAACACAAAAGCTAGTGAAATCTTGGTTTATGTAAATAAAGAATTAACTAATTTTTCTTTACAAAATAAAATCAGCAATGAACCAATTAATTAATCAATTAATTGGAAACTTTCTTTCATTAATTTCTTTGAATAATATGATTAAAAAAATGTGCCAATCAATAGACCTTTTGTTTGCTTCAATTTGCAAGCAAAGGTTATTATATGAAATTACAAGATATAACAAAAACTATACAACCTACTACCAAGGGATCAAAACTTCTTGAATAAAATAGTAAACAAGATTGTAAATATCTTAACCAAGAATCTTCCAAACTTGGACATGAACAAGATAAAGCAAAGGATCACAAAATCAGCAACCAAATAATCAAGAACACAAGCATATATATGGTTCAACAGGGGGTGCCTACATCCACAGAGAGAAAGAGGGCTTTTCTTCTTATTAATTTGTACAAACAAATTACAATAACATGAACAAAGATTAGATCTATATTACCTATTCCATACAAGAAACATTCTTAATCTTAAAAAATTATAAGGAACAAAATCACCTAATCAATCTCTTCTTCCTTTGCTTGCAAAAACCTTCTTCCTTTGTTTGCAAGCATTTACTCTCATATTTTCATAAAGCCATAACTGGCTGAAGATTGGATTTTCAACTAATTGCATTATTGCATACTTGAAAAATATACTCTATCAAAGATCTACGCTTGTTTAGATCTCCTACATAATCTGAATCCAAAAAACTTAAAATATGCTCTTTGCCCCAATTTTTCTTTTTGTAATTCAACCCAACACCATCTGATCCTTTGAGATATTTGAAGATCCACTTAACAGCCCTCTCTAATGCTCCTTTCTCGGGTTAGCCATGAATCTGCAAATCATACTTATAGCATAAGCAATATCTAGCCTGGTGAAAACCATAGAATGCATTAAACTACCAGCTGCACTTGCATATGGAACTGAACTCATATACCTTTAATCTTCCTCTGTTGTTGGTAAATACAATACAGAAAGTCTGAACTGAGAACCCAATGGTATTGAAACTAATTTGGTTAATTCCATTCAAATTTTTTTTAGAATATTTCAGATATAGATTTGTTGAGACAAATGTAATAAACCTTTATTTCTTTTCTTTATTATATCTATAATAACTCAAATATGTGAAATAAATTTATTTAAAAAATATTAAAATTTTGAAGTAGAGCGCTTTGACGCTGATCTGATGAGCATTGTAGTACTAGGCCATTATATATATATATATATATATATATATATATATATATATATATATATATATATATATATATATATATCCATGTCTCACCCCACCGACACCCTCACTAGATTGCTTGGCCATGAAGAAATTGAAGGAGGAAAACATGATAAAGAAGAGAGAAAAGTCTTTGGATCATATTTGTTAGTCATTCCTATTACAGAATTTATTTTATTCGTTATAAGTAACTATCTTCTTACTTCTATTTTTTATTATTTTAATTTTTATGAATTTTATTTCTCCTAAATCTGCTAAAATGTATTATCTCTTGATTTTATAAGTTTTCACCATACAAGTTTGAAAATGTTATAGATTTGATCATTCTTAATAATTTGATATGATTTTAATATATTTTAAATAAAGTACTGAATGGTATTAGATGCATGATATGATAACTTCAAGTGATAATCTGTTAATCCATGTGATTCATTGATTAGGAGTCATAATAAGTTAGAGATATATTAAGAGTTATAAAAAGTTGGGGCAACTAATTCAAGGGATTCAATGGGAGTTATAAGGAGTATATTAATTGGGAGGTATAAGAGGTGATTGATTGAAAGTCATAAGTGTAGAAGTAAGATACCCTTAAGATATACTCATTGAATATCTGAATACTGATACCAACATTATTATGAATATTATACTGATATTGTGATTGACACTAATATTATTTACTATTATTAATATTAATTAATATTATTGATCATGATATTAATATTATTACTGTCATTAATACTATTGACTGATACTGATGTTGTGATTGATGATATAATGGATTGAGATATCATGAACTATAAAAGAAGAAATTAATACAGATAATCAGTATAGACATTAATGTATATATTTTTTTATATAATTTATAGTATATTATTCTCTTTTATCTTGTATTGATTTTAATTATAAGATTTTAGTTACTTATTGGGTTATGTGCTTATTACGTGATTTTATATATTTTCAGAAAAAAATAAGAATCCTATGACGAGGCTCCAGACAAAATGCATAAATTTTTCACTTGCTTTTATAGATAAAATGCAATCATGTTTCTTTCTATTATTTATTGATAAGTTCTAGTTAAATGGTTAAAATAAAAAATAAATATAATTCTTCAAATATAGATCCTAGAGTGTGATAAAATGGTATCAGAGTAATTATTATTAGAAGAATTGAAATATAATTAAAGCTTATGAGCAAAATAGAAATGTGAATTTTTATTCATAATTATTTGATTTGAGTTTAAAATTTTATTTTAAGCATGCTCTCTCTCTCTCTCTCTCTCTCTCTCTCTCTTGGATTGATATAAAAATATTGAGGATGATAATTCTTGAAGGTGGGGAGATTGTAGTAACTCAAATATATGAAATAAATTTATTTCAAAAATATGATAATTCTGAATTAAAGCACTTTGACATTGATCTGATGAGTACTACGGTTATATATATATATATATATATATATATATATATATATATATATATATATCTCTATTTGTCTTACCCCACCGACTCCCTCACTTGATTGCTTGGCTAAGAAGAAATTGAAAGAGTGGAAGAAGAGAGAGAAGAGATAAAGGTCTTTGGATCATATTTATCAGTCATTCTTATTATAAATTTTATTCTATTTATTATAAGTAACTATCTTCTTACTTCTATTTTTAATGATTTTAAATTCTATGAATTTTATCTCTCCTAAGTCCATCAAAAATATATTATCTCCTGATTTTATAGCTTTCACTGTATAAGTTTGGATATGTTATAGATTTGATATGATTTTATTATATTTTAAATGAAATAATGAATGATATCAGGTGCATGGTATAATAACTCTACATGATACTCTGTTGATCCACATGATTCATTGATTGGGAGTGATAAGGAGCTGGAGATTGATTGAGAGTTATAAAGAGTCAGGGTGACTGATTCATGTGATTCAAGGGGAGTTATAAGGAGTACATTAATTGAGAGTTATGAGGGGATACTAATTGAGAGTCATAAGTGTAAAAGCAAGATACCCAATATATATCCCAATTGTATGTCTACTCTGACCCAAATCCTTCATCTACAAATTTAATAAATTGTATTGTTCTATGAAAACCTTAATAAATTGCATTGTTCTATGAAAACCTTTTATATAAAATACACATATCAAATGAGCTTCTTTTATAAAAATTCTTAATCATGAATGAATCAAATTTCTTTTACCACTACCGTAGAGATTGCTTTAAACCAGATAAAGATTTCTTAAGGAAATAAACTTTATTTTCCTAACTTACCTTGATAAATCCCTCTCATTAGTTCATGTAAATAACTTCCTCAAGTTCTCCATATAGAAAAGTTATTTTAGTATCCATTTGTTTAAGCTCAAGATCATGTCTGACAACCAATGATAAAATTACTCTAATCAAAATATGCTTGACAACTGGTGAGAAAATCTCATTATAATCTATTCCTTCTTAACCCCTTTACCACTAATTTTACCTTATAACTTATCTGCCCAACACTAGGAACACCATCTTTTCTTTTGTAAATCCACTTGCAGCCCACAATCTGCTTCTTTAGTGGTTTATTCACAAGTTCCCAAGTACAGTTCTTTTCTAGTGATTCCATTTCATAATTCATAGCTTGAGTCTTCTACTAGTGAGATTTGGGAGAATCTAAGATCATGTATGACAACCAATGATAAAATTACTCTAATCAAAATATGCTTGACAACTGGTGAGAAAATCTCATTATAATCTATTCCTTCTTAACCCCTTTACCACTAATTTTACCTTATAACTTATCTGCCCAACACTAGGAACACCATCTTTTCTTTTGTAAATCCACTTGCAGCCCACAATCTGCTTGTTTAGTGGTTTATTCACAAGTTCCCAAGTACAGTTCTTTTCTAGTGATTCCATTTCTTAATTCATAGCTTGAGTCTTCTACTAGTGAGATTTGGGAGAATCTATAAGATTCTCTGGGAGAGCAGCGGCTCTGGGAGGTTCAGCATCATGGCGCTAGGTCAAGTTAATGGATTTAAATATAAAAATATATAAAACCATTAGCTAATCTCATTTTCACCCAACCCTTGTCGGAGAAGAGAAGAGGAGAAGAGGAAGGGAAGAGAGGAAAGAGAAAGAGAATGACAAGATTTGATGACCAAAACTTGAGATTCATCTATCGAGCCCGTTCAAGATATTGTATAGCATAAGGTAGACTTCTAAACCCCTGTCTCTAATTTCAATTCCTTTGATTTTATAAAAATTATGAATGAAAATGTATTTTTCTTAGTTTTATGAAGTTTTTATCGCATAGCTTTTAATTTGTTATTATATTTCTTATTATGAGCATTTTGACTATATGAAGTTTAACTTGTTGGTTTTTTCTATACAAAATCTTGAATATATTATTGAATTGATTCTTTTCTGATAAATACAGTAGTTATATAAATGTCTTTAAAATGTTCATATAAATCCTCCCTCAAAGTTAGAAATTGAAAGGCAAAGTTCAATTAGTATTATATTTTACAAGCAATGTGGCTTTTTACCGACAATTCATGCATTATATGAATATTACATTGGATTTCTAATTGAATTACTATTGTATTACAATATTTGTATTATGCATAAGATATTCTTATATGAGAAAAAGTGTATTACTCTAATATGTTACAAATGCTCTATATATTCTATTTTGGCCCCATCTACCAATTATGGATGTTGGAGAGATTCTGGTCCCATTTGTTGAAAGTAGGTGTGGAAGGTTGTATAGTATAATTCTATTCTGATTCTAGCACCACTTTATATACATAAATATTGGAGGTAAAAGGGAGGCATACGTGGAAGTGAAGTTATAAATAGGTATCAGAACATGTGTATTATAATCATTGCATTGCATTTGTATTAATGAAATAAATATAATTAATAATCTGAAATAAGTATTAAAATTTCTGGAACTTTGTATAAACTTTGATAAAATATGAAAGTTAAGTGAAAGTGAATCTTTGATGGAAAGAATTCTTTGAAGAATCTAAAAATCTCCATGAAAATGGCTCTATAAGTAAGAGAAAACTTCAAGTATGCATTAAAACATTAAAAAAGTTGTGTTTTACAGTTTTAGTATACTTTATTCATTATTTGCTGCCCCTTTTTAATTATTTTAAAATTTTTCCTTTAATTTGGATATTGAATTTGTGATGGGCCAAGGTAAGAGGTCTACTGAGCTAGTTGTGCTTATTCCATTCTTTCTGATATTTCTAGGAAAGATCTAGTGGAGTAGATTAGGTGTAGAGGAAGGAACTTTAGGTTCTAAGTTTTAAGGAATCATTTTTGTAATCCAATATTTAATTATTTTGATGTACAGGATTTCTGGACCTAGATTAATATATACATATTTAAAAATAAAAAGTCAAAGAGTTTGTATTATTTTTTATTAATTATTTGTTAAAGTAGTTCTAGTTATTTCTGTGATGATTGAGTAATAATTACAGTTTTAGGTGTTCCTATCACAAGCTGACCCAATATGACCCAACTATCATATTGGTTATACCGTGTCTAATTGCGATAAGAAGTAAAGACTGGCCCTAAGATCTAGGTGGAGAAATATTGCTAAACTAAAACATCCAAAAATGTACAACACAGAGCAACTACTAAATATAAATGTGAAGCAGAAGACTATTAAATATCATAAATGATTTTCTATATATCATTTAAAAATATAAATACAATCTGAGATATATCTGCAATAATGTTTGGCAACAGGATGGTACAACAAAATAAAAGCCAAGCCTGCCAAAAGGAAACTAACCAAAATACAAACCTACAACATAGATTAGAGCCTAATAATAAAAACTACTCAACTCGCTCCTTACCCTTTCTTGACTTGAAAATAAAAGTAAAAGCAAAAGTGAGCTAGCACGACTCAGTAGATCACGACGACCTAAAATAGGAATCAATAACTAAAACCAAAAAAGCTAAAAATGTTGAAAATAATCATTGATGTATTATACTAAAAGTTGAAACTGAGGCAAACATTGATACTGAATTGAAATAAGTATTTAAATAAACTACTAAAACTAATTGAAATATAAGCCACCACCTCATAGCAAATATTGGAATGACCATCAGGCCCTAACTTCCAATGCATAACAAATAACATAATCTCTTGTCACCGCCAACAAAATCCCTTCTCGCAACAACAAAAGTTATTTTCACACATATCAAATAATTTGAACATAGACATTAAAAATAAAGTATATTCTATACTACTGAAGTGATTATTGTGTTATTATATAATTCTACAAAAATGCTCAAATGGTTGTCAAAATAAATTTTCACCTGGTGTTTTATAATTCAACAAAATTATAGTTTTAAAATTATATCACATTAGCAAAGATTGTGTACAATAGCATTTTGAAGCTTTAATTGAACTAAAATATTATTTTTAGATGTCAAAATGAATTTTTGAATTGATAAAAGTTGTTACTTTTCAAAATCACGAGGGAAAAAATCTTTAATAAATACTCAAAATGACCAGAATAATCGTACCGACAACATATCAAAAGTTATGTGGATTAAATTTTACCAAATTTGTGAAAATTATGTTTTTGTAAAATGAAATTATAAATTCGATTAGAAAAATGTTAAAAGCTCTGGATTATTGAAAACTGAAATAGAAAAAACATAACCTAACTCAACTTGAGCAATTTTTTAAATTGGACTGACAGCAAAAAATGACTAAAAATCACCCAAAATGGGCTTTCTCTCTCTAGAATCTCTCCATATCTCTCTCCAGCTGGCTGGCCAAATGAAATGATCATAATGAAATAATGGATTTAGATATTTTAAATAATAAAATTTGCACCGACGCGCAGCGCTGTCCACGACGCTCCCTTTAGGAACCCACGTCACCGCCGTGCCAGCCACGCGATGGACCATAGAACTGAAAGCAAATTTTTCCAAAGAGCTCTTCCATTGGGGCACTTCCAACTACAGCGCCATGATGCCCTAGGGGGAAAACTTTAGATTTTTCAAACATGCAAATAGACTCCCTGGATTCTCTCCAGAATACGTGCAAACCCTTAGATACATGCAAAATACTCTCAGACATATACAGAAAGGTTCAAAAGCAGAAGTTTAGTGGGTTACCTCAACTCAGGTCGGATCATAATAGATAGAACTATATACTAATTCTGGAGGTGCCACAGTTCCAACCTTCCATTAGATCTTAGGGCGTCACATTGACTTTCCCTCATAATATTTTCCTACTTTCTTCTCAACATACCTCATAAAATATTCTTAGATTGAAATCGATACACTTCTTCATTAACGCTCTCTCACTGTCTACATCATAACTTTTGTTTAGCCCAACTAAGGATCTCAAGACCCACTTATCTTTATTTATTATACAACATTTTGCCACATCTTTAGGATATTCTTAGTTAAGTCCTTCCAACATATCTAATTGTTGCCAAATATAGGTAAGAGTATAATACTATTAAATCATGGGCGGAACCACATGAAAGTCGGGGGGGGGGGGGGGGGGGGGGGGCAATTACCCCAACCCCACCCCACCCTAAAAAAAAAAAATTTAATTTATAGGAGAGTAAGTTTTTTTTGCCGTTCCTAAAAAATCACTTTTGCCCCTCTTAAAAAATTCTTTTGTCTTAATTTACCCAATATTCTTTCCAAATACCCCCCTTAAAAAGCCTTTTTGCACTAATCCTAATGATAACAAGTTTTAATCTACTGCTAATGACAACTACATACCCTAAAATATCTATATATTTCTTCACATTTAGTTCTAATATTTTCTTACATACTTTTATTTTATTACACAATTTTTTTCTTCATTTTTTTTGCTTAACTTTTTTAATATATATATAATTTTTAATATTTAATTATTTTTGTATTGAATTTGCCCCCCCCCTCCCCCCCTTCAAAATTGAAGCCGGTTCCGCCCCTGTAGTCTTCCTTCCATGTAGGTAATGCAACACTACCCTAATATTACCATCTTTTTATTTTGTTGATACAAACATCATCACCGATTAAATTAGTTAAGTTGTGTTTGTTCAGCTTTTATCTAATTTTAGAAGTGCAAAAACTCTCAAATCCATTATGGTCATTGTGAGAGATTTACTTTTTGTATTAGAGAGAGACACTGGTAATGCACCTTTTTCTCATTGCTAATTCATGCGAAAGTTTCATTTAGAATAGCTTTCTTATTAATTTTTAAAACAACTTTTTAGTGCAAAAATTTCTATTTCAAAAAAATTTATACTAAAAAGTTGCTTTAAAAAACAGTAAGAAAGTTTTTTCAGACAAAATCTAAGGCTTCGTTTGGAATAACTTTCTTACTGCTTTCTAAATCAATTTTTTAGTAAAAAATGTTTCAGTTCAAAAAAATTTTATATTAAAAAACTGTTTTAGAAAACAACTAGAAATTATCCCTAATGAAACCCTAATCATCACCCAAAATTATTGAGGTTCACAAACTAAAGTATACAATTCCACACTTATCATTGAGTTTAACATCGAAGTATAATTGTTGTCAAAGGAGATTGTTCATGTAACTTGAAGATATATATGGTAGTTTATAAATGAAATTTTGATATTATACATAGTAAGAATAGTAAGAAAAGTGTTTACACCAACCTTGGGTAGGTAAGGGTCATCTCTAGCCACCCTTTGGTTCAATGATGCCATAAAATTTAGTAAAATTAGTCTTGGTTGGAGCACATCATCATCAACAATAGTAATATGACAGATTAGTTCCCTACCACTTATAAAAAATTTACCCAAATTTTGGTTTAAATTTTCTTTTATATGATATGGTTTGAAGTTATATAATTTTTTAAATAAATAAATAAAATATTTTCCAATAAATCATATATTTCTTATATTTATGAACATAGAAAATTTTCTTTTAGAAGAATAATGATTTTTTTAATTTATTTTAGAAAAGAAAACTTTATGAAATATGCAACTCGATAAAGAATTTGATTCATCATAGTTAATTTAGGGGTGTAAATGTGTCGAGTCAAGTTCGTGTCACTCTTGACTTGAGTTTGAGTTTGAGCTCGAGCTTAATTCTACGAGTTCAAGTCGGCTCACGAGTCGACTCATTTATTATGAAAGAAATAAAATGATTATGATTCAAATAAAATGATTAAAAATAAGAAAAATGAAAAAAAAAAAAAAAAAACAAACCACTTCATATAAAGAAGTATGATATAGTTTTTAAACATTTTTAACAAATTTGCACTTAAACTTCTAAATGTTAATATATTTTAAGTATATTTTATACTAATATTTTTAAATAAGTCAACTCATGAGCTACGAGTCAAGATCCTCGTTAGCTCATCAAACTATGCTCACGAGACGCAGCTCATCTTGGTTTGTTGGTTGGAAGCTTTAGCTATCAACCAAAAGGTCTTGGATTCGGCTCTTACGTATATGATGCGTGTGTAAGTTTGTCTTAATTCGCTCAAATGTCCCAAAAAAAAGGCTCGCAAGTTATTTATCGAGCCAAATCTAACTTAGGTCACGAATCAACTTGACTCACTTACGCCGTTAACTTGATTAGAGGAGTTGCAATATCTTCTTTCAAATTATTAAGAACACATTTTCAATGTATGAAAAGGTTTGATGGAGGACTCCATTAATTAGCTGTTCAGCTATCAAATTCCAGCAATAAAAACATTTTGTTTTCTTTAGTACTCATTTGTCGGTTGGAGCTATATAATTCATGCTTTGTAAATACAAATTATATCATAATAGGTTTGAAAATAATTAAATTTATTTTAAAATTAATATTGTATATACAAAAAAATAAAATAAATTAGTTTTAAAATAAAATTAATTATTCTAAATTTTATTTTAATATAATTTCTATATGGGAATCGAAATACTAAGATTCATGAATTTAATGAACCGTATTTTTCACAAATAAAATATATAAAATAAAAAGACATTTTAATAATGGAGTACTGATCATTGGTCCACCAATTTATTATGATGAATGGATTGGCTATTCTTAGATCCAGCTTGGGGAGCGTCGGTTTATCAGAGGGGTATTCTGGTAAATTTTAATTAAATTTAATTTTAATATTATTGAACTTATTTTGAGACAAATGTAATTAAATTTATTTACATATTAGATTTATTTTAAAATAAATCTAATAATGTTGAGACTCATTCATAAAGAATTTTCTCTTTCAAATGTTATATTTATAACTTATTTAAAATATAAATTTTCATATATGTGTTTTGATTTGATTTAAATATTAAAATAATGTATAAAAAAATAAAAATATTTTGATATTAGATATATAAATAGATAAAAATTTTATGGCATATTTGTAAATTCCCCAATTAATAATTGCGAGTGTCTATTAGTTTAATTGATACAAGATTTATACAATTATTCTCAAAATCATGATTTTTAATTCTTACAACAACAAAAACAACAACATCAAGCCTTTATCCCACTGCATGCGGTTGGTTATATAAATAATTTTTCTCATTATGTCATATTAAGAGTCAAATATTTATTTAAATTAATAAATAAAATAATTTCTAATACTTTATAACTAAGCCTTTTTAGATCTACGTCTACATTTCTTGACATAGGCAGGATCCAATAAATCTGTTCTCCTAACCAGGTCTTCAAAGGTTGACACTTTATGTGACCAAACCATCTAAGGCAACTCCGTCGTTGCCAGGACCCAAGTAATTTATGAGAAAAGTGGAGGGTTGTGTTAGGTAGTTGACAGCCAGCGTAAAACTTGTCGAATAGCATATCTCTGACTAATCAATGCATTTGCCAATCAAGAACTTATATCTCAATGCTTTTTCTTTAATTTTTAAATATGATGAGTGATATATCATAAAATATGAGGCTCGAACTTGTAACATAAAAGAAATAACTATCTTTCACCATTAGTGAAGTGACAAACTAACAAGTGTTAAGAACAATCAACTTCAACATTAATTGATTGATGTGTAGTAGACATGTAGATGGCCTATGGGCCCATGGATGCAATATGATGCCCATTACAATTAACAACACGTTCTCACCGACAATAATCAATTGCTTATTTTTCTTTTTTGGAAGAATCTATTGTTTATACAATATTTTAGAGGTGTTAAAATGAGTTTTCAGGTCTTGTTTGGGCCTAATCAAAAAATGAACCGCTTCATCTAACTCAACATGAACCCAACCCGATTAGGGAAATGGGTTACATTCTCAAACTCAATTCAAACCCGGGTCGATCAAACAAGACCCGACCCAGGTTGGAGTACGCGCAGCGAGTGGACAAGCGAACGATTGCGCTCAGAGGCAGGCAAGCAGGCAAGTGTGCGCAAAGGGCGGGCGAGCAGGTGAGTGCTCACAGGGGCAAGCAAGAGCAAGAGCGAGCCCAAGGCGACCGCAAGGCGACCCACGTGCAAGATCGAGTAAGCTTTAGGTTGCTTTTAGGTTGTCAACTCGAATTCGTCCAGCTTTTCAAACGGATTGATTCAAATCCAAAATTTTCAGGTCAAATTTTCGGGTCATGTCAAATATATTGACACTCTTGCAATAACTACTATAAAATAAGTTGGTTTACAATTAAAAAATGTTGGGCATTTTAGGATTGATTTAAATTTAAATAAATGAAATTTATTTAGAATTACATTATTTGAAAGTTAAGGCCTAGGCCTGCACTCAATTTTAACAGCATAAATTATTAATCTAATTTGGTTTAGCTTTTCAATAATTTTCCAAAATTTTACTAATTAAATTGAGTTTAATACGAAGAAATGTTGGAACATTCTTGCATGACTGAAATATCAAAATCAAGTAAATGATATTAGCCATTGACATATTTACATGCATAAATATGGAAGGCAGATGTTATAAATTATAATTTTTTTATCATCTTGCATTTAATATTTATCTTTTAAAATATTAAATTCAACAAAAAATATTTTTTAAGGAGTGAAAAAAGTTGAGAAAATTTTTAAAAATTAATAATAATTTGAACCCGTTATGAAAATTTTCTGGCTCCGTCATTGAATTTATACCATATGCTGAATTACATACTGATAAGGGTGACTGATATTTTTTATACATATATTTTATTTTATTTTTTATTTTTCCAAGGAACTTCTAGTATGGGTAATTTTATGGCTCTTATGATTTTTTTCTCTCTTAAGTTATTTCTCTCTCTCTTTTTTTTTTATAGAAATTTGAGGAATATATATATATATATATATATATATATATATATATATATATATATATAGTTCATGATTATGACCTTTTTTTATTATTATTATGGATTGATTGTTTTCTTCTCTTCCATCAACACAGACTTAAGCTGAACTGCATTTATTTTGGTTTTCTTTTTAGTGGCACTTTATATCTTTTGCAATTTTCTTGTGATTCATATACTTTCATAAGTTAATGGTTTCAATGTAGGTGTGCATTTTTACAAAAAATCAAAAAACTTTTCTGGGCCATGAGTTGATCATTACTCCTTTTAGAATAAAAAGTAAATAATACAAATTAGATTAGCATGTTCTCAGTATAATGCTGAATTTCCAGACCAAACAGTTTACCAGTGTTTAGAAATATAAAATTTTTAATATTATATCTGAAATTTCTGCCATAGATTATATAATTGATACGTCATCAAATATCGACTTGATCGGATACAAATCTCCAGTCAGATTTGACCTAGAAACTTTTAAAATTAAATTTAGGACCATTCGAGCTCAAATTTCAGCAAAGTTATAGTCAGATTGAACGTCTCAATGAGACGAACACAACGAAATTAAAATCGGTCCAATTTGAATCCAAATGGATCCAAATCAAGGGCTTAAAGTATATTTGGAAGCTTTAGAATATTAATTGGGTGACCAAATGATTTCCAAATTTGACATTCTTATAGTGGAATCGAGTGGCTGAACGAGGCGAATCAAACAAGCCTAAGATCACTTAATTATGACATCATTAAGGCACTTAAATACTGAACAAATGTTCTATAATTGAGGGGATTAATATGAGCCATATGATAGAGCACTCCTGATTTGCTCTAGAGTTTCTCCATATTTATAGAGCATGTCACTCCCAAAAATTTATAAATAGGCTTTCACTCTCTACATGAGTGGACTTCTTTGGAGGGAGGCTTGATTAATTGGTTATAAATTCAAGAGAGTTCTAAGGGTTGAAGAATTTCGGAGCTCCACTCGAGCACCACCCGTGATGAACCCTCACTAGGTTCGCCGCTTGGCTGCCTCCATCAAACCTTCATTCGACCGCCGCCATCCTACTTTTGCTTGGCTATCTCCTTCATACCTTTCATCACATGGTCACCGCCATTAGACCTTTCGTCAACTACGGTCCCTCAAACCACAATTGCTCCACAAATGTCCCTACGAACTCCTTCATCTGACTATTGTTCCTTTGACCTCCTTCACCCAGCTACACTTCCTCTGACCTCCATCACTCGACTATGATCCCTCCAAGCTCTATAGCTCAACTATAGTCCCTTCAACCACCATCGCTTGACTACAGTCCCTCCAACCTTAGCGGCTCGACTAATGTCCTCAGATCATTGTTGCCCGTCGATGTAACACCCCAAGGTCTAAATGAGAAGAATTATTTATTTTTATCTCTTAATCAATTTTTCAATATCTCTAAATGTCCATCAATATAAATTAATACATCTAAAGCAATTGGAAATCATATACATCAAAATATTTGTATATTCATTCCGTCAAAATTCGATTTGTAATGGCCATGAGTAATTAATCTATTCTTATTAAGAATTCTTGAATATAAAAGAATAACTAAAAACAAAAACAAAAGAAAACCTAAAACCCTGATCAACCTCACTACAGAGGTTCCTGACCCTTTCCCAGACCTAAAATTAATAAAAATATATGATGAGCACATAACCTAACAAATAACCAAAACCTAATATTGCATTCAATATAAGGCACAAGAATCAATATATATGCTCCAGTTCCAACCAACATCAATAAATAAGCTATCAATATGAATGATGAGCAATCTATGCAATCAATATTACTCAATACTAAAAATAAAATGATCAATAAAAGCATAGTATCTCAGTAAGCAAAAAAAGTCTATCAATCTATAAGAAAATCTGTAGAAGACTATAAGTCACTAATAGAGGCTATACAACAATAATAAACATCAATCTATCAGTTATATTCATACTAATGATTCTATTATATGTTTCTATAAGTCGATACGCCATTTATAATTGTTTATAAATATATCATGTGAGTAAGTTATATCAATATTCTATATCAGCATGCTTATCAATATATTATATTAATATGTATATTAATGTCACTGTCATATGGTATATTATGTTATATTGGTCTTAATGTTGATTCTATCAGTTTTATCTATCAATTAATTCAATCAGATCAGAAGCTATCATGTAAATGCAAGCATTGATATAATTATGAATAACAAGGTAGAACATCTAGCTTTAAAGTGGTATTTTTATCATTCCATCTATCATCCATCTACCATATCAATCAATCATTACCTGTTAATGACATCTTCAATTACTTGTTTATTTTAATAAGTGACTTTCAATAATTAATGAAGAGTTGTCTCTCTTTACCCTTCAATGTAATCAGTCAATTGCTTACAGGCTAATATCAAGGATTACAACACAAACTTTTAATTTAAGAAAAGCCCGTCGACCTACCCTCCTATGCACGGTATTAGGTTTTAAGAGTCAACCATATTAATTATAGTGTTTACAACTAGCATTTCTTGCTTACATGTAAATAGCATATTTATCTTATATAATTCATATCATTTTTTCTATGCAAGTCAATATCATATATGAAATATAATAATCTATAAAATATAAAAAATATATACACTATACATTAGCTTCAAAAAATCATAACAATTAGTTTACCTAGTGAAATTCAATAATATTACAATCAAAATTCTCAAAATGATGATATCTATCATATATAAAAAGTTGCACGATAAAAATTTGATAAATCAGAAGACAATATATTTTTAATGATTTGGGGGAGATTAAATTCATAAATCACAAAATCATCGACACAAAGGTAGAATTCTGATTACCTACCACAATTAGAAGAAATCTCAAAACATAACCAACCAACGAAAATGATCCGATCAACCTCCTCGCTCCTCCCTCTCTCACTTTCTCATCTTTCTTCCCCGACAAGGCATGCAAGAATGACATATGGATGGGACTAAGATATTTTATTATTTTAAAAACTAATATTTTAACCTAGTGTTGTGGCGCTTAACTACCCAGCCAGCGCCGCTGCACTCTCCATTAGAGGCTCGGTGCCATAGCAGAGCCACCCAGCGCCACATCGGAGTCTCCGGAGCTGCAGCACACACCCCAAATCCTATGTTTTGTCCAAAAAAACTTGAGAGCTCAACGTAGTGCCTCCATCCCGATGCTGTAGTGCTCTTAGCGCCACTTAGCCATCAAGTACAGCTCTACAACAATGCACCTGAATTTTTAGATTTTTCAAATCAAGTCATTTTATAATTTAATGTTATTACAATCAACTACGATCCTTCTAACCACTATCGATTGACTAAGGTCCCTTTGAACTATGTCTCCTAACCATGGTCCATTTGGCTATCGTCTCCCAACTACGATCCCTCCAGCCTCCGTTGCCCAGCTACGATCCCTCCAGCCACTGTTGGCCAACTACAGTATGTTCATCCTCCGTCGCTCGACTATGATCCCTTTGACTTCCGTCACTGTATTACAATCCCTCCGACCACCGTCACTCAACTATGGTCCCTCCGACCACCATCGCCAACTACGATCCTCAAATCATCATTGCCTGACTATGATCCCTCCAACCTTTGTCGCTAGACTACGGACCCTCCAACCTCAATTGCTCGGCTACAATATCTCCGATCATCATCGCCGGACTATGGTATCTCCAACCTCAGTCACCTGGCTACGGTCCTCCGACCACCGCGCCTGACTATAATTTTGTCGAACAAACAAATAGGTCAATCATCTTTTAAGTATAACTCTCATTTCATTGAATTCTTCGAACTCTAACCATGTAATGTGCTCTATAAGATGTATATTCACTGCATTGTGCCAACACCTTCCTCGAGGAGGAGCATTATTTGTACTTGATTTCAAATACTAGTATAATCATTTTAACTGAGTGATGTCCCATGATTTTTACCTTTTTCAAATTTTTTTCACGTACAAAAATTTGGTATCTCCTATAATTCTCGTACCCCTCTCTCTTATCTGTGTGTATTAAAATTTTTTTACAAAATTAAGATATTAAACTCTCTATCTTTCTACAACCGCAAATGTTCTGAAACACAGCAATAATAAAGAAAAATTAAAATGCTCAACATAGCACATTACTTGTTTTAATATATATTTGATTTATGTATTTTAACTATTTTTATTCTTTATTTTTGAAAATGCTCAAAATAACTTTTTTAAGTGAAATTCTCATAGGCCACGACCCACCACCCACCACCGTCAGTCACCGATTACTGATGCCATCAATCTCTAGCACAACATTATCTAATATTTAACAAAAATAAATAATACTTATTAAAATATATGATATATTTTATTTTATATCAAAATATAAATAAAATAAAAATAAAAAATAAAAAAAATTATCCTAAACAGCCCCTTTGTTAATAGCAATCACTATCAATATTCGTTTCTTCTGCACAAACTCCAGCCATTTAAATTTAAAAAACCCAATAAACTCCTCTTTATTCAGCTCCCATCACAAGCAACAAATGCCATTACCACAATAAAAAATCTAAGATCCAAAGCACATCAGCACTGAACAAATTCATCGTACAGATCGAAAAGGCCTATGCAGAGCTCCAGCTTCTATCACTGATTACCTAGCTCGACTTCTTCAGCTTGATGGCAATGGCAATGTCATTAGGGAAGAGATCATGTAAAACAAAAGCATGAAAAATAGTGCAGATGACTAAAGCTAAGCACGTAAGAGCAGATATAAAAGAGAGAGCCACTGACAGGATCTTCATGAAGAGATTATCAACTTCTCCTGTATAAATGATGGTTGCAATTGAAGCACTGGCCATAGGAACTATGTAAGCCCACCAAGCCAGAGAGAACCTAAAGCCTCGAAAGAAGTTAACTCGAACAACCTGCAAATTTAAATGAAGGAAGGAAAGAAAAAGATGAGAATGGTTGAAGGTTTTGCTTCTGGTTCTGATATGAATGAATGTAAATGGGTGTTTGATGAGTTATTTGTGAGTTATGTGAGTTTATAGGTTATTAGGTAGGTTCTTGTCGGTTTTGTGTTGCTTTAAATGGCTTTGCTTGGGGGAATCATGTCATGATAATGTTGATGAACTAAGGCTTCATTTGGAACAGTTTTTTATTGCTGTTTAAAACAACTTTTTAGTACAAAGTTTTTTTTTAAAAAAAATTGTTATTAAAGCTATTTTAGAATGCAGAACGAAGCCTATGTTTCGATGTTTGCTCCTTCTCTCCCTTACTTATCTGGAGTTTTGGGTATCTTCTGATTGCCTAATAGTTATTCCCCATCAGGAGTTTTAAGCATTCTTGAATTGGCTAGCAATGCCATTTTTTTGGATTCATTTTATCTATTTTCTATGATTATTTGGGTTTTATTCGTATCAAATGGTGCTAAAAGGAAGCTTCATTGACACGCACACAAAACATGTGAATCCCCATAAGAAAGTGATGCTAAACTCTTAAGCTTGAGACGTCTATTAGTATAATGGTTGGAATTTCATTAGAAACTCTAAAGTTAATTGTGCTCGTATCAAATAACTCATAAGATGAGTAACCTCCTAGGAAATTATACCAAAGGGACAACACCTTGAGGCTATTAGGTCAAAGGAAAATAATATCTCGATAGTTAAGAATTTGAACTGTTACAAAACAAAAAAATACAAATTATAAAATATGTACTTAAAAGGAGAAAATCAACAAGAAACATGAATAACCGGGTGAACGATTTGAGGATGTCTAAAACTTTGAGGATTGATAGAGAACCGCTAGACAATTAGAGGATATGCCTATAACTTCAAGTAATTGATAGAGGGAGGAGCCAACAAAGTTTAATTTATTCATATTTATTTTCCCTACTTGCCCTTAAAGAGGAGCATTTATAGCAATACAAGACCAATAAGAACCCACTAAAAAAACTAATTTATCTAATAACCTATAAATTCACATGTGACATGACTCACAAATGACTAAATGAAATATCCATTTATATTTATACGTACTAGGTTCATGAAATGATTAATTTTTTTTGTTACATAAAAAGAAAATTATGGGAGAGAGTTATAGAGCATAGATTACAAAGTGATACTAATGTTTCTCAAAATCAATTTGGATTCATGATAGGTAGGTCTAGTAGGGAAGCTATACATTTATTGAGAGGTTTGATGGAGAAGTATATGGAGAATAAGGAGGATCTATATATGATATTTATTAAATTAGAGAAAGCATTTGATAAAGTTTCAAGAGAAATGCTATGGTGAGTTTTAGAAAAAAAGGGGGTTACTAATGCTTATATTTAAGACATTAAAGATATGTATGCATAAGTTGTTACTTGTGTTCAAACACAAGGCAGTTTGACCAAGCATTTTCCTATTTCAGCTGGAATACAGCAAGGATCAGCCTTAAGCCCATATCTTATTACTTTAGTTATGGATGTTCTTACTAGGCATTTGAAGAGAGGTTGTATCCTGGTGTATGCTCTTTGCTGATGATATTTTTCTTGTTGATAAGACTAGAGAGAGAGTTGAAGGTAAACTTGAATTATGGAGACCAATATTAAAGTCTAAAGGTTTTCGTTTGAGTAGATCTAAAATCGAATATATGGAGTATAATTTTAATAGTAATAGATTTAGCTAGTGGGGGAGTTATGACTTTGGACAATTTAGTCATTAATAAGAGTGAATGTTTTATATATCTTGGGTTTATTATTCAGTGTGATGGTGAAATAGATGGGGATATTATTAGTAGAATTCAAGTTGGCTGGTTGAAGTGGAGGAATGCATCGAGCTTGTTGTGTGATTGAAAAATCTCTCTCAAAGTTAAGAAAAAATTCTATAAGATGGCAGTAAGACCTACAGTGCTTTATGATGCAGAATGTTGATCATTAAAAGAGAAGCAAAATATTAAGTTAAGTGTTGTAGAGATGAGGATGCTCAGGTGGATGAGTGTCTTTACTCATAGAGAAAAGATACAAAACGAGCATATACGTAAAAAGGTTGGAGTAGCTCCAATGGAAGATAAGATTAAAGAGAGTCACCTTAGATGGTTTGGTCACATAAAACGACAGCCTTCCAATGATCCGATTAGGAGAGTAGATGTATTAGATCTGACTTATGTTAAGAAAGGTACAGGTAGACCTAAAAAGTTTTGGTTAGAAAATATTAAAAATGACCTTTCTTTATTAGATTTAAATGAGAATTTAATTCTTAACAAAATACAATAGAAAAAAAAAATTAATATAGCCGACCCCACGTAGTAGAATAAAGGCTTGATATTGTTGTTGTTACCTAAAAAGAAAAAAAAAGCCCAAATCATCCCTATAAAACTTGTAAGGTCCATTTTATTCACAGATTATTAAATGGGCCTAATTTGATCCCTTAACTCTTCAAATTTTATCTAAATTAGTTCCTTAGCTCTCCAAAAATTTCTCCTAGAAATCTAATAACAGATTATTTGGGTCTATCTTAAAAGGTTAAAAGTTCAAGTTAGACCCATTCAAAAGTCTTAGATTAAAATTTCTCAATATAAACTGAACGCAAATGCTACAAAATTTGCGAGTATGAGAGGCTCTTACCAGAGAAGCATAAATGAACATGGACGTGAAGTAAGCTATCCTTGAGCCAAGATCAAAGTGTCCAACTATCTTACTCCATGACACGCTAGCCAGACTTGGCACTGCTACAAATAAGAAGAAAACTGGGTGAAGATCCTTAGGCAAAGTCTCATTTGTCGGAAGCCTCTGATAAAGAGTCACAAACAAGACAAGATAATGCGCCAAACCCACTGCAAAGAAGAAGACTGGTCCCTCTTTGAGCCCCATAGATGATCCCAGCAATGCAACTGTAAAGTTTCCTGCAATTGACAGATGAGTCGATGGGTTCGCCACCTTCGAAAGCCTGCGTTCTCCTCCCATCATCCACTGCCCATAGATTTTGAGCTCAAGGCATAGTATAGGAGCCATTAGTACATACCATAGAGCAGAATGTAAGTGCTTTGCAACAGATGGAGGAGCACTGACTACTAATAATATGCAGCCTATCCACGGGGTGAAGAAGAAGTTAACTCTGATAGGATGAAGGAACTCTCTTTTCACAGCTTCGAAGTAAAATATCATCTTCAGAACATATGTGGAGGCCACTAAAATCATCAAAAAGACTGCGATGCACCAAAGTACGTAGTAGACAACTGATCCTACATGAAGAAAGCTCATGGAAGGAGATGTGGCTATTATCTTCCAGAGGAAGGCTTGGATTCCTATACCAACAGACACACCAAAAGAAGATATGGTGAAGCGAAGAAGGAAAGGCCATTTCTCATCTTGAGGAAGAATCAGCGTCTCTGACGGCTGAAATATGTGCAAAAATTATAATTTTTTGTGGAAGAAGTAACTATCATATTGCATTCAGAAGCTTCATGTTGCTAAAGAGATAGATTACTTGCCTTGAGTTCCTCCAGTTCAGGCCCTTCAAGGGCTGCAAAATAACGTTCAGCTGTAGGCAATTCCCCTTGTTCTGCAGCTTCTGATCCAGAGATATCTTGTATCTCCTGCGACTTTCTTGAGAATTGGTTTTCAAATCTAAGAGAATTCGTCTTGAAAGAATCATAGCAGTTATCTATCACTCTTCTGCGGCTTGGAAATTCGTGCTGGTATGTCCTCATGGCTGAGATCTCTGCTTGGAAGCTCATAGGCTGGTCTGGATTTCGAGCTTCAGGTGTGTCTGGCATGCTCAGGGAAACTGAATGCAGTTGATTTTTGAGATCCGTTGCTTGAATGGGAGTAATCATAATTATCTGATCTTCATGATAAAAAAAATGTATTTATATATTTATAAATTTTGATATTTATTTATATAAAATTTTAGTATCACAATCAAATTAAAACATCTGGATTAAAAAATATTTTTTCTTTAAAAAACTAATACAAATTATTTTTTATGAGATTTAAAATTTTAAATGGTGTTAGATATATAAATATTGAAAAGTTACATGACATTTATGCAAATTCTTATTTTTTCTATGCTGCAGTGAATTATATACTTAATAAGCTAAAAAATGACAAAAAAAAATCAAAAGATGGAGCTCTTTCACTTTTTTACCTGTCCTTTTAAAATCATATTTGTCTAATATAAAAAATATATAATCTTATCAACCCACAAAATACTATTTTGATCATTTAATTAGTTTAATAATATTTTTATAAGAATTTTTCTATGATAAAAAATAAATAATATTATCAACCCACAAAATTTTTCTATGTAATTATTATAGTTTTTTTTATTGTCATCGTCGATTGACAATGATAATTGTTGTTGCTCATCCTTCGACGCTCATCATCCACTAATGCTAACAACCATCATCTCACATCTTTTATCGTCCTCCATCAACCGATTTCGGTGTTCATCTCCTTTCATTATCTTCCAATGCTCTTCACTAATATTACAATTGGCTTCCTTATCATTCAAATTTTACAATCCCATCACTTTTAGTTGTGAAAAAGGGCATATATTTGTGAGTAGAATTGCATTGAATAAGCCAAAATCACTAGACTTCTCTTTATTTTTATTTTTTCAATTTTTATCATGTCTACTTTGTTATGAGCCATTTATTTTAACTTACTGATAACAAATATATATATATATATATATATATATATATATATATATATATATATATATATATATATATATATTGTTGCGGACTCAAATATACGCGGCGATAGAGTTTAATATTTCCGTCTCAGTGTTGTACGTATATCCAGCACACAAACAGAAGAGTGAAAGAAACACCAGGATTTTTACGTGGAAAGCCCTGAAAAAGGGAAAAACCACGGGGCCACGCCCAGTTGAAAAAGTTCCACTAGTGTTGTTTGAAATACACGAGGCTGACTCGTCCTTTAACTTCAGGACGATCAGATTACAATGAGTATCAATTACAAGGCCAAGCAGAGTTCCGACGTCACTCGGGCGTCAGACAGAATTCCGGCGTCACTTGAAAAGAAGTCCGGCGTCACTCGGACGTCGGGTAGAATTCTAGCGTCGGGCAGAATTCCGACGTTGCTCCCGTGTCGGGCAGGGCTCCGGCGTCCCTCGGGCGCCTGGTGGTGCTTCGATGGTGTTCCGGCGGAGTTCCGGCGGTGGTCGAGGAGGAGTTATTCCCTCCTAGGCTTCTCTTCTCTTCCTTCTCTTCTTCTCTTCTTGGCTTGGGGTCCCCCCTTAAGAGAAATGAGGGGCTATTTATAGTTTTTCTGGAGTGGCATAGCCCGTAAATAGATGAGGGATCAAGGGCAAATAAGGAGTGATCCGGATGAACGGCCGATATTGAATCCCTTGATCGTGAACCGTTTATCAAGTATTTGAAGGTCTTACTGATATCAGAATTCTGCGATCTTGGGCTCGTTGGATTCGTCTCGTCGAGCCGCTCGATTCGACTATAAGCTCGTCAAAATTGGAGACCGTTTGGTAACTCAAATTGCTGTTTGATGCTTCCAACAGCACTTCGGGTACTTGATTTGGACTCGTTTGGGCTCGGATTGAGTCGAATTTGGTGTTGTTGGATTCGTATTTCCGAGACGCTCAGTTTGACTGTAAGCTTGCTGAAATTGGAGTTTAAATAGTCTCCGAATTAATTTTTGAAGTTTCCAACTTGAGTTTTTCCTCGAGATTCGTGCCCGATCAAGATAATTTTCCGATGACGTATCATATCTATATATATATATATATTGTGAGAACAGGCCCGGTTTAGCGGAACCTGCTCTTTACTGTAGCACAGATCGGAACCGAGCACAAAAACGCAACCCAAGCGGTCGCTGCGGGCGTGTATATGTCCATTTGACGGTTTTTTTCGCTGTTTTAATGGATAAACGTGTAGGGGAGTGAAAAAGAAGAACTCCTCATGTGAGAAATATCCGTTTCATTCATTCTTGTAGAAGAAAATGGGAGAGAACGATGTTCTGTCGTGAGAGGCGGCTTGGAGGAAGAAGAAAATAAGTTGCCAATTTTATTTTCTTTTGACATTTTTCTTCTTCTGTGATTAATTCTAAGAAAAGATAAATTATATTAAAAAAAAATCTAGAAAAGAGAGAAGATGAATTTGGATTAAGTTTCCAATATATATATAAATTTTATTATCATTATGGCTATCATATACCGGAGATTAATTTTTTTCATTTCTAGAGTAAGTTTTTAATTAAAAAGCATTGTGAAATAAAAAGGTCAATAAAGATAGAATCAGCAGATCTGAATAGCTAAGCATTTGAGATCGCTTACCGCTTGGAGAGCCTTCCGATCAGCTCGAGGCGAAATGGCGCGAAACAAATTTCCCGACGATCGATCAGAGACCGCCTTTCAAAGAAGCTTTGTATTCGTGAAGCGAGGAAGAAGAAAGCAGCGACTGAGAACTCAAACGATAACTGCAGATGGAGAAGGATCAAGCAGGCGACTTGCTTTATTTAGGAAATCACAAGCCGCAGTTCATATCAGAAGGACATGGAAGCCAGTTTCCGAAGGTGGCGAGAAAGTTATTTGGCTTACCCTTTTGCTCGTGTGGGGAGTTGAATCAGAAAGGCAGGTTAGTTAGTGGTTGAAATTTTTTTTTTTATTCTCCAAATGACGAGATTGGGAATTAGTTTACAGCAATAATGTCATTGATGATGTACACCGACGTCAACCATGATGTGATTGCATTAATCAGTAATGTTAGAGGAGCATAGAATTTAGAATTGGCATCACACCAAATAATTAGAAGATATGCTAATTTAAAAGTCTCTATAAATTTAGGTATTGATATATCTAGGTCAACTTTGAATTTTTTTTTTCAATCCCTAAGGGGTAATTCACCGTCATTTTGCCTCAGCTTAAAGGTGCTTCTTCCGATTAGGATGTTTGTGACAGGCTTCTTGATGGTTATCTTATTGATAGAATAAGGTAGATAAGGAAGTTGTTTATTACAACTTGATTTGTAAGTCTATCTAATACAGAGGTAGAGATATGAAGGTTGTACAGAAGTGTTGTGGAGATTGGGTAATATAGAGGTAGAGATATTAAGGTTCTCTTGTTGAACTGTAGGAGAGGGTGGGTCCTGGGCACCATTGGAGGAGGGGACTGAGGTTGGTAGAAACAGAAGAAGCGGGAGAAGTGGATCAAGGTAATTTGCAAAGGAAGAATAGTAGACATGAGGGCCTCATAGTGGGTATTTGGTTGAGGAAATCAAATATCTTTGCTGAAAGTGAGAGTATTGGTGAAATTGTTGAGAGGGTGAGGTTGGGAGATAGTAAGGCCATATTTTTGGACTTCTAGGCCGCCTTTGAGCATTTGCATCAGGATTTTCACTAGATTAATTTGTTGAAATATGCTTTTGGAGTTTCTTTTGGGAAGTTCTTTAGGTTCGTTGTTCGCTCTTATGGCATTAAAATAGACCCCTTCAAGATAAAGACCATTTTTAACATGGAACCCCCCAAAGGCCTTATCCAATAGAAATCCTTCCGAGGTAGGCTTGCTTTCCTATGGAAGTTTATTTCTAACTTAGCCAGTGGATATCAGCCTTTTATAGCATATGTAAGATGGATATCATATGTCAATGAGACCAATGTTGTTAGGAAGCCTTTGAAAGTATAAAGCGTTCTTGATGTGTTGCTCGACCCTCTCTTAGTCCAAGAAATAATGAAGGAAAAAAATGAGCCCTATACTACCTTAGCTGATGCCTTATTCCAACCATAAAAAAATATTGCCTTACATTGATCTTTGATATATTCAATTTTTTTCACATAAGATTAACCTTATTTTCTAGTTCATCCCCTTCAATATTTGATGACTTGTATGATCCTACTAGGATGCTTAGCATACTCCATGATGACATGTAAGCTTTCAAAAGATTGACTCTAGTTGATTTTCTAGTTGCCAACATGATCCTTACAGATTCTCTTCCAATGATGATTTACTTGATGAGTATGTCTTAACTGTAGAGAATTAAGAGTTCTCTATTTGAAAACTATATTTTGATTTTGTGTTCTCTATGAAAGCATTGGGTCATAAGCCCCCTACAATTAGGATAGGTTTGGGCCTCATCTTTGTGCCACCCAAGGGCGATATTTTTCGCTTCTTCCATGGCTTCTTAGTGTTTTGTACCAATAATGAAGCAAAATATGAAGATCTTGTAGGAGGTTTATAATTATTATCTAGTTGGCTTTTTAGTAGGCCAGATTCCCAACAAATCATAAATCAACTTGTGAAATTTTTAGTCCATAAGCATGAGATCCTATCATATATCAATGAGTTATGAAAATTATTCACGCCATCACAAGCGTAACCTTTATTAAAGTCCATGGGCTCCAAAAATTTTTATCCCAGCTTTACTGAAAGAAGTTTTGGTGTGCTCCAGGTTAAATATTTAGAAGATAAATTGGATTGCAGATAAGACACTACCTAGAAATGTTGCTCTTATTTTATGAAAACTTCATAATCTACTTTTAGGTTTTTCATAGACACAAGTTCTTATGATTAATTAATTTCTCCGGTGACGAGATAGAACTTTCAATTAAGGCTAGTTGTTAGATAGATACTAAGTATATAGCATATAGTTGGAACAAATTTCGGTTTTGGGATTGAAAAATTTATCGTAGTTTGTTTAAAGTAGATAATAAGGGAAATGATGATAAACCCAATCAAGATTCCATAATTACGTCATCCTGGGTTGTCATGGATTTACGTAGTCTGCGGAGGTAGTCAACCCATCTTAACCGAAGGTTTCTCATCGATAGCCATGACTTTTTTCATCTAAAGAGATCATATAGATCTAGGGTGGATGTTTATCTATGAAAATAAATTTAAGTCGATTTTAGCTAATGAAGGGCTTTATGCCCTATCAATTGTACTCCATACTTCATCACTCATGGAATTTGAAATAATTGGAGAATATCTGTGCTATGGTCATGACCATAATTAAATAGTGTCATTTTATGATCAAATCATGTGATCAGAGGGTCCCGATCATAACTATTATTTATTGTGTCATGTAGGTAGAAAATCACATTATTAGAAAACATGTGTCATGTCTTTACTGATGAGTAATCATTTGAGAGTCAATATAATAATATTCTCAACAAGACATTAGCTCTTTGAAAGTTGAGATTATTTTTAAATTTATTATTTTTGACAAACATTTATAGAGGGTGGATGGATTATCAATTTTAACTTTATGATATTAAAATTTGATATTTTAGATTTTGTGAATTTTTTTGATATTTTTATATTTTTGCTTAAATTTGAGCACAAATGATTTGTTTGAGAATTTGAGAGCATTTTAAAAAACCGTCCTTTTTTTATATTTTCAATTAACACGGCCATCATCAGAGCATTTGAATGCTTTTATTTTGTTATTTTAATCTTGTCAACTCTACCCGCTTGTAAGAGAGGATCTAGTTGAAGGATTAACTTTGTGAACTATCATATAAGAGGTGAACATAAGAGTTTATATTTTTGTAATAAATTTTTTTTTGTAAAAGACATGAAAGCCTAATGCGAATGTAAAATTTGAGTTACAATTTAGAATAATTAAAAGACATGAAAGCCTAATGGTCCCTTTTTTGTAATAATTTATTGAATGATCATTTTAGAATAATTAAAATTTTAATTCGTTAAATAATCATTTTGAAAAATTTGAAAATTTTTAGCCCATATTGATTTAGCTGCTACTGTAGTGCTTAGATGACTAGCCAAAGATGAAAAGAGAAACCAAATCCCAGCGGACTCGCCAGAAATCTTTGGACTCCGAAAATTTGCGCCCCGACCTCCCCAGCTTTTGGAGGGAGTTTTAACGGATTAAGTTCCGGGGTAAATTTTCAGAATGCAGATTGGATTTGTAGATAAGTCAATACCCAGAGATTTTGCCCTCATTTTGCGAGGACTTTATGATTTGAGTTCTAATTTCCTATAGGCGCAAGCCCCTATAGTTAAATACCCCTCCCGATAACGAGAGAGAACTTTCGATTAAGGCTAGTCGTCAAACAAATATGTAGAGAAATGCAGTATCTGGTGTATAGTAGCAGCATGGGTTTTTATTTTTGAAATTTTGATATTTAAAAGCAGAAATTTCACCATCTTGCACTTAAAATGATGGGGGAAGTGATGATGGACCCGATCAAGATCCCAGGATTTCGGTGTTTTGGGTTATCATAGTCCCTGGTCTACTTAGTCAGAGGAGGTAGTTGACTCATCCCGACAGAAGGATCCTTATCGACAGTTATGGGTTGCGTCGTCCAAGGATACTTAGTAGACTTGGGGTGGATGTTTGTCTAAGGAGATAAATTTGAATCCACCTTAGCTAACAAAGAGCTTTTGCCCTATCGATTATATCCTATTAATTCATGTCTCAAGGATTTGATGCCATTGGGGAGTATACGGGCTCTGGTCATTCTCGACTAGACATTAGCATTTTGTGAGCTGAATTAGTTTTCAGATTTATCCACCTCGGTAAACTATTGCGGAGGATGAATGAATTTTGCTTTAAGCGTTTGACAGTTGATTTTAATTTTTAAATATTTTTGAATTCTAAAATTTTCTTAGTCTTGGAGTTTTGAATTTTATGGGCATTTGGGTAGTATTTTGAATATTTGGAATTGACCCCTCCGGTTGAGATCTATGTTCAACACCACCATTATCGGGATATTTTTGGAGAATTTAATTTATGGATTGAACCTTGTCGACTTGTCAACTTGCCGACAGAGGATCGGGTTCGTAGTCGGTTTTATGCCTTTATTAGTGAATTTTCTTGGTTATAGGCTTTGAAGGCCTAATATGAATGTATAAACCAAATATCTTGGTCGATGCCGCGACCGTATATTTTTTTATTGGTTCAAGTCGTGTCAACTCCCGTCTTATCAAGGAGAAGGATTGGATTTGAACTTAAGTTCATTTCTTAATCCGCGCACATCCTCAGATGTCACATGTGTAAATACAACACGCTCGCCAGGGCCCATGCGGATATTTAGTGGGAGCATTTTATAATTATCTGTTGAACCTTCTCGACTCTGTCTAATTGCTTACAGAGGATCAGGTTCGTTGTTGTCTTTGTGCCTTTATAAGTGAATTTTCATTAGTTATCGGCCTTGAAGGGCTAATATGAACGTATAAAATCAAATATCCCGGTCGATGCCGTGACCGTATATTTATTAATTGGTTCAAGTAATGCTGACTCCCATCATATCAAGGAGAAGTATTAGACTTAAACTTGGGTTCATTTCTTGACCCGCGCAGCATCCTCAAACGTCATGTGTGTAAATACAACACTCTCGCCAGGGCCCATGCAGGTATTTAGGGGATATTTTTGATTTATCTGTTGAACCTTGTCGACTCTGTTTAATTGCTAACAGAGGATTGGGTTCGTTAATGAATTTTTTTGGTTATAAGCCTTGAAGGCCTAATATGGATGTATTAAAACAAATATACGGGTGGACGTCGTGACCGTAACCGTGTTGACTCCTATTGACCCATATAGAAGGATCGGGTTCGAACTTGATTTCACTTATTGATCCGCACAGCATTCTCAGACGTCACGTGTGTGCTTACAATACGCTCGTCGGGGCCCATGCGGGTGTATGATTGCATATGCATTTTTTGTGTTTGTGTGCATACATATTGTATGTGTTTGTGGGGGCATTTTGAAGTCATTTGGCATCGATCAGCTGTGCGGGCAACCCTTGTTTGAGTGTACGCATCATTTTATTTGGGAGCTTGTAGACGTCTTCTGTCCGCTTGCATGGATATTGTGGATCCAATGGCGTGGCGTAGCAGCTTGTGGATGCCTTGTCTGTTTGTACGAGTCTTGCAGATTCGGTGGCTTGGCGTAGTAGCTTGTAGATGCATTCTGTCTGTTTGTACGAGTGTTGTAGATCTGGTAGCGTGGCGTTGTGGTATGCGTATTTGTTTACTACTTGTAGATAAGCTGTTGTTGAGAAATGCGTAGGGTTTTATTTTGGAATTTGCACATGCCTGTTGTCCGCTTGCATGGATATTACGGATCCGGTGGCGTCGCGTCATACTATGGTCATTTGCCTATTTCATGCAAGTAGACTGTCGTGCTCTGCTTGTTGCTTTTTGCAGGTAGCTTGTTATGCACTAGTTAATCTCCTGCTGCCACTTGTTGGCAATTGCATTTGCCACAGGCTTGATGCCTCTTTTGCAGGCAGGTTGGTTTGCATGCAAATCTTCTAGCATTGTCTGTAGGCATTTGTATTTGCTACTGTTCCTCTACATGTGCTCGTAGGTAGCATCTAATATATATACAATGGACCTTCTTATGGCAACCCATAGATGTTTATATGCACTGCAGGCATCTCATCTCTATTTGTATATGATACATCGTGTGTATCTCAGCTGTCCTTGTTTGTATGCAATCTTATTTGCATGCAAATTATACATTCCCTCCCATTATTTGCAAGGTTAAATGCACTTGCTTGTATTTTGATGTTGATTGCAAAGCATTATCATGTTCATCGCATACCCTTCACGTTCATTGCATGCCGCTTGTATATGCTTGCCGAGGATTGGTGTATTTGCTTGACGCTGAGTGATGGTTGACTGTGGGGATGATGTGACATCCATTGTCTATCATTTCCTATCGTCTATGTGTAAACTGCTATGCATCTCTTGGATCTTCAACTATTATCCTTAAGTAATTCGCATTCTCTCATGGCGAGCTTCCTATAATTGTTTGCAAATGGCACCATGGGTGTACATCTGCATTCACAGAGGACCCATTATTCTTACAATATGTCTGTTGTTGCTGATTGTAAGGGCTAACATGTCTTCTTGCACGACTGTCGTAAAGACTATCTTTGACTCTACTCGGATGTTGATTGGAGAGTACTGCTACGTTCATCACACACTAATCTTCAATATTTGTAGGGGACTGTAGCTTTTATTTGATAATTGATTGACGCAATTTGCAGGGATGCTATAGCATCTGTTGTATGACTCTTGGGTTCATTTGTATGTTGGTAAGCTACATTCATCATTAGTTTGATATTTCAATTTGCATGTAAGCTGCCAAGCGCATGGTGAGTCATCTCATTGTCATTCATAGATGCTTGCATTCACTTGTGAGTAGAGCGTCATATGCATGACGATTTTCTTTCTTCATGATAGCCCTCCGTCCTTGCTTATGGATGTGCTTCATTCTTCATGCATGTATTAGCTGCACAATTCTTATTGCCATCATTATGTTTTGCTCGTGTATGAATTACTAGATGTTTCAAATATTGGAAATCCCGCCCACCACGAGTCTTATGTTCGTCAATTGACATTCACTTGAAAGCTTTAGTTCATTGATCATCATTTATATGCTTTGAGAATTTCATCATGAGTTTTCAATTTGCTTGCATGATATTTATTTAAATGCTTCAAATTATTAATTAGCATTTCATATTTTATCGTGAATTTATCAAATTAAGGTCTGGTCCCCTGTTGTTCTGAGTTTGTAGGTCCCCTGCTGTTTAAATCAAGTCCTGTGTCATCATTCATTTGAGTTCAAATCAAGTCCCCTGTTAGTATAATTTTCGGTAGCCTCCCAGCGTCTTCCCTGTTTAGGGGAAATTCCAAGAGTCTAGGCCTCCTGCCACGCTAAAGAAAAACGTATACGGTATGTATCGGATGACACTGCGGCCGTAGATCTTTAATCCCACCATGCCAGAGAAAGGCGTGTATGAGTCTTTGGGGCACTTGTTTGAAAATGCGCAAATTTTCCCCCCACCACCCTTAAGGGTACTTAAAAGTGTCCCCGTCATGCTACGAGAGGGTGTACAGGGCCTACCCGCCTCGTCGTAGGCATCACACCGGATTCCGTTCCCACCACGTTAGAGAAAAGTGTGTATGGGCGATTTTCCGGTGCGCCGCGAATGCCGAGTGCGGGGTTTAAGTTTAGAAGGTTATACTTGCGCGATGTGACGATTGACCGCGACATGACGACAGAGATGAAAAATATCTACACAAAACCCCTCTTCCTTGTTTTTTATTTATATATATATATATATATATATATATATATATATATATATGTTCTCATCTTCTATTTTTTTTTATTCTTTTCTCTCCCCCTTTTTGTGTGTGTGTGTGTGTGTATATATATATATATATAATAACAATAATAACATGAAAAATCGTTAATATTAGTCCACGAGAATATTGATAATACTAATGGCGCTAATTAATACTAATGACAAAATGAACAACAAATAGAAATAAGAAACTTACATCCTTTTTTTTAGAGTGTAGGGGAAGAGAGATGGGTTGTTGTTTAGGCTTAGATGTGGGCTAGGATTTGTATTGGATTTGGGCTTCGGCTAGCATTCGTTTGCTGTGGAGTTAAGACGGGTTAGGGTTCGATCAAATGCAGATGGATGAATGGTTGAAAGACTGGACTGTGGCTTGCGTGAGGTAGAGGGACGGGTCGAAGGAGTTGAGGACGAGGCTTGCTGGAGGATTAAGGCTTCGGTGTGCTCGACGAACTGGGTCGTGTGAGGTTTGGGGAAACTGGAGGTAGGAAGTCGAATATGAGCATATCTGTGACTGGATTGACAGGAGAAATCAAGCTGGGCGTCGGGACGGGGTCAGAAGTAGTGAGGAAAGAGGGCGACGTCTTGGGCTTGTGAAGCTCTCGGCTATGGAAGCTAGGTCGGTAAGAGGTGTTTGTCGAGGTTGTGGTTGGATCGATGAATGAAGGTCGGAAGCTTGGATGTCGTGAAGTCTGGTGCAGATGAGTGGTTCGTGGCTCTGGATTGCAGAAAGAGGTGTCGGGTTATACAGGTTGGCGAGATCAAGTGGATCTGGCGTGGGTTTGAGGCGAAAGGGGCTTTTGCGTGGAAGAAGTCGAAGAAGAGGCTTTTGCGTGGGGGAAAGAAGAGGCAGTGGCTGGAGAAACGGAAGGAGGCTTGCGGGAGTTTGGTTTGAGTGTGGGAATCTTTCGTGCGTAATAAGGTGGAGAAGAACCGAAAGCTCTCATTCCTTCTCCTCTTATCGACTCAAACAGTAGTGACATCGAGGTGAAATCGCGCACGCGAGGCATGGGCGACTGCATTCGGCACCGTTCGCAGACTGCAGGACGTGATACTGTAGCAGGCGATGCGATTTTCTACGGGATTTGAGCAGGATTTGGCAGAGGTATGTATGCATATTTTTTTATATTATCTCTTTTGGATATTACATAGAGGCCAACAATGTCATATATTTCATGCCCAAATTAGGTGCATTAATTTCTACTTATTTTATACATTTTTTTGTTAGTCATTTCATACAAAATAGCATACATACAAAACTATCGGGTGATATCTCAATACGATCATACCAATTTGCTTAGAATGATGATATTTATCACATATCAAATAATACATTGTGGTAATTGTCTAGATTTCGAGATAATACATCTTTATCAAATTTAATGGAAAATCATAGGAATCAAAACTACTGAAAACAAACATGGGGTAATGGTTACCTACCACGATCAGTGTAAATTTCAGAATTGAAATGACGAAAAATACCGCCCTGAACTTTTCTTTTTCTCTCATCTCTCCTTTCTCTCCTCCCTTCCCCAGCCAAATGCATGCGAAGTGAGTAGGTGAGAGGAATAGCTTAAGGTCCTTATACTAGATAATGAAAAAAAAAATTAAAAAAAAATAATTTCAATTCTCTAGAGCCACAACGCTCCCCCAAATCACTGTAGAACATAGGAGACAATGCTGCTGCACTCGCTTAGCCTGAACCCTCTAACAGAGTGGCCAGTGTCGTTGCGCTCTCTTGTGTAGCGCTGCGGTGCTCCCATCTAGAATCTCAATATGGATCATCTATAGGTCATTAATCTAATGCAAATGGGAGCTATTACAAGGGGTTGTTTGATTTGAGGGGATAGGGGTCACGAGAATAAGGAGGTCTTAGGCATGAGTGTGGGAAGTGTGGGCAATAGGATGGGAGGAAAGATGAATGATTCTAGGGATTTTTACTTTTTCTTTTAATAATAATAATAATAATAATAATAATAATAATAATAATAATAATAATAAATGTAGACTGAGTAGTAATAATAATGTCGAGCGTTTTTAATTTTTTGTTGATGCATTTCGAACATCATTTGTGCATCGTTGCATATTTTGTCTACCATTTTCATCGTGATCAGTTCGGTTAACCTCAAATTACTTATCAAGGTCAATAGAGTCCCCTCTTTAATAATACGAAAGCATGTAGCTTGCTAAGTTTGTCAAAGAGTTGTTAGACCCCTTAAGTGACTAAATTTCATTTACCATTCATCAAGCTCTTAGTCAGACATTTATAGTCCTAACAGTCGAGGAGTCACATTGGAGGACCCCTTTTATTGATTAACCGAGCACTCATATTAGGAAGAGAGTTTTGTCATTTATGTATGTGAATGACACTGGGTATCAATGCTAGTTCGACTAGATATGATTTCATTCCCTCAATCACGAGAAAGTCCCTAAAGTTATGAGCGAGGTACATAAGGAGCTTTATAGTTTTTATTAGTTTGAACCTAAAATAATACTTAAAATTAAGCATTTGAGATTGTATTGGCCAGTCATGGCCCGTTATTGTATTGAGCATGCCCACAAGTGCCATCAGTCCTAGATTTATGGCATGGCGATTCACTGTTTTTTTAATCAACTTCACTCATTATATCATCTTTTCATTTTGAGAGGTGGGGAACATATGCTATTTAGCTTTATTGACTTAGGTCTATTTTTTATGCAACTAATTACTTCTTGAAATGGGTAAAAATCATTTTCTTCAAAATGGTAAGGTTGGACAACATGCCATACCATTTGGCGTTGAGCATCGTATTATCTCTAACAATGATGCTTCTTTAAGTGCACCAAGATGGATAAATTTACTCAGTGTCATCACATTGATCTCTATCTCTCTCTGAAATTGATTGCTCTCTTATAGATAGTTATGGTGTAACCAAAGCATTCAATATGATCATAATACAACTTAAAGAAACTTCTTAATGCTAATATGTGAAAGTGACACTATAAGCTAGTTGTGGGCTTAAAAAATCACTTATTGCACACCGACTAAGTGCACTCCTTATGCTCTGGTCTTTAGGGTTTAAGTTGTCCTCCATCTAGTGGCCGAGTTCTCTGCATCGCATATAATCCACAGTCATTAGCTCTCCCATAAGGAGAATGCTCTGCTTCGGCTAAAGAAGCTTGATTGTTTACGGGAGTTACGATTCTAGGTTTATCAGAACATCAAGTTATGCTATACTTCTATATGACACATTGTCGCGTTGTCTGAAGCATGACTTTCTAGATGTGAGACCTCATTCTCATCGTTCATAGACCTATTGATGAGGACATCAGAGATCGACGGCTACGATTGTACTTATTTATTTTGATCTATTTCATGTATTTGATTTATTATTGTTCTTTTCCTTTTCTACCCTCACTTGAGGGTTTTGTCTTATGTATGCCCTAGGGGCAATAGTGTCTTTATTATTTTCCCTCATGTTTTTGGCTATTTAAGGCCACCCTCTACCTTTGGAGAGGTTAATGAATGAATGAATTATAAAAAAATTTTCTGCACATGTGTTCGTTGGAGAGTTCTAGGAAAGAGCTTTGGAGAAATCCCTAGGGAGGGAAATTGGATCACCCACCAATCTTGGAGGAGTCTGGATTCGTGGTTAGTATCATAGTGTGCTTTTCTCTTCTTTCTTTTTCCCTATTTTCTTTTCCCTAGCCCACGGCCAACCTCCCTCTTCAACACCGCCCCCCCCCCCCCCCCTTTTTCCCCTCCTCCCACGGTCCACCCAAGCCGCACCACCACCACCACCGGCCCTTCCTCTCCACCACCAAGCCGCCGGCCCCTCCCCATCTTTCCCTTCTCAAATTGTTTCCTACAATCCCACTTTCCTTATTTACCCCATCCAATATTTGGAAAGAATTTGAATTAGAAATAATTCAACTTTGTCTTCCAAATCTTTCCTAATGCTTGAATTTATTTTAGGAATGGATCTTAATTGAATCAATTAATTCAAATCGGAATTAATTGAGTAATAACCCTTTCTATTTCCGTTAATCCTATTTTTGGAAAGGTCTATTAATTAAATCAATTAGTTTCAAAATCTGAATTAATTATTTAAATCCTTTCCTATTTCATGAATCCTATTTTTAGTAAGGTGCTTAATTAATTCAATTGATTTAAATCTAAATTGATTGATTGGTTATTGCCTTAATACTAAGATACATTGAATCTAGCCACATACTCCCCTCTCCCTCTCTCTTTGGCCGAAAATCCCAAGACCCCCACCTCCTTATCTCTTTCCAATAATCAGCCCCCTCACTTGTGGAAATACTTCCAAACCTAGTCTCCCCCCTACCTGCTCCCTTTCCCAACCTCTTTGCTAAGTTTTCTTCCCAAAATCTCTACTAATTCCCATCCGTTTGGAAGTTCCCTGTTCTCAAAAGCTGCTGCCAGAAATTCCTGCTTCTGTTCTTGACATTCTGTCAACTGGAAGCCTTGCAATTTGCTGTCCAAAACAGCTCCAACCTGCTGTCCAAATTCTGGATCAAGGAATTACTAGCCAGGACTTCAAGGCCAGCATGTTGCTGTCCAAACGGCTCCAATTTGTTGACCAAAACAGCTCCAGCTTGTTGTCCAGTTATAAACCAGATGCTGTCCTGAGGATTCCAGCCATCCTCATTGCTATCTAGCCGATTGACGAGATTCCCAGTTGTTGTCCAAAGGTTCCTGCAGCCATCAACAGTGTTCCAAGCTTGCAAGAAGACTGAATCCTCGCAAAGGGTGAACTCTTTCCTTCTCTATTACCTTCTTCGTTGATCTTTGCTTGTGGATTTATTTGATTCATGCAAATTCTTGTCAAACTCCGCTAAAAGCTTAGTGTTTAGTAGGAAGAGTGTAAGAGATCTTTCGTAGCACTATTCTTATTGTTAGATTATGGATTTCTTGTTGAAACCATTCACGTATGCAACATTATGAATAATTGATTGTTTTGTGGCTTTTACTTTACGCAAGTAGCTTGGCCTAAGCTCGTGTTTACCGCTCTTTGTGTTTTAAATCATTGTTTAAATCAATATCAAGTTCCAATTAAGTTGCTCTTGATCAATTAAACATGCAAACTCCTTATTTAAATCGTATTTTCATATATGTCCTGCATCACATATTGTCTTGGATTGCATTAATGAGGTAAATTTGAGTCTATTTGGGATGGCTCTTTCGTTATGGAGTAAGCATGTAAAAGGGCAGCTTGCATTCTTGTGGATTGTGGTGGAATGCATCTAATGCCTGCAATTAATGGGCTATATTTAAACTCTTACACTTAAATCAATCATGTTCTACGATGGGGCCACATAATTCAGCCCAACCTTTCACCATTCCTCCTTAATGGGGTTGAGTTATTTTACCTTTTATGTTCCTCTTGATTAAATTACTTCAGGGTGAGCTTCCCCACTTTAATTGTGTATTGCACAAAAGAAGCTCAACCTGACAGCATAGTCAAAGACTTGATCAGCTTCTGAGAAACTTGAGAACACAATCACTGTGTAGGAAGGGTTAATTCTTACTGCCAGAGAAAAAGTACGCCACTTTGAATGAAGCATCGAAGCTTGTACCTTTAAAAAAATAAAAAAAATTGAAGCTTGTACCTTATAGCTATTAACAAATGAAGCAATTGGAGGAAATATTGCCACTTGTAATGAATAAGATAGCTTATATCCACATTATAAAATATTTTTGCTACTAACAAAACCTAAATAAAGCCAATTCCTAACAGATGAAGCATTCAGAGGAAGAGAAGCACTTTGATAATTGATATATCACCAAAAAATTATCTTGATCGGGCACAAATCCCGAGGAAAAACACAAGTTGGAAACTTCAAAAATTAATTCATAGACCATCTAAACTTCGATTTCAGCAAGCTTATAGTCGAATTGAGCATCTCGGAAATACGAATCCAACGACACCAAATTCGACTCAATCTGAGCCCAAATGAGTCCAAATCAAGTACCCGAAGCGCTGTTGGAAGCATCAAACAGCAATTTGAGTTACCAAACGGTCTCCGATTTTGACGAGCTTATAGTCGAATCGAGTGGCTTGACGAGACGAATCCAACGAGCCCAAGATCGCAAAATTCTGATACCATTAAGACCTTAAGATGCTCAATAAACGGTTCATGATCAAGGGATTCAATATCAGCCGTTCATCCGGATCACTCCTTATTTGCCCCTGATCCCTCATCTATTTACGGGCTATGCCACTCCAGAAAAACTATAAATAACCCCTCATTTCTCTTAAGAGGGGACCCAAGCCAAGAAGAGAAGAAGAGAAGAGAAGTCTAGGAGGGAACAGCTCCTCCTCGACCACCGCCGGAACTTCGCCGGAACTCCACCGGAACACCACCGGAGCATCGCCAGAGCACCACCGGGTGCCCGAGGGACGCCAGAGCTCTGCCCGACGTCGGAGTAACGTCGGAATTCTACCCGACGCCCGAGTGACGCCGGAATTCTTTCCAAGTGACGCCGGAATTCTGCCGGACACCCGAGTGACGTCGGAACTCTGCTTGGCCTTGTAACTGATACTCATTGTAATCTGAACGTCCTGAATTTAACGGACGAATCAGCCTCGTGTATTTCATACAACACTAGTGGAACTTTTTCAACTGGGCGTGACCCCGTGGTTTTTCCCTTTTTTAGGGCTTTCCACGTAAAAATTCTAGTGTTCTTTCATTCTTCTGTTTGTGTGCTGGATATACGTACAACGCTGAGACGGAAATTCAAACTCTATCGCCACGTATATTTGAGTCCACAACAGTTTGGCGCCGTCTGTGGGAAACACTATCCCACACTCCTAAATATTATTTTCATGGCCAATAGGCGTAGCAATCGCCTCATAGGAGCCTCCCGCTCCCACTCTCCTCAATCTAGAAATCAGTCTATAAATCATGGACATCAAGTTTCTGCCTCCTTTTTTCCTAGGGGGCAACACATTGCTGGAGAAGGAACCTCAGGGCCTTCTTTGGAGGAGCGAATCCGAAAAATAGAAGAATCTCAGAATGAGATCCTACAACTCCTGCGAGAGACTCGACAACCAGCACTAGCACCACAGAAACTAGCACCACAGGAGGAGGTTCTTCTCCCTCGAGATCCAAGCTGTTCAAATTGAACATCTTCAGGCTGAGATTCCTCTCCCTCCACCCAGGAGGCGTTCGCAGTCACATCAAGATAATGAACTGGCTGATACAGCAAGTTCTACCCATCCTTCGCACACAGGTCAGCAACCTCGTATTCCTTTGGACCTCCCCGAAGAGTTAGCCCGACCACAAATTGCTGAGCTCCCTCGCAATGCCCTTCGCCACGAACTGCGATGATTGGTCCGAGAAGAGTTCCCTACAGTAGGCATAAGGCAACCCCTTCATCAGTGGGACTTGCAAGAGTCGTCACCCTTAACAGAAGCTATTCTTCAACACGCTATTCTGGCAAGATTTAAACTACCAAGCATCGATTCCTACGACGGGACATCCGACCCGTACGAGCACATTGATCATTACAGAACTATCATGCATATCCAGCGAGCATCTGACACTCCTATGTCAGGTTTTTCCTGCTATCCTTAAAGGACAAGCTCGAACGTGGTTCTATTCACTTCCAGCCGGAACGATCCCTACATTCGTCAAATTGGCCAAAGTGTTCGTCGAACAATTCTTTGCCAATCGAAGAATTATTAAGGATTCTTCTCACCTTTACGGGATCCATCAAAAAGAAGGAGAATCGTTAAAGGAGTATTTTCAGCGATTTTCCATCGAGGCTCGACAAATTCCAGGAGTGGATCCTGAATTGCTGAGAGGGGTCTTTCTTGGCGGCCTCCGTCCTGGCCTTTTTTATTCGGCACTCATGCGAGACACAGTTCATTCATATGCTGACCTGATCCATCGTGTAGAAGCTCAAATCTCCTCTGATGAAACCATTAATGCTCATAAAAAGCAATTTGAGCAAACAACTGGAAAGCGTAAGAACGCCCCTATAATAGAGGACTCATTTTCGCAACGAAAGAAAATTCATCTCCTAGACCCCCAGTATCACAACGCGAGTTCCGATATGAAAAAGAGTATACGCATCTCAATGTAACTCGAACCAACATACTAATGGCCATTCGAGATAAAGAAAATATCAAGTGGCCTAATTCTTTGAAGCCGAATGTTGGAAACCAGGAGCAATATTGCTATTTCCACCGTAGTCGTGGACATACTACCGAAGCCTGCAAGCAACTCAAGGATGAGATCGAGAGGTTGATCCGACAAGGATATCTCCGACAATTCATCCAAAACTCACCTGCTCGAGATGAAACTGGTCCAACTGGGGGACAAAATCAACAACAACAAAGACAACAGTTGAATAATATTCAAATGGTTAGCGAGATTGAATGACCACGCACTTTGTGTAGTTGTATTAGTAATACTACTTGTCATGTGTCATCGTGTATCTCTTTTATGATAAGTAGGATGTCACTCTATTGTCCTTAGTATTTCTACCAAGTCAAATGATGTGGTTGTCCCTATATGTATCTCTTATATTGTACAAGGGAACTATTGTATTGTCTTACAGTAATATAATGTGTTATTCGCCTAGTTTTAATATTGTCTCCTTCTTTTAAAAAAAAAAGAAGAATAAAAATGACAATGAAAAACTACTGACAAATATAGTCTCTTTATCCATGATCCGAAAAATACGCAATCTTTATTGTGTCTCAATCACCGGACGATCAATCCTAGGGGGATTGACCCGACCTCTTCCATACAGGTTACGTCATCGAGCAGGGCTCTGACATACAACCTCGGATAGGTCTCACATCCTTGGTGGATTCTCTTGACCTCTTCCATACAGGTTAACGTCATCGAGCAGGGCTCTGACATACAACCTCGGATAGGTCTCACATTCTTGGTGGATTCTCTGGACCTCTTCCATACAGGTTAACGTCATCGAGCAGGGCTCTGACATACAACCTCGGATAGGTCTCACATCCTTGGTGGATTCTCTCGACCTCTTCCATACAGGTTAACGTCGTCGAGCAAAGGGCTCCGACGTACAACCTCGAATAGGTCTCACATCCTTGGTGGATTCTCTCGACCTCTTCCATATAGGTTAACGTCGTCGAGCAAAGGCTCTGACATACAACCTCAGATAGGTCTCACATCCTTAGTGGATTCCCTCGACCTCTTCCTTATAGGTTAATGTCATCGAGCAGGGCTCTGACATACAACCTCATATATGTCAAATGTCATAGGAGGATGTCTTGTATCTCAATCATTGGAAGATCATTCCTGGGGAGATTTAATCTAACATCTTCCCTTAACATCATCAAGCAAGGGCTTTGACTTACAATCTCAGATATGTCAAACATCCTAAAAGGATGTCTCTCACATTCGTTCAGACTAATAATACCTCAAAAGCACAAAGCATGCCTTACAGATGCAATAACAATTTAGGTCCCTCTAGGGGACAAATCATCATTTCATATACAATATTATTGGAGTTACATAAATCCAAATTCAGGTGTACATTTATGCTCACTAGAAGTTAAAATTGAAAAGTACATTGATATCATCCGTATAAGCTAGTATCATCAAGCAACAAGCAATCTTAACAAAGTCAAATATCCTTGGTGGATTTAAGTGACTTCTCCCTTATTGCACGCAAGCATCTCCTACAACTGCTCCTTTAAAGAAAGGACATAGCTGGATCATCATCAGTCCTCCACTCAGTTGACAGTGTTAGTGTATTACCAGAATGTTGGCATATCACACTACTTCTGTCCCTTGACTCGGTAATATCTGATGTTGGCACACTTCAATATGGATGAATATTGCCTTAACACAATGCCACGGGACACCCGCCATCATTGGCCCTTCGTCGGATATCTGCCGGTGGTCCTCTACTTCATCTCAACCATCATCGGCTTCTTGCTCGATCGTGAACCATCATCGGCTTCTCGCTCGATCTTTATTAGCAGTACACCCTTGAACTCTCTCCTTCTGCTCCCCACTTGGTCGTTGACTGCCAACAGACTTCCACCCGATCGTCCATCATCGACAAACTTCCGTTAAAATAGCATCGAAATTCTATTCGATGCTGAGCTTCCTCCCGTTGGAGGACTTCTACACATCGCAGGACTCTCGTCGGAATTCTAACAGATGTTGAGCTTTCTCCCGTCGCAGGATTCCTACCCGTTATGGGACTTCTACATGCTGACAGATTTTCGTCGGAGTTGTACCCGATGCCAAATTTCTACCCGTCGTGGGACTTCTGCCCGCTGACGGATTTTCGTCGGAGTTCTACCCGACGCCGTAGTTCTTCCCGATGTCAGACTTCTGCCCGTCGTCAGATGTTTGTCAGGCTTATACCCGACACCGAATTTCTACCCGTCGTAGGACTTCTTCCCGCCGAAGGATTTTCGTCGGAGTTCTACCCGACGCCGTACTTCTTCCCGACGTCTGACTTCCGACCATCTTCAGACTCCCTCCGACTAACATCTCACCTCCACATGATCTCTTAAAAAAAAAGAAATTTCTAACTCCTGTACAAGAGGAGGGGCGTTGTCTCAAGTAGGGAAAATCACCTACTGAATAACAACGGAATGCCTCAACTGTCAGAAAGCCAGAATGAGAGAAAAAAGAGAAGAAGCCTCTAACTTCTGCGCAAAGGGAGGGGCGCCGAGTCAAGTAGGGAAAGTCACCTACTCAAAAACAGCGGAAGGCCTCAAAATGCCAGAAGTTAGAGGGGAGAAGAGAGGAATATGCTAACTTCTGCGCAAAGAGAGGGGCGCTGAGTCGAGTAGGGAAAGTCACCTACTCAAAAATAGCGAAATGCCTCAAAATGCCAGAAGCTAGAGGGAGAAGAGAAGAGGAAGAAACGGGCATTTTGTCCCCTACCCCAAGGGGGGTATTTATAGGATGAGGAAAGAAAGAAAAAGGGGGGAAATCATTTGAAAATTGGGGGGAATTTTCCCTCCAAATTGTTCAAAATTTTTAAACTTCTTCCAGAAGTTTTTTGGGCTCACAAAAAGAATTTTCGGAATTATTAAAAAAAAAAAATTTTTTTTGGAGGGAAAATGGGGCCCACCATGAAAAAAGATTAAAAAAAAAACAAAAAAAATAAAATAAAAAAGGGGGTGTGGGCCCCACCTTAAAAAAAAAAAAATTCAACTGTCGCTCGCCCAGGGGGCGCTCCCCTTCGCTCGCGCGCCCGCGTGGGCCGCCGCCGGCGGCCGGCCGGTTCGGCCACCTACACCTTCCCGGGCTCCGATTTTGGGCCCGGACGGTCCAAATTTGACGTTTTTGGGGTCCCCAGACACGTTTTTTGACGTTCTGGACTCAATTTTGACACTTTCGGAGCTCAAAGATGCCTCTACAATCGAGTTTGAGGAAAATTATATCTTTTTGAACGCAATTTTTTGTGATTCGGCCAATGTAAAATGCCGGAACAAGTATTTTCGGACTCCTGGAGCTTCGACGTCCGAAAATTGGGGGGCAACTGATATATCACCAAAAAATTATCTTGATCGGGCACGAATCCCGAGGAAAAACACAAGTTGGAAACTTCAAAAATTAATTCAGAGACCATCTAAACTCCGATTTCAGCAAGCTTATAGTCGAACTGAGCGTCTCGGAAATATGAATCCAACGACACCAAATTCGACTCAATCCGAGCCCAAATGAGTCCAAATCAAGTACCCGAAGCGCTGTTGGAAGCATCAAACAGCAATTTGAGTTACCAAACGGTCTCCGATTTTGACGAGCTTATAGTCGAATCGAGCGGCTTGACGAGACGAATCCAACGAGCCCAAGATCGCAGAATTCTGATACCATTAAGACCTTAAGATGCTCAATAAACGATTCATGATCAAGGGATTCAATATCAGCCGTTCATCCGGATCACTCCTTATTTGCCCCTGATCCCTCATCTATTTACGGGATATGCCACTCCAGAAAAACTATAAATAGCCCCTCATTTCTCTTAAGAGGAGACCCAAGCCAAGAAGAGAAGAAGAAGAGAAGAGAAGTCTAGGAGGGAACAGCTCCTCCTCGACCACCGCCGGAACTTCGCCGGAACTCCGCCGGAACACCACCGGAGCATCGCCAGAGCACCACCGGGTGCCCGAGGGACGCCGGAGCTCTGCCCGACGTCGGAGTAACGTCAAAATTCTACCCGACGCCGGGATTCTACCTGACGCCCGAGTGACGCCGGAATTCTTTCCAAGTGACGCCGGAATTCTGCCGGACACCCGAGTGACGTCGGAACTCTGCTTGGCCTTGTAACTGATACTCATTGTAATCTGAACGTCCTGAATTTAACGGACGAATTAGCCTCGTGTATTTCATACAACACTAGTGGAACTTTTTCAACTGGGCGTGGCCCCGTGGTTTTTTCTTTTTTCAGGGCTTTCCACGTAAAAATTCTGGTATTCTTTCATTCTTCTGTTTGTGTGCTGGATATACGTACAACGCTGAGACGGAAATTCAAACTCTATCGCCGCGTATATTTGAGTCCACAACAATAATGATACATGGCTGCTTAACCAGGAGTACGACTAACCAAATCTAACTCTGAAGCTATATTAGAACGACATGCATCCAACAAGAGTACTTTAGAAATCGTCTTGTCTATGGCTTCATTACTTAGTCTGGAAAACTCTGGAAATTTGGGGATTAAGCAAGAAATATGAACAGAAGGTGTTAAAAAGTTGCAAACTTCAGAAGCAGAATTTAATTTATGTAAACTGGTGTAACAAACGTTCCTATTGGATGAATCTAACCCGTAGAAAATTTGGTCGCATTCTGATCAAGAAAAGATAGGTAACAGAGAAAATATACTGAAGGATTGATAAAATATTAGAAATGTAGAGGTAGACCTAAACAGACTTGGTTAGAAAATATTAGAATGATCTTTCTCTATTAGATTTAAACGAGAATTTGACTTTGAACCGGACACAATGGAGAAAAAGGATTCATGTTGCCGACCCCACGTAGTGGGACTAAGGCTTGTTATTGTTGTATTGTTGTTGTTGTATTGATAAAATTCTAGAGATGGCTTTGTTTTGTGTATCATGTGAATAAATCTGGTTCGTCTAAGTTTTTATCATCTATAGTATAATTAGCAAAAGGAATTAAAATGAATCAATTTTTATAGCTTTATTATATGAAAATAATTAAGGGAGCCTGAAACCATTATGCTAGTTAATCATACGAATACATCAAACTTCATAAATAAAAAAAAGAAAAAAAATGAAAAGCGCCAACACATTTGTAGCTCCAAAAGTAAGTTGTGAAGCCCTTCAAGGCTACCAATAATAAATACCAACACTTTCACTCTAAACAAACAAAAAAATGCACATCATACAGAAATTCTTAAGTTATAATTTGTTTTAAAGATGTCATACTTTCAGGAGAAATTGAACAGTTGAATTCTAATTCATAACAAGTTATATAATACCCCATAATACCTCTTATAAGTATTATAGAGTGCCACACAAATAAACACAACATTTTTCATTTTTAATATATGATACATTTCATCATTTAAATATTTATATAAAACATCCAACAATTCATCATATTTACTATATAAATGGAAGCATCTAATAACTCCAATTATGTCAAATAAATACTTACAGAGCCACTAATACAATCCCAAAATATTTCACCATTGAACTGTCTACATACCTCAGCTATAGACTTACAAATAGAGCTAAACACTAGTATATAAAATGAAATAACTTGCAACTTAGTATGCATTGATATTTTTCTTTTCTTTTCCCGTAACAACAGTCAGTATGAAATAACTGGTGAGCTATGATGTACAATAAGTTATGCAAATTTAAATAGCAGTTAAATTGCATGATTGTAAAATTCACAACTTTAAAATCATAAATAAAACAAACTTCACATTATTTATAAAAAAAATAAATCACATTTGACATTAATTTTTACTTCCTTTGAAGTCTATACTGAATATCAATTTTAGTCTTTAAAAAATTTGGCCTACACTTTCATAAAAATGTTCAATGGAGTCCAGGTAAACTTGGCATTATCATCATTGAATTGCATAGAGGTCTTTTTTGCCCCACCTGCTATGCAGGTATCATGTCTTTGGAGTCCCTTTAGCCCCACTTACAATATAGTGTCATACATGGAGACTCTTTTGCCCCATGCAATTATAAATTATACATCATTTTATAGCCAAACTTTACTAATTTGATATTCACTAAACTTCATATATTCATAGTTCATACATGTATTGTTGCATGCTTTCATAAAGATCTTTATGTGATACTATATATAGAGGTCTTTTTTGCCCCACTTGCTATGCAGGTATCATGTCTTTGGAGTCCCTTTAGCCCCACTTACAATGTAGTGTCATACATGGAGACTCTTTTGCCCCTCATGCAATTATAAATTATACATCATTTTATAGCCAAATTTTACTAATTTGATATTTACTAAACTTCACATATTCACAGTTCATACATGTATTGTTGCATGCTTTTATAAATATCTTTATGTGATACTATTTGTATAAATAAACTGTGTATGTCATATGTTAAGAATGGAGCTTCTTTCCAAGATATTTTCAACTAGTGAAATTTTTAAATAAACATAATAACTCTTATTTAAAACTCTCATGATTCAAATATATAAGAGGTCATTCATACATGAAAACTTGGCTATGAATATCCTTTAACAAAATAATTAATTTTAATGCATATTTTTTTAATCCAATCAATTACAAGTATACATGTACATAATTTAAAATAATTGACTTTTAAAATTTAATTTGCATTACTTACCTCTTTGAAGATTTGACTCCTCTCTCATACTATTTTCCTTTTGTAAGTAACATACACAAATCACTTCAAATCTCTTTAGTTTATTTAATTTATCATTCGATTAAATTTGCATAAATTCAATTTATATTAACATAATCATTTACCTCGAAACCTCTCTTTTGCATATACTCGATGAATCCTAAAATTACAGTTGGATTATCATCTTTAAAAACTTTACTGCATTTAGGTAATATAAAAGATAATGATAAACATTATAATTCTTATCTCATTCTTTCTTTTATTACTTATTCTTCTTATTCTTCCTTCACTGTTTTCTCAAATCAGTTGCTCACTCTCATCAAACTATAATTCATCATACAGTTCTAAATTAATCACATCCAAATCTTTGTTACAGTTTTCAAATAACTTCTATTTCACTATATTATTAATAGCTGTACTGTTGATTTCCTTTCCTTCACGGCCACAAAGATCCCTTCAGCATTATGTCATTCTCTTCACTGTACTAAATCCCACTATGCCAACTACTACTAAAGGAAATCTGCCAAAACCTGCACAGTGGCCGAACACTGCTACAGTAAATTCTGTTTTATGCGATTTCTTCTTCAGAGTACTGTGTCGATTTCTCCTTCTTTGCTCTGGTCGAATACTTCTTCTATGGATTGTGCCGTATAATCTTATCTATTCAGTTTGTATACAATAACCAATTAGAAGTGGGACCCAATGCAACTGCCATTCCACTTCAGTTTTCAATTAACGTGAAAGAGCTAACCGATGCATGCTTTTAAATGGCTGAGTGGAAACGAGATTCTTATTTAATTCATATATTAGGATTATTGTCTAATTAATATTAGTTTAAGAACTTAGACTAATAAATACTTAACAGTAATGAACTATTAATATTAATTTAATAATAATTTACTATTAAACTTAAAATAAGTTTTACAATACATTTAATTAATTTAATATACCTATTTGGGTTTTACAAATCTTCCCTCCTTATTAGAATTTCGTCCCCGAAATTTATTTTTCATACTTCTTCAAATAGGTGAGGAAACATCTACTTCATATCTGTTTCTCTTTTCCAAGTAGCCTATTTTACTGACCTGTGCTTTCATTTTACTTTTACAAAAGGAATCATTCTGCTTCTCAAGTTACAAATATCCATTTCTAATATCATTTCAGGTTCCGTTTCATATGCCCAATCTTTCTGAAGCTCGATTTCATTCTGTGAGACTCTTTGATTTTCATTTGTAATCCACTTTCTGAGCATTGAAATATGAAAAATATTATGCATATCAGACATGTTTGCAGGTAATGCTATCTTGTAAGCAACTTGTCCCATTCTTTCAATGATCTCAAATGGATCAATATAATGAGGATTGAGTTTTCCACCTTGACCAAATCTAAAAATACCTTTCATTTGTCTCACCTTTAAGAATACAAAATCTCCTAGTTCAAATTCTATCATTTTATGCTTGGGATCATAGTATTTTTATTGACGGTCTTGAGCTGCTTTTAATCCGTCTCTAATTAATTTGAACTTTTCAGTAGTTTGATCCACTAACTGCGGACCTAATAATTATATTTCACTAACTTCAAACCAATTCAATAGAGTTCTACATTTTCTATCAAATAGAGCTTTATATGGAGCTATCTTGATACTAGATTGATAGCTATTATTGTTAGTGAACTCTATCAATGAAATATAATCTTCTTAGTTATCTCCAAAATTCAGAATACACAATCTTAATAAATCTTCTAGCACTTGAATCAATCTTTCTGATTGACCATCTGTCTGTGGATGAATTACAATACTGAATTTCAATATTGTGCCCAAACTTTCATGTACAGTCTTCCATAATTTAGATATAAAACATCCATCTCTATCTGACACAATAGTCTTAGGAATGCCATGATTCTGATGATTTCCTTCATAAATAACTTAGCAAATTTTTCCACTGAATCAGTCTGACGAATAGGTAGAAAGTGTGCTAACTCTGTGAGTCTATCAATCTCAATCCATATACAGTCATATCCTTGTTTTGACCTGGGAAACTCTGTAACAAAATCCATGGCTATTTCTTCTCATTTATATTCTGAAATTGGTAAAGATTGTAACATGCCACTAAATTTTTTATGCTCAGCTTTAACAACTTGATATTTTTCATATTTAGTCACATATTTAGCCACATCTCTTTTCATTCCTAGCCACCAAAATAAAGTCTATAAATTTTTATACTTATTTGTGCTTTCTTGATGGATTGAACAACCTGAATTATGAGCTTCATATAGAATTTCCTGAATCAAAGTTGATTCTTTAGGTATTCATAAATGCCCATCGCTCATGATTCTTCCCTGATCATCTACACTGAGATCCTTTCTTTTTCCTGATTGCCACTACTCAATTAGTTTCTGATATTTAATATTAGTCCTCTGAACTTCAGTGATTCTTTCTTTTAAAGAAGGATAAAAAGTCATCTAATTAAGATTAACTGAATCTTGATCTCCCTGCATTCTGACTTCCAATTGTAAAGCTTTCATCTCTTTAATTAACCCTTCTTCTAGAGTTAACATACATTTAACCTGTTCTCTAGACTTTCTGCTTAATGCATCAGCCGCGACATTAGCTTTGCCCAGACAGTACTGGATGTCAAGATCATAATCCTTTATCAATTACGACCATCTTCTCTGTCTCATATTTAATTCTGCTTAATGCATCAGCCGCGACATTAGCTTTGCCCAGACAGTACTGGATGTCAAGATCATAATCCTTTATCAATTACGACCATCTTCTCTGTCTCATATTTAATTCCTTTTGGGTGCAAATATATTTCAAACTTTTATGATCTGTACAAATTTTACACCTCACATCATACAAGTAGTGTCTTTAAATTTTTAATGCAAACACCACTGCAACTAAATATAAATCATGAGTTGGATAATTCTTTTCATGAGGTTTCAATTGTCTGAAAGCATAGGCAATTACTTTTTTATTTTGCATTAACACACAACCAACCCTTTTAGAGAAGCATCGCTGAATAATTGAAATCACTCAGTTCCAAAAAAAATTGCCAACACTGGTGTAGTTATTAAACACTGTTTTAACTCTTGAAAACTCTGCTCACAATCCTCATTCCATTCAAATTTTATGTCTTTTTTGGTCAACTTAGATAAAGACAAAGCAATTTGAGAAAAGCCTTTTACAAATCTTCTGTAATATCTTGCTAATCCCAAGAAATTTCTGACCCCAGTCACATTAGTTAGTCTTGGCCATTCTACCACTATTTTTATCTTTTTTTGATCCACTGATATACCTTCTCCACTAACAATGTGCCTCAACAATGAAATTTTTTTAGCCAAAATTCACATTAGAATATTTACCAAACAATTTATATTGCCTCAATAATTCCAGCATAATTTTCAAATGATCTGCATGTTCTTCATCATTCTTGGAATATAACAAAATGTCGTTAATAAAAACAATTAGGAATTGATGAAGGAAAGTTCTAAAAATTATGTTCATCATATCCATGAACACTGTTGGGGCATTGGTTAGTCCAAATGGCATAACCAAAAAACATCTACAAATTTATTCACTGTAGGAATATAATTTATATCATCACCTTTCTCTTTAGTTGCTTTTAACTTTGCTAAGAAAACTAAGTCACCTGCTCTTAGACTTTTATGCACCTGACTAGAAGCTATGATGCACAAATACGGACACGGCGACACATATATGACACGACACGGACACGGGACACGTTGATTATTGAAAATATATGACACGGTCACGAGTTCGACATGGTATTATAATTTAATATTTTAAAAATAGTATATAAAAATTGAATAAGTATAATTTTAAAAATAATAAGTCATTTAACTAGAATTTGTGTTTAAAATGATTAATATTAGGATGTTGAGAGTCGGGCATCGATGCCGTTTATCAGTCATCGAGAGAGGAGATGACAATGTTGTCGAGAGTCGGGCATTCATGTTATGCAGTAAATAATGCACGTCACTATTAAGAGGACGTTGGTCGTCGATATTGAGAGGACGTTGGTCATCGATGTTGAGAAGGCGTTGGACAAAGATGAGATGTCAAGTTGTGGGTGTAGAAATTGCTAGCATCAGCATCAATGTAAAGATAGCGTCAGACTTTGATATAAAGATCATTTTGAAATGTTGATGTTGTAATGACGTCAGATGTCGATGTTGAGATGACATCGGGCATTGTTGTGAAATCAAAGTTGTAACCCTCCAAAGAGAAATGAAAATGAGAATATTCGATGAATGGGGTATTAAGTGCGGGCAGTTGATTTGGTGTTGTGGATAAAAAATAAGAAATTTAGTTTTTATATTTTAAATAAGTGAGAATTTTAAATACAAGAAATTATATTTAAAAAAAATTTATAAAATATTTAAGATACGCGTATCAGACACACGTGTCTAATTTATATTTAATATTTTGTTTAATTGGACACATTTTCGGCATGTCTGACACGTGTTGGAGGAGTGTCGGACGCGTGTCGTGTCAGAATGTCGGATACGTGTCGCACACTGCAATACTATTTGAGAAGTGTCGGTGCATCATAGACTAGAAGCAATCGATTATGAAATTACTCCCCTTTAGGGGTGAAAACTAGTCGAGTCGAGCTCGAGTCAGGGTGTGTTCGAGTCGAGCTCAACTGTCAAATACCGAGCTTGATCTCTCGAACTCGAGTCGAGCTCAAAAATAGAGCTCGTTCTACAGAAAACGAGTTCGAGCCGCTCGTCGAGCCTCCCGTCCAATTCGCCTTTCAACGCAAGCGGTCCTCCAAAAATCAATTCGTGGTTTTTGCTTTTTACAAGCACAACGGGTTTTGAGATGTGAGTAATTTTAGGATGTTAGCATTTATTATAGTGGTTGTCAGAGGAGAGAGAGAGTGGGTATTGAAATGTGAGCAGCTTTTTTGAGTGTTAGCCCATTAGCATTTATTACAAATTTATAACAGCATGTCAGCAAAGAGAGAGAGAGAGAGAGAGAGAGATGGCTCGCCATTTGAGATCCAACAGGATTTTTGTTTTTTTTGGAAAATAACCGGTGGGATTTTGAGAATTAGGAGGGATTTTAAAATTGTAGTGATTGTTATTAACTTATATAAAAATATTTAAATTTAATAATTTCGAGCTGGCTCGCGAGCCGAGCCTCGTCAAGCTCGAACTCGAGCTCGTGGCTCGATAAGCTCGACTCACGAGCTCATAGACGAGTCGAGCTCGAGCCGGCTCGCGAGCCTGCTATGCTCACTTACACCCCTATTCCCCTTTCACATTGAAAATAAAATACTCTTCCCTTAGACAAATCAAATTTGACCATTTTCTTCCAACATTCAATGGTGTCAAAATATTTAACCAACTAATTCATTTCCAAGATTAATTCAAACTCCACCAATGGAAGTACTATCAAATCTGTTTGAAATTTTTCCCACCAGCTATCATAAAATTAACCGAACATAATGTACTGGCATTTAAATAATTACTTGCAGGTAATCTAACACTCAATCCAGGAGTAAAAACCACGGGTTTCACATGCAATTTCTCACAAAATATCTCAGATATAAACGAATGAGACGCACCAGAACAAAAAAGAATTCTAGTAGGTAAGTCTGAGATATTTAAAGTGCCTGTCACCACCTCAGAAGATTCTTTGGCCGCACCTGTCATCACTAAGAAAAACACTTAGAATTGAATGGGAAAAGAAAAAAAAAAAACAACCTGATGCAATGAATCTTCAATTCGAGAGGAAGATTCACTCTCCAAATTTTTAGTCAAAGCCTAGAGCCCAAAACCAAACACAAGATCTCAAATTCACATTATAAAATTCAAGATAATCCTAACCCTTGCAAGACAAGATTAATTAAAGCAAAAGGACAAAATTTAATACCTAAATAACCCCTAATTTTAAATTTCCCTCCAACACAAAGCTTAATTAGGTCCAGTATGGACTGGTTCAGCTGGCCCCCCTTGGGCCGGTCTAATAGATTCTGATTTAATTCATATTTTAGGATTATTGTCTAATTAACATTAGTTTAAGAAATTAGACTAATGAATACTTAACTGTACTTAACAGTAATTAACTGTTAATATTAATTTAACATTAATTTACTATTAGACTTAAAATAAGTTTTGCAATACATTTAATTAATTTAACATACCTGTGTGGGTCTTACAAATTACTTGGTCGAACTTTTTAGAAAAATATAATAATGATGAGATTCGAACCATCAAAATTAACACATGGTGCTTTCTTTTGTTAATACTTGATGTTAGCAATCGATTTAAGTAACAACCACTTCCTAGGAAGTGGACAAATCACACCAAGCTTCAATCTGCTGTAACGAGCTCACACAACTAATGATCGCTGCATCCTGGGATTGCAGCCGTAATGTTTGCTAAATTGAGATGCTTAAGTGAACTGCAGTGAGCCCGTGCAGCTGTAGTGAGTTCATTGTGATCTGCAGCAAGCTCTCTAAAGTGAGCTGCAGCACCAAGTGGAAAAAACAAGGCCACCCAATGAGAACAGGAAGACATGATCCTGAACTAATAAAATGGAAAGATAAGTAACTGCATCAAGATGTACTAAGTAAAGCAAAGTATTGCCACAAAGAGTAAGCTTATAATTCGAGAAAATAATCTATCAAAAAATAAGTAAAGCAAAGTATTGCCGAAAATTTTCTTTTATTTTATTGTAGGCTACAAATCAAATATGTACCCTCAACCTATGTCATCCTCATGTGGAATAACAAGAATAAATACAGAAGGCAACTTGATGACTCTGAAACAAAATAAAGTAACCAAAACATAATATGCATATCAAAGTTAAATTCTACTCCATCATTCATGTAAGTTTTTTTTGCAAGAAGTAGAAACCACCTCTAAGGATGAAAAACAATTAAAACCAAATTCGCTACTACATATCAAGTCGTGCTTTTATAGGGAGTACATTGCAGCAATATTCACAGCTATAGATTCAAACTTGCTTGCAGCTTGTTCACAGATGAGAATAGATAGTAACAAGATCAATTTTCATAAATGGACTGTTGATTATTGCTACTATAGTAAGGGCACAACAAAAGAATGTCTTATTCTATTATTGTGTGTGGATAATATGTTAATTATTGGGGTTGATATTCAAAACATTAAAAACTTGAAATGATAGTTGTTACAGTTTGGCATGAAAGATCTAGGGAAATGCCAAAATGCTTCTCTAGATGAGAATAGATTATAACAAGGGCTCAAGTACATTAAAATTTTCACAATCGCAGTATATTAAAGGAGTGTTGGACAAGTTCAGTATGACAAAGACGAATATTGTAAGTGAATAATTTGCTAATCATTTCATATTGTCTAAAGAACAAATGCACGAACCTGAAGAGTAAAAGGAGAGGTGGCCAAAGCCCATATGCATTGGTTGTTGGATCTTTCATATATGAGATGATTTATACATGACCAAATATTACACAAGCAAAGAGAGTAATTTATTGATATTGGTTTAATTTGGGTAGAAAAACACTGGGAAGCTATGAACTGGATAATGTATTATTTAAATACAATCAATTATTCTCTAAACTTTAAAGTATTAATTTAAAATTATGAGACTATTGATTCAAATCTAGGCAGAGCCCTAGATATACAGTTGGTTATATCTATCCTCTAAAGGTGGCACTGCAATCAACAGCATGCCACAACTATAAACGATAATTGCATTATCAACTATAGAGTTGAATATCTATATTTTGTCTAATTTCTCAATGCTTTTTTAAGCTTAGTGATTGTTTCATCTCTGTAAGGTCCTGAACGTAGGTGAATCACATTGTACTATGAAAATTTTTGTGTACTCTTAGTTGTATTTGACACTATGCCATGAAAATTAAACAGATAGCAAAGTTAATCAAGTTTAGTCATTCTCTCAGCTAATAAGAGCATTTGAAATATTTCTTTATTTCATTATTCTCCTTTCAAAATTTTTAACACCATCATGAAAAACTTGTAGCTTGTGCAGCGGAGGGATGATCCAGATGTCATTCCAGTATGATAAAACAGCTTCAATTGGAGCCATTAGTACATTACCGTATAGCAACATGCAAGTTCCAGGTATGGCACCATGCAGGTTTTTTTCAATTGATGATGAAACACTGACAACTATTAGGATGTAGCCTATCCATGGAAAGAAGAAGAAACTAACTTTGATAGGCTGGAAGAACCGTCTTTTATCAGCTTCAAAGTAAATGTAATCATTAAAGAAAAGATGATGAACTCCATGAATATCAAAGAAAATGAGATCCACCAGAGGATGAAGTTGATGACTGGGCTTGTATGCAGAGAGCTCATGGAAGGAGATTGGGTTATTATCTTCCATAGGAGAGCTTAAATGTCTATGCTAAGAGATAAGCCAAATGTGAATACTGTGAAGCGAAGAAGGAAGGTACATTATTAATCTTCTGGAAGAATCAACTTCTCTGAGCCCTAAAAGAGGAAAGAAAACTTTTGAGAATTGTCAAAGACTTGTTCTTTAATGTTTTATTTTAAATTTCCTTTTTTTTTTTTTGACAGTATGCAATATTTCCAAGAAAAATACAAGGCATTTCTACTAGGTTATAAGATACCCCTTTTTCGTTTTGTATGCTAACTATTAGGAATTGGTTCAGTTTTAGATTAAGTTGCTTTGCAAGACATCACACTAGTGTTCAATACGTATATATAGATGTTATAGATTGATGTTTGCTTGGGGAAACTTCATTAAAACTATAGTATTATTTTCCTTCTCTAAAATCCTCTCCCTCTCTCTCCCTCTCCCTCTCAATCCAAGAAGACAAGAAAACTTCCTTCCTCTCAAGAAATTCTCACAAGTAGTATCAGAGCCTGGTGGAGGCCATCTTGAGGTGGAGGAAGGTTCTTGTAATCGAGAAGAGAGGAGCGCGGGGTTTCTCAGGCGGACGATGCAGGCGATTTCAGGTCACGCGGAAGGCGTGGTAGGCGGAGCCCCTCGTTTGGTCGGGAAACACGGGAGGTGGAGTCGCGTGGGCACGGGGGCTCGGAGTAGAGGTCACGTTCGCTCAAGACGGGTCAGAAGCGGGGTTGAGTTAAAGCGGTCACGGGCGTGGCTGTCACGCACGACAATGGGATTGCAGGTGTTCGGCCGGAGCGGGAAGAGGATCTGTCAGTGAGAGTTCCGCTTATGACGCTTCTGGCACTGACAGGCAGGCAGAGAGGTAGAGCAACCATTGATTATTTTAATGCTGGAGTATTATCTGGAGACATCAGTAGCGTTGTTCTTCTGGACGTTACACCATTATCAATTGGTTTGGAGACATTGGGTGGAGTGATGACCAAGAAACACAAAACTGCCTACATCCAAATCAAAGGTCTTCTCAGCAACAATTGATGGTCAGACTAGCGAGGAGATTAATGTCCTACAAAGTGAAAGAAAATCTGTGAGGACAACAAATCACATATTGAAGTTAAGTTTGATATTCACGTCGTGCGGTGCACGTGGGTAGCCGAAGCAGATGGGTCGGCATGCGAGCGTTTGAAATTGCTGTACCAACAAATTTTTGAATTCAAGAAATGGAGTTCGTGCTATAGGAATCACGTAAGCAAGCCACAGGTACAGGCAAGAGAAAGCAAGATTAAGAACCTTGGGGCAACAAGATCAAAAACCTCTCAAAGACAGGCTTGTCAAGGACTCAGAATCAGACAGGTGACTTCTGCGAAGTCGTAGGTTGGAAAGCGCACGGGTGCCCAAAAAGTCAGACGAGCCGGAGGGTGCTCGATGCTAGAGCGCGGGTGTGCTGCGTAGGAGCTGGCTTTGCACAAAGCACGAGAGTGCAGATCACAAGAGGAATAACGATAGGCGCAGGCACGTATGGGTTAGAATGCGCAGGAGCGGAGCTAGAGCCGTGGATTGCAATGCACGATGGAGTCCGGGCGCGAGCTGGATTGGGCTCGGCTCGACGGGTTTTACTCGTGGAGTTAGTGCAGGGAGCTGTCAAATCACAGCCGACACAGGTTCTTTGATTTTTGTTTGTAAAATTTGGACCAATGTAGAGATTATTAGGAATATAGATGTTATAGGTTGATGTTTGCTTGGGAAAAATTCAATAAAACTATAGTATTATTTTCTTTCTCCAAAATCCTCTCTCCCTCTCCCTCTCAATCCAAGAAGAACGAGAAAACTTCCTTCCTCTCAAGAAATTCTAACACTAACATTATTCTAGTCTCAAATTTTGTTATGTTGCAAAATAAGCATTGTCTTATAGAGCCAGAAAATATATTTTATGTGTTTATTATTGAGCCTAATACATTAATGTTATCTTAAAGCCAAAAATTTATGTCTATAATAGAGAGCCAATCACTTATTATGTCTACAGTTGACATTTTTTTCACCTATGTGATATGAGACTAAGGCTTTATTTAGGATGATTTTCTTAATACTTTCTAGTACAAAAATTTTTAGTTTAAAAAATTTTCCTACTAAAAAATTATTTTATAAAGCAATAAGAAAACTATCTCAAATAAAGCCTAAAATAATTTTTTTCATATATTAACATTCTTCTCACCAAATAGAGGGTTAAAGATAGTACACTTAAACATTTCTTTGTCAATTATAAATTATTTCCTTACATTTTTGTCAGATACTCTTCTAAATTTTGCAAGATAATACTCAAGACAATTAAAGACGCGCAACCATTTTCACAAGACATTTATGGTCATGTAAATCTTAGAAACTCATTTCATAGTACAAGAATATTTTTTTTCCTCACAACCTAATTTTGTTCAAAATATCTTATCTAAGTTTTCTTCAAAGTAAAATTGTAGTTATTCTCATAGAAATGAGTGGACTACACTACACATGAACAAATGGGTTCCCCATACTCATTAAATTGTAGTGGGGGATACTTGCAGGAATGAACTACCTTGTTGACATTTCCCTCATATATCAAAGTCATATAATATTACAATAACATCCGGCCTGTATGCCACTACAGAAGCACAATTTAATTTCGTATCATGATTGTTCGTTAATTTTTATACTGGTTGTCAACTACCTAACACAATCTTTCATTTTTCCATCCAGAATGTGAGATCTAAGAACGGTAGTGTATCAAAGTTGCCTGTGAATCATGAATCTCTTCTGTATCCTCTGGCTTTACAAATGCTTTTCAGTTCTGCGTTTCAAATTTTGCAGAATGGATCTCTAAGAAGTTATAGCAGTTAACCTTATGCTCATCTGCTCTTCTGCTGTAGCAGCTGATCTTTTCCCTTGTTAAAATTGGCTGTGATACTCTGATGATTTCAATTGAATTTTTGAATTCCAATAATTATGAATCGGAAATGATTATTATCGTGCAATATGATTCTTTTTTATTTCTTCCTAGATTTTTGTTTCCAACTGGAAGCAGCTTTATGGAATTCTGAAACTTTTTGGCTTCATTTAGGGAGAAAGTATTACGTGCGGAGACTGGACATAGAGAACCGTTTGATTTTGTCTCTATAAATAGTTAAAGTGCAGTGTTGAACAGTAAAATCGCAGTGTTAAACAGTAATTGTGATTTTACTGTTCACAGAGATAAAACCGAATGGTTCTCTGTGTACTATCTCCGCACGTAATAATTTTTCTCGTTTAGAACAACTTTTATGTTGCTTTATAAAATAATTTTTTAGTATAAAAATTTTTTGAAAAAAAATATACTAAAATATTGATTTAAAAAGCTGTAAAATAATTATCCCCAATGAAACCTTACTATTAAGAATATCAGTAGGAAATCATGCCTTTACATTCTACTGATACAGTAAAAATATACAAATCAAATTATTTCACTTCATATTTTAATGTTAATTAGCTTTAATTATCAATTGTGGAAATGGCGAACAGCAATTTCTAAGCCGTAATCTTGGTTAAATCCTTTTGCAACAAGGCGTGCTTTGTAGCGGGCCACGGTCCCATCACATTTGAGTTTGATTATGTATGTCCATTTGCATCCGAGAATGTTGTGATTGGGGGATGGGGGGACGATATCCCATGTTCCTTGGATCTGTAAGGCCTGGAATTCTTGTGACATTGCGGTGCGCCATTGTTCGTGTTTGACGGCTTGTTTGTAAGTAGTGGGTTCGATGTTATGTATATGGTGGGAGAGGTTAAATATGTGTTTTGGTTTGGTGTGTCTGGTCTTGGAGCGGGTGAGCATAGGATGAGTAGAGGGAAGGATGGGCAGAGCAGTAGTAGGAGAAGTAGAGTTTGACGGGGAAGGTATGGATTGGGTTGAGGAATGTGTGTTTGGTTGGACATGAGAGGTCGTATCAGATAAGGGAAGCACTGGCAGATTTGGTGTGGTTGCCTTCGAGTGGGTATGCGACTCCTGTATGGAGTTGCGGAGGGAGTTGGGCAAGCCAGTGGTGGGAACAAGGAGTAGAGGTGGAGTACTTGAGGGCAAAGGGCTGGATTTGTATTGGTTATTAGTCAGTTGCGTGAATGGAAAGATGTCTTCATTGAAGACAACATGACAGGAGGTGTAAATTTTATTGGTTTTTGGATCCAAGCAGCGATAGCCTTTTTGAGCTGAGGCATAGCCGATGAAGACGCATGGATATGAGAGAGGAGAGAGCTTGTGAGCAGAGTAAGGTTTGAGCCACGGGTAGCAAAGGCAACCAAATACTTTCATATGAGTATATGGAGGTGGTTTCTTGTAGAGAATTTCGTAAGGAGATTTGTTACGAGTAGTGGATGAGGGAAGACGATTGATTAGATAGATTGCGGTCATAAGTGTATCAACCCAGAGATAAGGAGGTAGAGAAGCGTCAATGAGAAGGGTACGCATGGTCTTGGTTATGTGCCAATGCTTACGTTCGGCAACTCCGTTTTGAGATGGTGAGTATGGGCATGTGTATTGGTGCATAATGCCGTGATGGTTGAAGTAAGCGTTGAATCGGTTGTTAATGTACTCGCCACCGCCATCGGTGCGAAGGGTTTGAATCTTAGCGTGAAATTGGCATTCGATCTTTTTGTGAAAAATAAGAAATTTGTTGAAAACTTTAGATTTTTGTATTAGTGGATATACCCAGGTATATTTTGAAAAATCGTCTATGACTGACGTAGTAGCGATAGCCATAGTTAGAGGTAGAAGGGGATGGTCCCCAGACGTCTGAATGTACAAGAGAAAAGGGAGCTGTGCTAGTGCTTTGAGAAATTTTGAATGGTAATTGATGGCTTTTAGCCATTCTACATGAGTTACATTGAGAGACATTAGAAGAAGTACAAATATTTGAAGATAGCTTGGCAAGAGACTGCAGGATGTGCGGCGAAGGGTGTCCGAGTCTTCGATGCCACAGGTCAGGAATTGATTTGATGGAGATGAGAGCGAACGGAGAAGTGGCGACGGATGTGGGTTGCCGAGTGTGCAGAGGATATAGTCCGTTAATACACGGACCCGTGAGAAGAGTTCGGTGGGTCGTCCGATCCTTGAGTTCATACCCATGCGGAGAAAAGGTAATTAGGCAATTGTTATCTGTAGTTAGCTTATGAACAGATAAAAGATTGAAAGAAAGATTTGGTACAAGATTAAGGTTAGACAGTTGCAGGCTACCTTACGGCGTTGGAAGAATACCTTTATCGGTGGTATGGATAGGGAGTTGGTGTCCATTCCCCAGAACAACTTGATTGGACCCGATGTACAGCTGAGATGATTGGAAGTGATTTGGGTCGGATGTTAAGTGGGAGGAGGCGCCGCTGTCGAGATACCATTCAGAGGGAGGATTTGGTGAGGGAGATGAGAAGAGAGCGGTGTTGGTTTGCTCAGTGTTGTACTGTTCATCGTGGCGGTGCCAACACTTGACGACTGAGTGGCCGTTCTTGCCGCAAATTTGGCATGTGATGGTCGAACGAGATGATTTTCCCGAACGGTTGTTGTTAGTAGCGGACCGATTGTTGTAGGAGTTGCGACCACAGGAGGAGTTTGAGCGGCCTCTGCCACGTCCGCGGGAAGCTGTGAGAGCCATGGTGTTGCCGGATATTTGAAGTGATTGAAGATCACGGGTTGTGTCGTGTGCGAGGTTGAGCTCTTCGCTGTAAAGAAGCGTGTAAAGATCGTCGAGGCTCAGAGGTTGAAGATTAGTACGGATGGCCGTTTTGAAGGCTTGGTAGGTGGGTGGGAGGCCGTTCAGAGTGTAGTGTATTATGTCTTCGATTGCAAGAGGAGCGCCGGCGGCAGCGAGAGAGTCGACTTTGGTTTTGATGTCAAGAAGGTATTGAGACATGTTTTTATCTTTCATCATTAGGTAATGAAGATCATTCTTTAGCTGAATGATGCGTGAGTGGGTACTGGATTGAAGCCTCCGATCAAGAATGCTCCAGATGTCTGCGCAGTGGTCGGCGGAAAGAACGTATGGCAGGATGGAGGATGAAATGACGGAATAAAGGGCGGCAGAGAGGTTCTGATCTATCATGAGCTAGTTGCTGTGGTTTGGGTTGGGAATGGTTTGTCCTGCGGGTGTGGTAAGGGTTCTTGAGGGAGTAGAAGTAGATCCGTCCAAGAAGCCTTCGTAGCCGTTGGCACGAAAAAGTTTGAGTACCTGTGTTCGCCAGAGAGGGTGGTTGTCGGCGGTGAGAGGTTGCGCAATGGTGTTTTTGATGTTATTCATCAGAAATTTGAGGGCCGGTGAGATCGTCAGAGAGGGAGGGAAAGAGCCATCTGTGGTGGAGTGGGTGGGAGAAGATGTGGCTTGGGAGGTTTCCATGAGATTCTTGACTGGAAGAAGAGGGACCAGGAATGATTACTGCTCTGATACCATGTGGAAATGACGAACAACAAAGAGAAGACAACGGAAATAAAGAAGAAGGACTATATTTTATTTCATATATATTACATTGCTATAGAAAATATATATAGACAAATACGTAAAGGACGGTTATTAGAGGCAGTAAGAAGAGATTGCCACGTAGACAAGAAGGTACAGTCCTTTCTTGCTTACATCAATAAGGTATTTAAGCAATGTGGCAGAGAACAATCTACAATAAAAAAAATTAATAAATGTAAAATAAATTTCTATTTTTGCCCTCATTTTTGCCAAAAAAATTAAAAAAAAAACATATATTTTGCAAACAAATGTGACTATTCACTTCAGAACCTTTATATAATAAGCTTTGCCAGTATTCTTTTCATGTCACCTTTATCCGTATTTGTTGTCTTCTGCACTATGAAGCGTGGATGTTGCTATAGTACCATTTACATAAAACTCCATTGATTACAACTAATTATTTCACAACCTAAAACTATTTATTTATTTCAAAATAACAGGATTAATTAATTAATTAATTACACATTTGTACTAACAAGATTGAGAACCTAGTTTATTTTTATTTTTGATACTGTATATAAGATATTTTCAAATGAATGTATTTAACTTTCCCATGCAATGAACAGCAATGTTCCTTATGTTGCATGCTCCTAAACATTAAAAATTCTCCACTTATCATAATAATAATATTTGTGTGCTAAAATATTTGTCATAATAGAGAATGTTTTGTGTCTTATCTTTGTTTGAAGAACCAACATATATAGATAAAAGTAGGGGTGTCAAAAAAAGTTGACGTGTCAGATTCGGGTTCAACCTGAGTTGACCCGGTTCAAACAGGTTGATCCTAACTCGACCTAGTTTTTCAAACGGATCAGAATTGTCAATCCGGACCTGACTCGACCCACGCGGGTTAGGATCAGGCGCATTTGCATGCACTACAGGAGCCAGGCGACTGGTGACATCGACGGACAACTGGAGGCACAGCGGCAGTGCAGCCCTGCTGTTCTAGCTAGTGCGGACGACGTAGATGAACAACCACACCGGACGGGACAACGTTCCCGGCTAGCATGGACAGACGACGGCACAGGACGACATTTGGCTCTCAGCCTCTCATGAGACTAGACATCAGATGTGATCAGGCACTCACGCGACGTAAGACGCGGTCACACACTGTCGCACTCACGCGGTTGGACGTCGACGAGACAAGACGGCAGACACGGTTCCCAGGTCAAGTCGGGTTGATTTCGGATTTTCATGTCAACCTTAACCCGGCCCGATTTTACAAACGAATCAGAATCTTGAACCCGAATTCTACCCGTTTCTCAAACAAGTTGATCCAAACCTGAAATTTTTGAGTCAGATTTTTGAGTCGTGTTAAATATTGACACCCCTAGATAAAAGTACTTCATAAGATATCAAAATTTTTTTGTGAAAATTTTTTAAAAAGTAAAAAAAAGGCAAGCTTGTTTCAAGTTAACTAAGGTTGCTAAAAGATTATGGGTCAGTCGAGCAGCGTATAAATGATAGGTTGAACTGACAGTGCCTGAAATGTACATAACCAATAGTTTCACATAAATTTTTCAACAACTACATTACTAATTCCAAAACTTTTCTAAAATATTAAACCATCATGTTATGGCATTCCAGACAGATAGTTTATTACCCACAGACGAACCACACTTAAATTATTACGTGTGAAGTTTGGACGTTCCGGATTAGTGACAGTACACAGTAAATACACAATTCTTTACAAAACTGTATATTTACTGTATATTTGTTGTGTATTATCACAAAATCTGGACGCATCTTACGTCCAGACTCCACACGTAATAATTCCTCGCATTCCTGACCAACTGCTCGTCACAAACTTTGTACAGATATACGACCATGACCATCAAAACCTCAAAACATTACACGATCAGAATGGCCTTGGTGGCTTCTCCAGCAAGGCAGAGAAGAACACCTCCTCTCCATTTTTATCCAACTTTGGCACCACGACCCACCTGTGTTTCTTATACCTCAGCATCCTAAAAGCATCCAAATAATCTTCCAGGTCCCTGTTCTTGCAAAAGAAACTATCAATCCATAATAATCCTCCAGGCCTCAGAACTCGATCCCAATCATACAGTATGAAATCCAACAAGATGAAATCGATCCATCCGTCAAGAAATCGGGTGCTGTGAATCATGTCAAGAGTGTTATCAAAGAAAGGAAGCCTCTGATTTATGGTCAAGTAGAGAGGAACAAATCCTCTCAAAGCAATCATCTCACTAAAAGGAGCACCCAGATTTATAGTAGCAGAAATAATTGTAACATTAAATTCCTTCATCCTAGCAGCAAAAGTCCCTGTTCCAACACTGAAATCCAATCCAATTCTTATCTCCCCTTGCTTGATACTTAACACTTCTTCTATGAGAAAATCAGAAGTATTAACCTGCATCCACCTGAGCCATTCATGGTGAGTGAGGTTGAAGCAATCTGAGCATTTGAAGAAGCCTTTGCCCGTCCGATTCGCGGCGAGGCAGACGAAGTTTTTGCAGCGATAGCCACTCCAACGGACGTTTCGGTCATCAGGAAGGTTCCAAATTGATTCATTGATGGGAAGTGGCTTGGAATATAGCTTGGGAGCTCTAGCAAAGCACCTTCTCCTTGGCAAAGGATCACAGCCAAGAACCATTAGTCTCTGTGCTTGTTTCCAATCATCCTTGCAGAAATCTCCAACATCATAGTCCATGTACTCTTCTAGCTCTTCCTTGAGTGAGAAGCAGGCATGGCCTATGCTCATGACGGTCCTATTGGCTCCCATGAAATTCTGCTTTCCAAGTCTGTTGGGCTTAATCCTGGTATATTTTCTTATCTCTTCCGTGAGGAAGAACTCGGCTGTTTCATCGAGGCTTCCATTGCTTCTTGACAGAGGATGAATCTCTGTTGGCGGAGTTCTTTGTTGTTGATGAATATCTTCTTTTTCTCGAGCTAGTGATAACTTCAATGATCCTGTAAGGCCTAAAATCTCTGCAAGGAAAGCTGTGTGCTTGAGCCTCACATCCTTGAGCTCAGAATTCTCACCAGAACCTATTGCTGAATTCTCCACAGCTCTCATCTGATCCATAAGCTTCTCTATGATGGAGTCTAAGAGCTGGATGGAGCCTCCTTGACCTGTAGTTTGATCTCCAAATGTGTTGCTGAAGGAGAGGGGGTTCTGAGGGTAGAATATGCAGAGAGTGGTTATGCTGAGAAAAAGTGCAAGAATGGACAGGAGGAAGATGAAGGAATAAACTCCATTCCTGAATCCAAACCTTGTGAACTGGTTCACATTTCTCATTTCTTCTAAATTATTTGAACTTCCAATGAAAATGGAAAGAAACAAACAAGTTTTAGATCTCTGAACTAGCCTGATTGATACAGGTAAATAGCAAAAGATAACAGCAAAATCTTCTTGGTGAGAAAGGAGTTGAAGAGCTAAGATTGGGAAATAATGATATAGAAGATTAGATCAAGCGAGTAAAATTAAAAATAGCAGTAGAATTAACGGGAAAGAGAGGGGATTGCTTTGAGATGGGAGAATTGAATTAATGGCTTGCTTGTTTGTCGAGCTTAAAGAGTTTTATATGGATAAAATCCTCGTTTATGGTGAAGAGGGAGAGATCTCAAGGATGAGTCCCTGACAATCTCTTCTAAGAAACAATGGAAATATATTTGGTTTTAATTTTTTTTTAAAGCGAAAAATAGAGAGCCAAAAATATCAAGAAAAAAATGTTACAGGTGACTACAAACTCCTCATCAAAAAATAGTTGAGAGAGAAGAGAAGATACACAAAAAAATCTCACAAAAAAAAAACATGATGGAGGATCTTTAACGTTTTCTTTGGAATGACTTTCTTACTGCTTTTTTAAAGCAATTTTTTAGCATAAAAGCTTTTTGAATTATAAATTTTTGTACTATAAAACTATTTTAGAAAGCAGTAAAAAAGATTGTGGGCTCCGAAAATTCCACGTGCACCCCGGCCTCTCTGTGCCTGTTCTCTTTTTCTTATTTGTGTTTGTTTAATGTGACGGCGGAGAGTTTTAACGAGCTTAGGTTCCGGGTGAATTTTTAGAAGGCAGATTGGGTTTTAGATGAGACACTACTCAGAGATTTTGCCCTCATTTTGTGAGGACTTTATGATCTGAGTTCTGGCTTCCTATAGGCACAAGCCCCTATAGTTAATTACCCTTCCCAATAATGAGAGAGAACTTTCGATTAAGGCTAGTCATTAAAGAGGTTGTATAAGTTGTAAGTCCAACGTATAATAACAACAGTTTTAGGGTTTGAACTTAATTTTATGAATTAGAATTTATCACCATGAACTTAAAACTGGTGGTAGGGGGAACGAAGATGAGCCCGATCAAGATCCCATAGTTCTGTTGTCCCGGGCTATTATGATCCCTGGTCTACTTTGTCAGAGGAGGTAGTCGACCCAACCTGATAGAAGATACCTTATCGGTAGCCATAGGTTGCTTCGTCCAAGAATATCTTGTAGACCTGGGTTAGTATTTGTCTAAGGAGATAGATCTGAATCCATCTTAGCTATCAGAGGGCTTTATGCCTATCGAATATACCCCATAATTCATTACTTAAGGGTTTGAAACCGTTAGGGAATATGCAGGCTTTGGCTGTGATCGTAATATAATGGTGCCATTTTGCTGCAAAATCACCCGATCAGAGAGCACATGCCACGTCCCTGCTGGTAAGAGACTATTTGAGGATGAACTTTAGTAATACACCCGACACGACATTCGCTCTTTGTGAGCTAAGGTTAACTTCAAATTTATCATGCCCGACAAACGGTTGCAGGAGGTGGTTGAGTTTAAATTTTAAGTTTTTAGTTGATAGATTTTATTTTAAGAATTCTATCTTTTATTGTCTTTGAGATTTGACCCCTCCGGTTGAGATTTCACGTCAACATAGCCATCATCGGGGCGACATTAAATATTACTTGTATTTTCGTAGGAATTTGGGAGGTATTTTATGATTCAAGTCAGGTCGATGCCAATCCTTTCGTGGAGGAGGATGAGACTTGAATGTTTGACCAGCGCAATATTCTTAGATCATTGGATTTAGGAATCATATGTGACGATCAGAGCACATGTGGGTTGTAGCATGTGATCATGCACAGCATTCTCGGACATTTGTGTTTGTAACTTTAATCGAAGCACATGCAGGGTGTCATTTTCAAAGGTATTTTTACTATCATCGTAAGGATATAACCTTCTGTCCGCTTGTACAAGTAGGGTTGCAGGTCCAGTGGCATGACATCTTTTTAGATTTTAGTTCTTGCATATATAAGATATATATTGATTGATTCACTTTGATTCCTTCAAGTGTCATTTAGCACAGTTAGTAGAGGATGCTTGCTTAATAAGTACTAGGAGATCGTGCTCGTGTTTGTAGGTGGATTATCTTGCTCGCTACAATTTCCCCTATTTTATTTCGTAGGTGGACTAATTTGTTCGATACAAGCTCATTGTCCTTGTAGGCTAGTTGTTGTGGGCACTACAAATACCCTGCTCCTATTTACAAGTGAATTATAATATGCTGCTCACAAGTCTGTTAATATTGCCCGTATAACAGCACAACAAATTACATTCATTACAAATCATTCGTTGTTGTGTGTGACCTAAACAATTCATCAATTTCTTTGAGTATAAGGTCCTAATGAATTATGAGAATCATCAATTCTTCAAATCATCAAATTGTGATTTCTCTTTATTGTTAAACACAATTATGCATTGCTTATTAAGATTTTTTGTAACTCTTATGATCTCTTCACATGCATGGATGGTTAGGTCCATCTGAAGAACTACAAAATTTGGAGGGCTTTATTGGATTCTACATAGACTCTGAGAGATACTAAGTCTTAATACATGTTCATCTATAGAAAGAAGATCTAAGCCTATCTCCACATAGCATGGGATTTCTCAAAGAACTTTTATAAGGGAACCTAGAGAAGTTCTTTGTTGCAGGACATCAAACAACAGTTAAATGTCAAATGTTCTGTTGTATATATTTCCTGAAATTGTAATATGAAAGATATATTCAACCTATCCACATAAAGGTTATTCAACCCAATAAGACTCATTCTTTATGCTATATGAGATAAATTAAATACTAATTGCCTTCCAATTTGTTGTGTATCCATTGATATTTGGTAACATTATTGATTCCTTCCAATATGAGAGATTCATGATATGACTGTGTGGCAACCATATTGGTTCAAAATTGATTGGTTCAAGGTAATACTCATCATCCCTTTTCATTTCATCATTTTTTTATATACCTTTAAATCATTTAAAATTATTAAAATTTATTTGAAATTAATTATGTTAGGGTCCTTTATTCTGTTCGAAAATCCGACAGCCTTTCGGTATCCCCTCCCCTCATGGGGAGGTTGGGAAGGGCACTTGCCCTTTTAATCCTCCGACCGGAAAGATAGTCAACAGCCAAGGGCTTTGAGATGTTGTTAGATCCTAGAATTGGTCTTCAGAAGCTTTAATTGACGACGATTGGTTGCAGATTATTAGTTGCCGACGATTGATTGCAGATTATTGGTTACTGACAATTGGTTGCCGACGATTGGTTGCAGATAATTGTCACCGACGATTAGTTGCAGATTATTGGTTGCCGGTTGCCGATTGCTGATGATTGTTTAAAGATCATTGTCGATTGCCGATGATTATTTAAAAAAAAACCCTTTTCCCCTTTTTTTCTCTTTTTATTTCATTGTATTTTATTTTAACATATATATATATATATATATATTAACATATATATATATATATATATATATATATATATATATATATATATATATATATATATATAATACAAATTATTATTATATTTAAATAATAATATATATTATAATACAAAATATATATTAAGGGGAGGGGGCGCGGAACAAGCCCGATCGGGCTAGGGCCGAAGGCGGAGCCACGCACGGGGAAGGGTGTTGGCTTTGCAAGCAGAGACGGAGGCAGTAGTTCGGCTGGAGTCGGCGGGCTCGACGGTCTACTCAGGCTGGTTAGCTTGTGCAGCAGCCGGCTAGGGCACTGTAGGAGGAGGACTCGACGACGACGACCAGGTTGATAGTGGCGAGTTTGACAGAAGCAAGAGGATTAGAGGCCGGTGACTACGCGCGGGATGTTGAAGTTGAAGGCAGGGCTTTGGCACGCGAACAGAGGTCGGGCCGGCGGCGAGATGTGTTGGAAGGGCTCCAATGGTGCAGAGAGACGAACTCTGGTAAGGGACCTCGGTTTCCTCTATGTTTTCCTTTCTTTTCTCCAGTTCTGAATGCGTGAGTCTGCGAATGGGGAGAGTTTTCTGTTTTGTGTCGTGAGTGTGGGCGGTTATGCGAAAGGGGGGCGAGGAAGAAGCCTGATTGGGCTAGGGCCGAAGGTGGAGCCACGCACGGGGAAAGGCATCGGCTTTGCAAGCGAAGACGGCGGCCGTAGTTCGACTGGAGTTGGGGGGCTCGACGGTCTACTCGGGCTGGTTGGCTTGTGCTGCAGCCGGCTAGGGCACTGTAGGAGGAGGACTCGACGACGATGGCTAGGTCGGCAATGGTGAGTTTGACAGAGGTAGGATGATTAGAGGTCGGCGACTACGAGCGGGATGTCGAAGTTGAAGGCAGGGCTTTGGCACGGGAGAAGAGGTCGGGCTGGCGGCGGGGTTTAGCCGGAAGGGCTCGGGTGGTGCAGAGAGACGAACACTAGTAAGGGAACTCGGTTTCCTCTATGTTTTCCTTCCTTTTCTCCAGTTCTAAATGCGTGAGTCTGCGAATGGGGAGAGTTTTCTGTTTTGTGTTGTGAGTGTGGGCGGTTCTGCGATCGTGGTGGTTTGCGTCGGCTGAGTCGTGGGGTAGTTATAGTCAATAACGATCTCGAATGAAACAAATGGCTTTCTTACTGCTTCTTAAAGCAACTTTCTAGTAAAAAATTAATTTTTTTATATTAAAAAATATTTTAAGAAGCAGGAAGAAAGCCATCACAAAAGAATTTCATTCGGTCTTTTTCCTTCTCTTTTTTATAAGAATACTATTATGAATGTTGAAAATTCCTTCAAAATAAATCAAATTATCATTAAAAAAATTATTATTATTTATTTATAATCAAGACTGAGAAGAAAAATAAGAACAGATCATTTCATTCCATTGTTTTATGTTGATATTCTTTTTTCCAATTTAGCAAACTTTTTTTTAAAATAAAAATGTAGGTCAGTCGCTTATTATGAACTAATTTGGACATTGATAAGTCACCAAAAATTGTCTTGATCGGGCACGAATCTCAATGCAAATCTAATGTGGAAGCTTTTAAATTAAAATTCGGAATCATCTAAACTCAGATTTCAGCAAGCATATAGTCAAACTAAGCATCTCAACAAGATGAACATAATGACACAAAATTCAGTTCAATCCGAGCCCAAATCAAAGGGCCAAAACACTCTTGAAACCTTCAAAGTATTAATTGGATGACCTAACGATATCCAAATATGACATGCTTATAGCTGAATCGAGCGGCTCGACGAGATGAATCCAACGAGCCTAAGATTGTCAAATTCTGACATTGTTAAGGCACTTAAATGTTCGATAAATGCTCTAAGATCAAGGGAATCAATATGGGTCATCCGATGAAATGATCCAAAGATATCCTGGATCTTCTCCATATTTATTGAGCATGCCACTACCAAAAAACTATAAATAGACAGCAATTTTTCACATAGGGGAAGAGGAGGTGGAAGAGAAGAGCTCTGGCACTTAAAGAATCTTGGAGCTCCACCCTAGCACCACCGCCGATGAATCTGTGCCACCAAATTGCCGCTACTCAACCTCTGCCCAACCATCATCGTTGGACCTCCATCTGGAAGAAAGTGAAGAGCCTTCCTCCATCGTCGCCCATCAAATATGGTTCCTCCGACTACCATTGTCTATGGACTACAATCTCTCCAAGTATTGTCGCCTGCTGACTTCGATCCCTCCGACAATCTACGCCTGCCAACTATAATCCTTCTGACCTCCATCACTTGCCGACTACGATCCTTTTGACCTCAATCACTTACCGGCTATGATCCCTTCGACCTCTTTCGTCAAAATACAGTCCTACCAACCAAATGAACATGCCAACACTCTCTTGAGGATAGCTCTTATGTCATTGTATTCTTTCAAACATATAAAGTGCTCTATTTGATGTATATTTGTTATATTGAACAGATGCTTTTTTTTTGAGGAAATGCATCATTTGTAATCAATTACAAATATTAGTTGATTCATTCAAACTAGACAAGACCCTGTGATTTTTCCTTCTTTTTAGGAGCTTCCATGTAAAAATTCTAGTGTCTATTATGAACGATACACCTCTACTCTTTTATCTATTTATGTGTTGAATCTTTGTACAAAGCTAAGAGGATAAACTTTATATTTCTCTAACGCCGTGAATATTCCAAAACACAACAGACATTATTTTTATGTCAGTCAATGAAATGGGATGGACTGGCATATTCAATTAAGCAAGCTAAAAAATTACTAATAATATTGGTTTATATAAAAGATAGCTTTTTTTTCAGTTGGCAATATTTGGATTAAGTTCTATTTTGTGGTTGTTTGGTCTGTTGAAAAAAGAATACAAAGTAAATATATATATATATAGTAAAAGGAATGTAATATATTTGAAATGTTTGAAATTATTTGAACAAGTGTAAAAATAAGTGTAAAAAAAAATGAAGGAGATTTTTTTTTTGACTTGAAGTAAAATAAAAGAGATGTAAAGTAAAATGATTATGGTGGCCGGTAATGATGATGATGATGGACGGTGATGGCCAGCAGTGGTAGGTGGCGGTGGGAGGTGGGCAGTGGCGGGTGGTAGCAGATGATGGCCGACAGGTGAGGGCAATGGTGGGGCGACTATTTCTTGCAATTAGTTGTTGGTAGCAAAATCAATGGCTAGTGGTGGCTGACGGCAACGCGTGATGGGCGACAACATTGGAGTTGGCTTGCTAGACATAAAAAATGAATTAGAAAGTAAAAGAGTAATCTATTGAAATTTTATACTATATTTCTTTTTCATCAAATCAAACACCTAAATTTGATGTTATATTGCATTTACTTTACTTAACATTCATTTTTAAGCAAGCTAAACAGCTCCTTAATCCAAAATTTGCACCCTTCAAATAAAAGAAAATAATAATTAAAAACTTTTAATTTTCGAGAGAAAAAAATTAATTTTCATATTTATCTAACAATTGCACATTTTTTTCTTTATTTTATTTATTTCATTTTGTATATTTTTTAAATTAACATTTATATTTAAATGCTTGTAATTTTATAATAAGGTCCTTACAGCTTTAACCAATTGTGTTATAACCTTTGTATCAGAATAGATTTGATTAGCTTTGAAGTTCATCAAGATTAGTGCCCTATTTATATTTCATGAATAACACTAATCTCAACCTAAATCTGAGGGCTATCAAACTCCAATTACATCCTATGTTGTTAAGCATAGTTTTGTACTATTTAAACGTTAATCAAATTTGGCATTAATGACTCCGCATCTCTCCCCATATATGCAATTGAATGCCTCATAAATCCTTCACTGAAACAGGTCCTCACCTTCCAGAATTGCTCAGCGAAGAATTTTACCATCGGCGGCCTCGCCATGCCGTCCACAAACCTGGACGCCCTAGCTCCCTCTCCCTCTCCCTCTTCGAATCGCCCATGCGCGAAATGCCCGGCAAGATCTTCGCCACCGCCGTCGGCGGCGACGGAACACCTCCCCCTCCCCCTTTCGTATACAGCATCGGCGGCCTCAGCACCCCCCTCACCCTCGGCCTCACCGCCGCCCTAGTCATCTTCCTCATAACCTTTTTCCTCGCCTTCTTCTTCTGCTACCACTTAACCCTCAATCCCCGCTCCCAAAACCCTAACCCTAGCCCCGAACAACCCATCGCCGCCGCCTCTTCCCGCGTAATTTTCGTCATGGAGGACCGCGGTGTTCCTGGGCTTGACGAGGAGGTTATTAGTTCATACCCCAAGTTTTCTTTCTCCGTCAATGGCGGCGGCGAAGGTTTGTGTTCGATTTGCTTGAATGAATATAATGAGGGGGAGATGCTGAGAAGTATGCCAGAATGCCGGCACTGCTTTCACATTCTGTGCATTGACAGTTGGCTCCAGCGGCACGGAACGTGTCCTGTATGTCGATCATCGCCGGCGGCGGCGGCGGCGGCGCGGTTGTTGACTCCGATGACGGAGCTCCTGTCGATCCCTCGGGAATCCGGCGAACGCCTTCGAGGGTGAGCTTTTCTAGGTGGCTTTACTTTCCTGTGAAGGTAATTGTAAAGTTATTGTAGCGGGAGTAATATTCTTTAAAATTGCAATGAATATTTTAAATTTGATCTTTTTTTAAAGTTCAACAAAAATTTTCTTATATCTATATAATTATATTATGTGTAATTTTTTTCCTGTATTTCTCTTATTCTACATTTCTTTTTTTAAGTAGAAAAAATAATCATGAGTAAAACAGCTCATTTCGATCTATTAATTGAGAATTTTGGCTGTTAATTAAGCGATTTTGGGTTTGAGTCTTACGTATGTGATGTGTGTGTAAGTTTGCCTTAATTGACCTAAATATCCCCAAAGAAAATTAAGATAATTTCTATTTCGAGGTTGGATCTCTATTAATTTTTTAGAGAATTGTTCTACGAGGAATCGGATCGAATTCCTTTGAACGAAGGAGAAAGAGTTGAATGGAGTTACAAATAAACAATTTACAGAGAAAGGATTTGTGATGCACACTTTCAACCAATGAAATCTTATATATAGGTTATAATGATAATCGGAATTATAGAATCAGCTACATAATATTATAAAATAAGAAATCTATTGATTGAACTCATTGTAGAGATCATGTGGTCAATATGCAGTCAAGTGAATTCAGAGTGTGATTTTTTGTGAGTTATTCCGTTAAAAACTCTTGATATACAGCTCATCTTGATCTGTTAGTTCGGAGCTTTGGTTACCAGCCAAAAAGTTTTGGATTTGAGTCTTACGAATGTGATGTGTATGTGAATTTGACTTAATTGATTTAAATATCCCTTGTAAGTTCTCTTGGTGCCTTGACAAATTATTTTGAGGGAGTAGCCTTGTTTAGCAAAGATTCTCTTGTGAAAGTGATCTCTTTAACTATGGTTGGCACCTCTAATTTGAGCTTAAACTTGATTAATTAATCAAGCATGGGCTCAAGCTTAAGTTATATTCTAAGAGTTTTAGTTGACTGACAAATTGAATCATATGCAAGGTTGTGAAAATCAGAACGGACAATGAACCAGAAGAAGGAGCGGTTCACGGTTCGATCAGTTCAATCGGTCGAACAGTGGTCGAATCGGATGACGTAACAAATAAAATTTATATGACATAAAAATCATATAATAATATAATTTTTTATTAAAAAATAAATTGAATTCACACATTACTAATATCTTATGTAATTTTAAATTTAAACTTTTTTAATCTTTAAATTATAATTTAACAAAAATTTAACTTACATATCAATTAATAAGTTTAATATAAATTATTATTAATTTATGTTATATATTATATATAATTTATATTTATAATTTATATATTAAATTCATATTATTCTTTTATATTTATAATTAATGAGATTAGATTAGATCATTTATTATAAATAAATAATTAATTAATTTTTATAGTACATAAAATAATAAATGAAGAATATAATTTATTTAATATTATTAATTAAAAATAAATGTTATTTACATCATAAAGAGTTTATTTAAAAAATTTATTTTAAAATGGATAGTGTGTTTTGCAAACTTAAGAGTTAAGAAGTAAGAAATAAGAGCTTTAGCTTTTTTAGTACCACATCACTTGGGAGACTTTCTCTTGGTAATGCTTTTACTTTTTATTGGCTTTTGAGCTAGAATTAAGTAGTACCTTATGTAAAGTGATCAAACATTGTGAAATGCTTAGTTATAATTTTTAATTTAAAATTAAGCATTTCAAATTTAAAATTAAATTATAAATATTACTTAATATTTTGAAATAATTTATTATAATATTCAAAAATTGTAAAAGTTGAACCGACCGGTTCAAGAGAACCATGATCGGTCAATTGTTTCTAGTTAAACGACGGTTTTTTTTCGGTTTTGGGCGATTTGATGCAAAAGCGGTTCTTAAGATGAATTGGACCGACCATAAAATTGGTTCACGGTTGAGCCGATCGGGCTGATTCAGTTTTAAAACATTGATGATATGTTATAAAAGTGAGAAAATGGTTTATATTCAAGTGACTATCAAAATAAAATTGCATAAGAAAAGAGCAATTGAAGGAAAATTTATAAGAAATCACTTGACATAAGAAAATGCGATATATATTTTAAGTACATTTTATATTTATATATTTTAAAAGAGTTAGCTCAAATGATTAAGTTTATGAGTGATGGTCAATTATTTAGCATTTTTATGCAAATCTAATTTAATTCTCTAATATAGTAATATGAGATAAAATTCAAAACCTTAGGTGCATTAATAAACTTTTCATCATTCAAGAGCTCTTTACTCCAACCATTGATTCCCCAATTTCTCTCAAATAGAAGAGTCATCAATATCATACTCCAAGGGCCTACTAAAATCACATAGATGCATTGTAAGAGTCACATACTCTTGAATCTTACTTAATTATGAGGCACAAATTATATGAATTATTGCAACAAAATTGAAACATCAACTATAATAACACTTGTTAGGTAGATCGAACCAAAGGAGGATCAAAGTTTGACTAAATATACTAATGGGCAAACTTTTTTTCAAAGCTTGACCTGAGAAGACTTAGTTAAACAAATATATTAATAGTCAATTCCTAAGAAAAATTATGCTAATAGCTGAGGACCAAAAATTTGATATTTTTATACCAACATGTTTTTCATTGCTAAATACAAAAGTGAACTCATTCCTCCTATTTAAAAAATCTCTCCCTCACATAAGTACTCTCCATATTAGATATCATTCCTTATTAATGAAAGTTCTTTTAACATCTTCAGGAATCATACACAAGAATTCACTTAGGCTTTGTTTGGGACAGCTTTCTTACTGCTTTCTAAAGCAGCTTTTTACTACAAAAAATTTTACTTCAAAAAATTTTTGTTCTAAAAGCCTACTTTTGAAAGTAATAACAAAGATGTCACAAACGAAGCCTTAATCATATTGTGTCATTATATGATTAACGTTTCTAAATCCTTTTTCTCAACCAAGGCAGAAGCTGCAAAAACTTATAGAAGCTACAAACTACACAAGTCATTTAATCCCAACCAGAAATAAGCTTTGATATCACCTATTGAGGATGATTAATCAAATTGAGCTACAACTTAGATTATACTAACCAATGAACAAATATATTTCCAACCATAGAAAACCTAGCTCAGTAGGTACAATAACAACAACATCAAGCTTTTATCCAACTATGTGGGGTCGGCTACATGAATCATTTTTCTCCATTTTGTCCTGTTAAGAATCAAATTCTCATTTAAATCTAAAAAAGAAATGTCATTTCTAATATTTTCTAACCAAATCTTTTTAGGTCTATCTCTATCTTTATTAACATAGGCCAAAATCTAATACATCCACTCTCCTAATCGGGCCATCAGAAGACCGTTGTTTTATGTGACCAAACCATCTAAGGCGAGCCAATAATTTAATATTTTTACCCTAAAATGATTTTTAATTATTTAACATGAGACTAAGCTTAAAACCTCATGCGCCTTAATATAATCTACATGAGGACATGATTTATTCATAGATCTTCACTATTATCTATTATACGCAAAGTAACTCTAATACATCTCCTCAAGTATAAGCACCAAAACCTTCAATGCCCTTTCTTTGATGCTTAACAATCTTTTTGATATTTATATAATCATGGATGCAATTGAATCTCACTAAACTATCAAAATCTTTGTGTATGCTTGTGCTTGTGACTTTGTCTCTTTCATACATTTGGTTTCTTTGACTAGATATTAAATAGACTACTACTTGGGAGTTTCTTTATTAATCCACAAAATATAAATTGGAGTATAATCTAAGGCTTCGTTTGGGACGGCTTTCTTACTACTTTTTAAAGCAGCTTTCTAGTACAAAATTCTTTAGTTTAAATTTTTTTTAACTAAAAAACTGCTTTAGAAAGCAAGAAAAAATCCATCCCAAACGAAGCTTAAATGAAGTACTATTATACTACCAAAGAAAATAAGTGGAGGTCATTGCCTTGGGAGCTCTGATGTAAGAAGAGTGTTCTACTCTTTTATTTAAGATGTATTTGAATTAGTTCATCAAATAAAAAGCTAATGCATATTGAATCTAAAGAGAAATTTAGAAAAATACCCAATTCATAGCCAAAAAAAATTGATTGGTTGATATTTAAAAAGGAAGTAAAAAAATGTAAAAAAAAAAGTTGTATTCTTCTACAAATTATATTAGGATGGATTTAAAAATCATTGGATTACTTTGATAGTAGTGCAACAATAACATCAAGCCTTTTTTCCACTATGTAGGGTTAGCTACGTAAATCTTTTTTCTCCATTATATTCTATTAAGAGTCAAATTCTCATTTAAATCTAATAAAAATGATCATAATAAGAAATATCAAAATTTAAAAAAAAAAGTAAAAAAGAAAAAAAAAGATTTTCTGCTCATTATTAGCTTGAATAAATAGATATACATATATATTAATTTTATATTATTTTGATTTATTAATTAGTCAGTAGATGAATAGAATTATTGCATCATATTCGGCTACTTATGTATTCATCTTCATTGCTCGAAATAAGCTTGGGTTCTTATTCGATTTGAATTCTAACAAGTGTATAACAAATACAATATTCACGAATAATTTCAAATACTTCAAATTTCAAATGAATTGAATATGAACAAATTATAAATTTACTTGAACTCTTGACTCACCTACACCTAGGGCTGCAAATGAACCGAGCGTTCGATGAGCTACTTGTGGCTCGGCTCGATAAGAGCTCGTTTATTTTCGTTTGATAAGTTAAATGAATGAGCTTGAACACTTGATAGCTAAATAAACGATCTTGAACAACTTGGTGTTCCGCTCGTTTATGTTTACGAACAGTATCATTTAAAGCTCGTGAACAAGCTCGTTAAGAAGGTCGATTAAGGCTCATGTTTTGCTCGAAATAGTTTGAAATGAATAAATAGTTTTAAAAATAAATATTGTTAAATTAATTTAACTAATTTAATCATTTATAAAATGAATGTATTACTTAATAAATGAATTATAAAATGAATAAAAAATTATTTTTACTTAATAAAATAATCATTTTAACCTAATAATATATTACTTAATAAAATTAAATTACTCTTTTTTGTACACTCTCTCTCTCTCTCGGCTCTTTTTCCTGTTTTTCATTCTCCCGCCTCCAAAAAAATTCCTGCCTCGCTCTCTCTCTCTCTCCCCTTTGTAGCATCTAAAAAAAAGGGGGAGTTTAGTCCCACATCGCCTAGACAGGTTGATCTCTATAAAAAAAGCAACATGTAACAGTCATTTGTTGAACAATGGGCAACTGGCGGATTCGGCATGCTAGTTGGCTTTATTTGTGATTTTGTTTTGTCTAGACAAGCCGAACCGTCGGCTTGTTAACGAGTGGCTTGATGAGGCTTGTTAACGAACGATTCGATAAGCCTAATTAATCAAGCTCAACTGTGAACACGAATCGAGCTGTAGCAGAAGTTTTTAAATGAACTAGAGCTCTAACAAAGACCATAAAAGCTCGATTCTTATTGAGCCAAGCATGAACAAGATGTTGTCGAACAAGCTTGAGCTTGAACATGCTGAAACTTGACTTAGCTCATTTCATTTGCAGCCCTCGCCACACCCCTCCATGAATAATGGAGCATTCCACACCAAATAAAATATCCACAGCATGCCCTAATATTTCGTCTTGCGTGCACTCAACAGCCGACAACTCTGCGGTTAAAGAGGATATCAGGTGATGATGAAATATAGCTACATTTCTCTTTCTTTTCTCGTCTCCCACAGCACCTCGCATGATCCATCCATACTGTGCACTATCCCTTCCTTTTTCAGCCTTTTTGCACCGTTTAAGAAAACCTCAATCAGTTCAATTCACCATATATCATTGCCGGCTCATCATTTCATCCAAAAACAATCCCATTGTTCAATGATGATTTTAGTAGTCATAACTTATGATTCAATTGGTCTGAATTCCTTCTTATTTTTATATATGCATTCAATATATTCTCCATGTATTTATGTATGATTAATTTAGGTTTCCTTTGGGGCAGCTTTCATATTGCTTCTTAAAGTAATTTTTAATAATAAATTTTTTTATTTCAAAAAAAAAATTGCATTAAAAATTTGCTTTAAAAAAGTAGTAAAAAGCTGTCCCAAACGAAACCTTAGTCTCAAAATATCATGTTATTGTAAATTAGGCTTCGTTCGGGATGACTTTCTTACTTCTTTACAAAAATGGTGTAGAGAAAATAGTTTCTTTAAGCTATTGTAGAAAGCAGCTTTTCAGTACGAAAAAATTTTGAAATATTAAAAAAATAGTGATCAAATGAAAATTCTGATTGAGATGTGAAAAATAAAGCAATAAAAAAACTATCCTGAATGAAGCCTTAGTCTAGAAATTTTTATACTAGAAAACAGCTTTACCACACAGTAAGGAAGTTGTCCCAAACCAAACAAAGTCTTAGGCTTCGTTTGGGATGACTTTCTTATTGCTTCTTAAAACAGCTTCTAAGTACAAAAGTTTAAATTTTTATACTAGAAAGCTGCTTTAAGAAGCAGTAAAAAAGTCGTCCCAAATAAAGCCTTAGTCTCTTGACTAAACAAAATTTATTCAAAATACTCCTTCATATTGTAATTGTAATATAAAATTAATCTCAATTTAGTTCATCGATCCTACAAATTAATCATCCCCTTTTCCCTCTTTTATTAGGAGCTTTAGGTAAACTATTATTATCTAGTTACATTTTAATATAATATTTTTTTTTTAAATTTTCAACAAAATTTAAGATTATAGATATATACTTTGACTATGCCATAATTTGTGGGCTACTTTTGCTTTAAAGACCACACTGTTTTGAGGCTCTATGCAAAGCTTTAAGTTTGGCATGGTTCCCACTTAATTAATTGATCTAAATAGTCATTTGATTTGATACTATTATATATTTAAATGGTTTATAAAAGGAAAGCATTTTATAATTTATTTATGCTTAGCTTAAGTTTGGATTAATGTCAGTAAATGCTCCAATTTTAATTAAAGTGATTGAAGAAAAGAAAGTAAAATAAATAAAAAATATTAATGATTTTAAGTTTTAAATTTAAATTTAATATTACATATAAAAAATAATTAGATAGTGACTAAAAAATTCAATGTTAATTAATTAAATATAAATGTGAATACAAACTAAATACATTTAATTAATGTTAAATTTATAAATAATGAATACAAAGGTTTAATAAAATAGTTGTGATTTCTCAAATTCAATTTTAAAAGAGATGACATATATAATATGAAATTTAAATATTAAATAAAGCCCTAATAGTTTTGAAAATTAAATTTTCATGCATCATTGTAGTTGCAAGGGCAAAAATATAATGTAGAAAAGTTACTAGGTTCAAGGCATCATGCGGCACAAAGAAATACTAAAGAAAGAGAAAATATATGACATAGAATGCACTAAGATATAATTTTGTTTAGATAGAGGCTTCGTTTGGGACAGCTTTCTTACTGTTTTCTATAGTATCTTTCTAGTTCAAAATTTTTTTTGAAAGAAACGAAAAAACAGTAGCCAAAAACTATCCCAAACGAAGCTCAAGTCCACATTCACATGAAATGAGGGAGAATCCGACTTACTATTAAGAAAGTCACAAAATAGCAAATGTTTACAATGAAAGAACTCTCATCAACCCTATAAAAATTTTAACTAAGCACGTGTTCAAAATAAAGAATAAATCCAAAAGCCTTCATAATAAGTTTATCGCACAAAAGGATCTTCTCCTAGCATGCTTCAAGATACTAAATCCTCCAATAAACTTTAGCCTATGAGAGGGTACATCATTTAAGGATCTAAAGAAAAAGAGATGACATAAAAATCCTAGTAAAACTTTTCTATATATAGCAATTTGTGAAATGAGGTCAGTCCCTCCTCACTAGATTCACAAGTCTTTAGACCAAACTAGGAAAGTAAACTAAGGTAGTCTCATACATACTAAATTTTATGGATCCTACGGGTATATTCCTCTCATGCATAAAATCAAAAATACATTCAATATGAACCATAAAAAGAATATCTAAAATCTTATGAATATCCCTCTGAAGTTTGAAATTAAAAGGGAAAAGCTTAGTGAGTATAATGTTATACATATAATGTGAATTTCATTGGTAATTCTAGTAGTTCATATATCATTAAATATTGCATTTAAAGTTTAAATTAGCTACTGTATCAATTTTTCCTTCTCTAGTTCATGATATCTCAATCTATTACATCATCAGTCATAGTATTAGTAACAGTCAACAGTACTAATGCTAGTAACAATATTAGTATCATGATTAATAATGTTAAATAGTATTCATAATAGCAAACAATATTAGTGTCAGTCATAATATCAGTACAGAATTCATAGTAGTGTCAATATCAGTATTCAGATATTCAATAGATGTATCTTAACGGTATCTTGCTCCTGAACTTATGACTCATAATCAGTCGCCCCCCGTAACTCTGAATCAATGTGTTCCTTATAACTCTCCTTGAATCACATGAATCAGTTACCCCGGCTCCTTATGACTCTCAATCAATCTCCAGCTATTATGACTCTCAATCAGTGAATCACGTGGATCAGTAGGGTATTACGTGGAGTTTTCATATCATGTATCTAATATCATTCAGTACTTCATTTAAAATATAATAAAATTATATCAAATCGTTTAGAATGATTAAATCTATAACATATCCAAACTTGCATGGTGAAAGCTTATGAAATTAGGAGATAATATATTCTTGATAGATTTAGCAGAGATAAAATTTATAGAAAAAAAATCATTGAAAGCATAAGTAAGAGATTAGTCATTTATAACGAATAAAATCAAATCTGTAGCAGGAATAGCTGACAAATATGATCCAAAAATCTTTCACTCTCCTCTCTCTTCTTCTCTTCTTTCAATTTCTTTCTGACCAAGCAATCAAGCAAGAGAGTTGGTGGGGTGAGGCAATGATATAAATATGTTCGTCGCCTAGCGCCGTAGTGCTCACCAAATCAGCATCAAAGCGCTCTACTTTATAATTTTCATATTTTTGAAATAAATTTATTTCAAATATATAAGTTATTACATTAAAACTCATTGCTTCCTCTTCTAGAGGATTCTTTAATCATGTTGAGATAGTTAAGACATTTAGGCTCTTATATGTTATTTTATCTGTCATCGATTAAATGAGTGGAAAACAACAACTAATCATCACATTTAATGCATGAAATTAGTAGAACTAAGAAATGTAAATGATAGCTAAATTTCTTAGTTCATACATTTTTATTTTATAACATATTTACTGAAACTTGTCTTATTGCATTCATTGAATTTTATAATGCATCGCCTCCAGATCTACGTTTTTTTTTTTTTCATGTCATTTCATATGTTATATGAAATACTATATAAGAATTAATTTATTATAATTTACTAAAACATTAACTAGTTTCATCATAATATGAATAGTTGTGTCACACTCTTCTGTTATGTATTTAGTATCAAGGATTTAGGTTAAGAGAATTATGGTTGGTTTGGGGTAACTTTTTGGCTGCTGTGCTTTTTAAACAGTAACGATATTTTCATTTGGCTACCATTTTCTTACTCTTTTTTAAAATTTTATGTACTGAAAAGCTGCTTTTTGCAACCTAAGTAGCTAAGTACTTTTCCTACAACAACTTTGCAACCAATTTTATAAAGGCTGTGCAACCATCCCGAATAGGTCCTTAGAAAAATAAAGTTTTTTCAATTGCCTCCAAAGTATAAGAGAATTTTTGTTAAGGATATTTTTTCCTTGTAAGAAGAGAGAATTATTTTTAATGGTCTATTTGGAATAGCTGCAACTTTTTATCAAGATGTTATAAAGTTTTTGTTCGGAATGTAACTTCTTTGAAACTTGCTGTAAGAAGCAATTTTCTAGCACAAAAAATTCTTAAAAACAGTAAGAAACCAATGTATAAATAGAAACTATTGATATGATATGAAAAGCAAATTAGTACGAAAGTTGACCCCAAAAGACCGTAAGCCTTGCGAGTAAGCTTAGTCTTTGTGTAAAATTCAAGATAGATTGCTCATGACCTATCAACAAGAATGTGTGAGGGCTTTCTATATCTCATGAATTCAAGACATGTGGACATCAAGGCATCAATGTATGATAGATTGAAGGCCAAATCATGTGAAAATATGTGTCACAATTGCTTAATAGCCTAATCTATTTAGTTAATTTTCTTGTTTATTTACTTGCAGAATCATTAACATAAATTTCTTAAATGTGATATTTTATAGTTTCATTTGCATTGTGCTTACATTTGTATTATATTTAGTTGTACTTTTGTGTGATGTAAGTGAATTAATTATGATAACCACTATAGTTTACTTAATCAATTCATATTAACCTTAATTTTTAATAAGCACACTAACTAAATTTATTCATTAATTATGATCTTGAAGAAATAATTTTCTCATTATTTCGCTGGGCCCGAACCCGTACACTAATTGCTTAATTTTAGGAATTATGTTTTGTTATCATTTGATTGGATTAGTGGATATAAATAAACATCAATATCAATTTCAAATTTAATAAACCCTATTCAATGACTTGATTTCGATCCTAAATATCTAACATATGCGATTTGTTTAGATTTAAAATTTATGGTTTATTTGAGATAATTTTTCCAGTTTCGCTTTCTCGATAATTATCACACTTGAATTTTATTTGGGATAGCTTTCTTATTGCTTCTTAAAGTAGTTTTTTAGTAAAAAGGCTTCATTTGGGAAGGCTTTTTTACTGCTTCTTAAAGCAGTTTTTAGAAAGCTATTTTAAGAAGCACTAAGAAAGCCGTCTCAAACGAAGCTAAAAATTAAATATTTTATACTAAAAAACTGCTTTAAGAAATAGTAAGAAAATAGTCCCAAACGAAGTCGTACATTTATATACATATTTCTTATTACTGTGTAGAAATTTATGTGATGACCATTAGCTTTGATAATTAGATTTAGGCCTCGTTTGGGATGGCTTTCTTACTGCTTCTTAAAGTAGTTTTATAATATAAAAATTTTAATTTTTAAATTAAAATGCTGTTTTAAGAAGCAGTTAAAAAGTCGTCCCAAACGAAACCTTAATGATAACTAGATTTGTTAAAGCGTTGTAGTTATAAGAAAATTGTTCTCTAATTTTACAAAGAAAAAATATATTAATTTAAAAAAAATTCCTATAATTATTTTTGTCAATAGCTACACATCTCAAATAGGGCCCAATGGTAGTTCTAATAAAAGCTGATCAACTATGTATTTGGAGTGATGATTGGTTAAATTCAGTTGACTAAGTAAAACCAATTACAATTATTTTTTTTTATTTTAATTTGTAGGTTTATGATGGCTTTTTTTTATCCTCTATTTACTGTCTATCTATTAATCTATATATTGATCTATAAGAAAAAAAAATGGAATGATATCATAATACATCTTTATCAAAATTTATTAATACTTGTAACATATGATAATAATCTTGTGTTTGAACAAAATCAATCATATTAAGTTTTGTTTGGGATAGCTTTATTGCTACTTTCTAATACAGCTTCTAGTACAATAAATATTTAAATAAAAAAATTTTATACTAAAAAGTTATTTTAAAAAGCAATAAAAAAACTGTCCTAGACAAAGCCTTAGTAACTTCTATATTCTTGTTGCAAGTAATTTGAATGCCTTCGAAATTTATTATAGTAATATGAATACTATTGTGAATGTTTTCTTGTTTTGCTTAGCATTTTATTATACATGCTATCATTTTAAAGATGCCCTGATAGAAAATGTATCAAAATATTAGTATAAATGTGTAGGTTGAATTTTTTTTTATTATTGTGAGCTAGGAAAGTTATGGTTATATAGCAAAAAAAAAGTGTCTTTGTATTACACAAAGATCCGCACACAAACAAAAAGTTCATAAGAGATATCAAATTTTTTATGTGAGATGAAATAATTGACTTTGTACGTAAATAAAGATTACAAAAATTGGTTCTTCCTATCAATTTAAGAAGATGTGATTAGAAAATAGAGAATATAAGCTTAGCTTCATATAGTTGACGTAGAGAATATTAGAGAACCAATGACGAGTGATGATCGCAGACAAACTACGGATGATATTCAGTAGAAGTCAATGTCATCGACAAATAGTGTTGCTAGTGGACAATTGTCAGGTGATGATAGTCAATCGTAAATAATCAAATGAAGGAAATCATGCTACGATGATCGTACTATGTCAATCAGATGATTATGGTTAGACAACAACAGCTGGATGACAATAATTGAACAATGTTAATATTGCGATGAATGTTGGGAGATATCAATCAAGCGACGACAATTAGTTATGACATTCATATGATGACGATTTGTGGTGATGATCATCAACATTGATCCTCGTATAGGGCCCTTGAATTCTTTAAATCTCTAAGCTCTCTACCTCTTTAGTTTCATACCCAACTCCAAGATCAAAGTCCCTTTCATGTATTAAATATGGTCTATTTATAGATTTTGGTAATGAAGTTTTAATTTTATCTTATTTAATTTACCTAACCAAAATTTTCAGCTCTCGAAATTTCTTAGAAATTTTGGCGGCATGACGGTCTTATTTTAGCCGACATTTCTAAATATATTGTTGAAGAGTCTATATCCATTCCCTTAATTATAGAATATTTCTTAAGCATTTCAAATATTTTAATACATCAAAATTAAGCAATCTATCTTTGACTAGCTGGATTCTTCTTATTAAGACACTCATTTTAACAGTAAGTGCGAGATTTAGATATCTTTTATTCTCTCAAATGATTTAATGAAATTTCTAACCACACTTTAAGTACTTGATAAAGAATCATCTAAACTCAAATCAATACACTTATATGAAATAGATAAATTTATCTCATCAAAATATTCAGTTCAAATATAAATTTGTTAAAGACAAATTTCAAAATATTTTAATTTTAAAATCAAAAAAATTTAATTCAAGTATTATTTCTCCCCCCTACACACCAACCCACAATAAAATCTAGTGGAAAACCTACAATAGATGGCTAATGGTAGACCCCAAAAAGTAATAATAATAAATAGAGAATTTACATGCAATATCATTTATTTCTCATATATTTACATATCTAATATTTAAAATTTTAATATTTATTTATAAAATACTTTAACATCTCAATCACAACAAAAAATATTCATAAAAAAATATTTTACTACAAAAAATGAATATTAATTATATTTTTAATGTGATTAAAAATTTTCAATATTACATAAGTAAATATCAGAATTTATATATTATATATACAAATATATAAAAGAATTATATGGTATGTATGTAAATCCCCTGCAATAATAATGGGGTAGATAAATACAAAAAATTACTATACTTACAAAACTACACCAATTTTATCTTCTCAAAATTTTAGAAAAACTAATTTACAACTTCTTACATAAATTTTAACTTCAAAAATACCTTTAACTTCTAAAAAATATGCAAATTTCTTTTTAACACTTCATAAAAATAAAAGAATTATTTTTCATCATATATTTTTTAGCTATAAGCACTCAAATTAAAATCTGTTTGGGACAACTTTCTAACTAATTGTGTAATCACAATCTCTATTTGGACACTGCTATTTTTAATATTTTTAACAAAATTTTATGTTAGAAAACTATTTTTTATAGCATCTCCTAAAAAATGATTTTCTTTATAATTATTTCACAATTAGCTTTATAAAAAGTTACAGTCATCCCAAACAGATCTTTGTCAGAAAGCTGCATTTATCTGTGCATTCTCATTTAAAATGTATTAATGATCACATGGGATCTATTTTCTTATATAAATCAGAGCTAAAATACAACTCATAAGAAAAGCAAAGTTGCATTATCTTCACAAAAACAGTTATAAAAACATAGAAGTTATGCTGACCGAATCATTTCATATGGGGATTGTGAGAAATCTCATCATTCTTATTAACTTATTCATATCGCACACAAAGTCGGGCAATTCGAATCGAACATTCAATCTTTTTTTTATATTCCAAATATTAGAAATGGTCCTTCCGGCACCCAATCGCCGCCACGTGGCACTCGGTAATTACTGTTTTGACACTAGTGAGGTGCAACACTCATCTATGATTTTTAAATTATTTTGATGCATTTTAGTATTTTACATTTAATTAATTTAAATTTGATTAATATTTTTGTGATGATATCGTTGAATTCAGAATTATTTGTGAAGCACATCTAACTATATTAAGAATATAACAACAACAAACATTTATCTTACTATGTGGGGATATCGGGGTGGCTACATGAATCCTTTTTCTCTATTGTGTCCTGTTAAGAGTCAAATTCTCATCTGAATCTAAAAAAGAAAGGTCATTTCTAATATTTTCTAACCAAGTCTTTTTAGGCCTACCTCTATCTTTCTTAACATGTGTCAAATCTAATACATCAACTTTCCTAACCGGGTCATCGTTTTATGTGACCAAATCATCTAAGGCGACTCTCTCTAATCTTATCTTCCACTGGAGCTACTTCAACCTTTTCACGTATATGCTCATTTTGATCTAACTATATTGAGAGTATTGAATGAAAAAGAACACGAAGAAACTCGTAATGCAAGAAGAATTTTTACATTTATAGGGTCTGAGTTTCCGTGTAAAAGTTACGTAAAATGAGCTCACTCCTCGACGCACTATTTGTACATTTGGACTAGAGCTTGATAGTTTTATAATTGGATTGGACATATATATATAACTATACAGGAAAAAGGAGAAAAATATAATATTTGTGTAGCATGATTAGAATGTCTAAGTTGAAGAAGTAATTTGCAAAGCTCCTAAGAACTCATTAGCATGGTGTGTATTGATGATCAAATAGCCCAATAATGGATTGATAGTTTTTCTTGGTAAGTTGCTCTTTCTTAAGAGTTACTGAGGATGACATGACTTCTCAAATAGTATTCATTAGGGTTTTACTATAGGTCGTACTCGTCACATTCTTGAAGCAAGTTCTCTTGTAGACCAACGACTTTCTTTTGAGAATAGATTAAATTAGCTTAACTTGAACTGAGTTGACTTAGGTTTCATTTGGAACAGTTTTCTTACTATTTTCTAAAGCAGCTTTCGGGTACAAAAATTTCTAGAAAGCATCTGAAAAATAGCGGCAAAAAGCTACCTCAAACGAAGCCTTAGCTTAAACCGAGTTGACTTACGCAAACCTAATTCTTAAAATATTTGAATTTTTATAATATAAATATATATGTATTGTGTTTATGAATAACTCATGTTTTCTTCATAAACATATGAGCTAAATATAAGCTGATTTTCTCAACGGGCCAAGCCAAAGAACTGTTAACGCATTTACACAGCTATCACGTGACAACCCACACGCCAGTACGTGCAAACCGGACTCCAAATCAAAATCAAATCCTTCAAAACTCTCTCTCTCTCTAAAAAGGACTCGTTTTCATTGCTGACTGCTGAGTTCTGACTAGTACTGCTCTGTTTCCATTTACTGTTCCTGCTCCTCACGATAAGAAACGCCTTTTCTTTATAGTTTATGTTTCCCCTGCTTTCTTCCCCTTCGAGGAGGTAAAAGAATATCGCAATATAGAAAGCAGGATACACAGAGACAGAGAGACACTCGTGCTCTGGTTCTCGCTTCGATGGAATCCTTCGGCCTTCTTAGATACTGGAGAGGTGGAAATGGCGGGTCTTCGTCGGCCGCCAAAATGCCAGCCGCAGAGGGAATGACATTGCTGGAGCCGGCGGTGGACGACGATGAGACCGATGACGAGGGGCCCTTCTTCGACCTTGAGTTTGCCGACCCTGAAGACCGAAGCGCTGAGGAGAGAGGCGGAGATCATGAGGAGGATGAACAGTTGGAAGATGGGGAAGACGAGAAAGATTTCGACTTTAGCTTGAATTCGTCAGATGGAAGCGACATACGGCCCATTTCCGCCTCCGACGACATCTTCTTTAAAGGAAAGCTCGTACCGCTGGAATCGAGCTCCATCGTAATCGCCGCCGGGGATAGCGATCAGAAGACTCAGCTCGCCGTTTCGCTTCTGAAATCAGCAACGAAGTTCCGAGTCTTCATATTGGGGCTTCGAAAGTCTAAATCCGCGACGGTGGAGTCCAATGCCGCCGGCGTGTCGCCAAAGCAGAGCCAGCTGCCGAGCAAGTTCTTCTTCATCAAGTTTAAGGTGGAGGAGGTGCCGATCGTCTCCCTCTTCACTCGCGACGGCAGCTCACGAAATCAGGCTGGTGTTGCCAAAACCATCGAGAAAATCTCGGACATAGACGCCGGAGAGGACGCCGCCGTTGCGCCGGCGCCGTCGGAGGAAAAGACGAAGTCGAGTAATTCTAAGGAAGTGATGCAGAAATACCTCAGCAAGATCAAGCCCTTATATGTTAAAGTCTCCAAGAAGTATGCCGATAAGCTCAGGTTCTCCGGGCCTTTGGTTCATGGCGGACTTCCGGCTACTGAGCTTATCTCCGAAGAAGAAAAGGAAGCCGAAGCAGATGAGCCTGCGGAGTCAAAAGTGGCGGAGAAGAACCCAAAGCTAGCAATGCCGGCGAAGTTGAAGGTGGTGTATGAGCGGCTGGGGAAGAGCAGGTCGGCGGTTGCCGCAGTGTCTTCGCCACCGCCAAAGCGGCGCGATGACTCTCTTCTCCAGCAACAAGACGGGATCCAGAGCGCCATTGCCCACTGCAAGCGATCCTTCACCGCTACTTCCAAAGGTGCAAAAACAAAATATTAAAAGCCTCTTCCTGCTGCATTTTTTCCTTCCATTGTAAGCTTAATCTCTTACTAATTGATCCTCATTTCCGTTTTCCAGAAACAGAATCGCCATTGCAGCCTTCGAAGAGCAATCCAGAAGCTGAACGCGTGTAATTGCTGGGAAACAAGACGAATCCTTTTCATCTGTCTTTTTCACCTTCACCTGCGCAGGCTGATGAAAAAAAGTGGTAGAGATGCCAAAAAGTTCTCATTAGCCGCTACTCCTACCTATATTTTCTTATTTCCTTCCATTTTGCGTTTTTCCTTAGTCATGTAACTGAAAAAAGGCAAATATTTTTCTTTATGAGCCTATGAGTAGTACGGCGCCGCTTGAGAACTCCATCAACTTAAGCGAGAAGAAGACAAGCCCTTTATTCGGTAATATTGTGAAAAAAGCCACTTTTGTGTAGTTTGAACTTTATTAAATTTGCGTATTAGACGGTTTTCTGCAATTTTCCGATTTGCATCGGCTTAAAGGTTTGAAATTGATGACTGCGACGGCGGCGGAATTGCGCCGGACTCTCGCCGGTGGCTGTCTCCCCGGCTTTCTGCCGCCTCTCTGAAGACAGCGATATCTACTGATAAGGAAAAAATCAGGAAAACAGGGCGTGTAATTTTTGAAAAGTTTGAGGTTAAAAATAAAAAAGGGGTGGAAGCCTTCTGTCCTTTCGCGCCACTTACACGCGGGCCTTCTCTATGCGCTTTCCCTTCGTTTTACTTTCAAAAACACAGTAAATTTAAATTTGCTACAGGAGCAGCACAGTGGTTTAGTGCAAAAATTAGATTTTCTTTCTAAAAAAAAAGTTTTTTTGGATTTTTTTATTATTTTCCTTCGACACTTACGCTTCATTTCAGACATTTTTTTATTAATTCTTAAAACAATTTTTTAATATAAAATTTATTTAAATAACATAATAGTTATATAATATTATAACTTTGTGATTTAAAAATAATTAAATTTTACATAAATAATGTTTTTTTAATTTAACCATATTTGATCTTTAAATTAAATTTACATTTAATATACAATTAGCTTATATATATTTATTTATTTATTTATTTATTTATTTATATTTTAATATAAACAATTTATATCTTTAGATATAATTTATATAAATTTATATATAAATCTATATTATAAGTATGTTATATCATTTATTATTGAAAAATAGATGAAAATTTATTTTTTTATAATGTATATTTAAATAAATGAAAATCTAAATAGATTAAAATTTAATATTATTAATTAAATGTTAAATATTTTACAAAATAAAATTTAATTAAAAAATGTGTAATAAACTTGAGAATTTTATATTCATTTTTCTAGTTCCACATAACTAGAGCTTTATATATATATATATATTTCACATAAATAAATAAGTACATGTGATGATGCCGTCATATGAAAAAGCATGTTGGGTGTTCATTTGACATATATTATTATAAAGACTTATTATTTATTTAAAATTAATTTTTATATAATTTAAATTAATTTATTAAGTTAAATATTATTAAATTAATTAATTCATTATATATCAGACAATTTTTGAAATTAAATATTTTATTTCAAATAAATCGACCAATTTTTTTAAAACCGGTACTACTTAACTTGTCGAACTATCGGTTTAACACGGTTTAGGTTAATTTGTTGCAAAATTGGTTTTGGAAGTATATCGAACTAGCTGGAAGGCTGATTTATAGTTCAACCGGTTTAATCGCCTAGTGTGGTCCAGTTTTTAATGTTATCCATTTAATCAAAAATAATTTGATGATTTGTGAAAGGGTTAAACATAGATTTAATTAATTATTTGAACACGATTGATTAAGGTGTTTAAAATATATTATTTAATAATTTAAAAATAGTTGATATTTATTTTAATATTTAATCTTTTGTTGACTATAAAAAAATGAATGAATAATTTTTTTTTGAAATTGAAACTTATATGAAGTAACTTACGTGTCGTCGACCCCATTCGAGCGGTTGATTGCCAAAAGACGCGAGGCTTCACTCCCGCAACTTCCATTCAGTCGATAAAAGGAAGGAAACCGAAGAAAAAAAAACTTACGCTCGCTCGCCTCGCTCCTTCGACTCCAACATTGCTGTTCAACTTCGTTGCTTCGCAGGAGGAGTCTAGGGTTCGCACTTCATCTTCCCTTTTTCATCGTTGTTGTTCGGCTTTGGTTCATAAGAGGCGGAGAGATTGCTCGAGTCGCTTCTTCGGCTCCCCCGTCGTTGTTCGTCTTCGTTGCTTCACAGGGGTATAGAGATTGCACACGTCGCTCTTCGGCTCCTTCATAGCTATTCGAATTCGCTCCTTCGACAACTCCTCGCTGTCTGACTTCGTTGCTCCGTAGGAGACGGAGAGATTGCACGTGTCGCTTCTTCGGTTCCTTAGTGGCTGTCCGACTTCGCTACTTCGACGACTTTCCCTTCCTATAAGAACGGAAGTTACAACATTTCGAGCAGGAGCAGGGACTGCAAGGTAGCTGGATTTATTCCTTTGGCACATTTCGGTCAAAATTCATAAATCCAAGTAGCTGAGCTGACACTCGTGTGCGACTTGCTCTGATCCGACATATGTATGATCCCTCTTTGTTTATATGTAATATGTATACATACATATATAATTATACTTATACTTATAATTATAATTATAATGTTATAAAAAAATAAGAGATTGATATAAAAAAAAGACTTTCAAGCAGATGTCAAAGACCCGCGCCATCAATCTTAGATCTTGGCGGATAGTTTTAAAATTTGAAGCCCCCATCCCATTAATCTTTGATCTGGATGGGATAAAATAAATTTGAAGACCCCGGACCGTCGTATCTTAGATCCGGCCGGGATGGTTTTAATTCAAAGACCCTACGCCGTCAACCTTAGGTCCAGGTATGAAGAAATTATGGTAAATGCCGTCCCGATTTCTCCCTCGGTGGGGAGGTGACGTCGGGAGGCTGCCGAAATTTCTCGGAAATTATAAAACTTTTTGGAGTAATTGGAAGGCAAATCAATTTCATTTAATTAATCAATTAATTAATCTAATGGATTAATTATAATTAACTGATTGAGATTAATTAAATAATTTAAAATTAATCAGTTTAATCAATTAATTAATTGAAATTATTGAATAAAAATTAAATAATTAATTTAAATTAATTAAATAAAACTAATTAATTAATTGAGGTTAATTAATTGAAATTAAATGATTAGTTTAAATTAATTAGTTAAAAATAATTAATTAGTTAATTGAAATTAATTAATCAAAATTAATTAGTTAATTAAAATTGATTGATTTAAAAAATATTTTAATAAAAAAATAATTAGTGAAATTAATTAATTTTGATTGGTGAAATTGATTTAATTAAAATCCGTGAGTTGTTAAAAATCCAAGAGCATTTCAAATCCGAGGGCATTTTAAAAAAAATCGAGAGTTTTAAAATTAGAGAGCTTTAAAATTTAAATTTTTTTTAATTGGTTAATTAATTTATCAAACAATTGAGCAGTTATAAAATAAAAATACAATAAAAAAGGAGGGGGGGGGGGGAGTTCGACTAATTGACACATACAACATTGCTTTCCAACACTAAAAAAACTTTCAAGCTCTCCAAATCCGTACAAATTCTCCAAACAAAGCTCCCAAACTCTACAAACACTCAACAAAGCTATCCAAACCCACCAACAACAACTCTCCAACTCACAAACCCCTCACAAACTGTACAACCTCTCCAAAATAAAAGCTCTCAAATTCTCCAAATCACAAGCACTCTACTCTCCAAATCTTGTACAAAACTCTCCACAACAAATTGAAACTCTTCTGAACAAAGACACTCTGCAAGCACTCCAAGATCCCTCCTACACGAGCTTCTGTAACAAATAAATGAAATTCATTAAGCATCGCAATCAATATTAAATTAAATGCTAAAGCAAAAAAAAGGGAGCAGGCTACTGGTAAAACTAGTAGTACACTGATGCAGGAAAAGTAATCTACTGAAACAGAAAAAGAAACTGCTATAGTGAGAAACACTGGTGTCAAAATGACAACTAGTCAAAACTGGTAAATACCACTGCTAGTAAACAACCAATTAAAAATCACTATATGGTGTCAAACAACTATTGTCCACTCAAACAATTCAAAACAAATGGGCAGCTTAGTCTAAAGGATTAAGTTATAAGACCCGCTTTCAGGCAACTTCCTGAGGGAAGTCATAAGTCTATCCCAAATCAAATTCAAACCAATGGGCATCCTAGTCTATAGGATTAGGTTGTAAGACCTGCTAACAGGCAACTTCTAAGTGAAGTCGTAAGACCCACAATTTAGAAAAATTGCTAAATAAATTGTAATGATTCTAAAACCCAAACAATCAAATTCAAATAAATAGGCATCTTAATTTAAAAGATTAAGTTGTAAGACCAACTTTTCAGGCAACTTCTTAAGAGAAGTCATAAGACCTACCCAAAATAATTAAATCCATGGGCAGCCTTGTTGTAGAGTTAGGTTGTAAGACCCATTTTTTGGGCAACTCATATATAAAGCAATAAGTCCCATTCCAAATTAAATATCTGGGCTACTTTCTACGAAAGTCGTAAGTCCCAACCTAAATTTAAATCCCCGGGCTACTTTCTGCGAAAGCCGTAAGTCCCAACTTAAATCTAAATACCTGGGCTACTTCCTAAAGAATTCATAATACCCGCTCCAATCCAAACTTCTACGTAACTTCTAAATGAAATCATAAATCCCAAACTCAACTAACTTCTAGGTATTCTAATAGATGTAAACCCCAAAAAAAATCTCCAAAGAAAATTAAAACTAAACTCAAATCTAACCACCTCAGTCTACTCGGGATCCCTGAGAGGAGGCAACCCATGGCTGCTAATCAGATTCCCTAGACACTACGATCAATGATTATTAGTGTTGGTAAATTGAAACTATAGTATACCCGGGATGACGGAACCATGGGATCTTGATCGGGTTTACTTCCATTCTTTCTTATAATTGAGACTAAAATCACCTAAAAATTATTCATCCTTAATCGAGAGTTCTCTCTTACATGTTAAGAGGGGCAATTAACTATGAATGCTTGAACTCATGGGAAGTAAGAATCCCAGATCTAATTAAACCCTGACACTACCCTTAGGGGAAATCTAATTAATTCTAATCTGACTTAAGGGAAATGAAATCCTACAGCTACAAAGCGGGATTCATACGATTGCGCCATTTTTCTTGAGCCAACATCTTTATAGAAAAGCCGCTTCTTCATCCCCTCTTATTGGTTATATATTCGCTATATCCCTTATGCTCTCATTAGAAATAGAGGTGTTTGATTTCTTCTTTGTAATCTTAATTATGAAATGTTAAGTGAGATTGTATGTACAATAGATCTATAGAACTCCTCATCAGCTCTATATGGTAGCTTAGAATGGACAACTCTCTACAGAAATAAGGAAAGAATACTAATATCCTCATAAGCTCTTTATATTCCTATGCCATTAAAAAAAGTACTTATACTTTTATTCCTTAGCCATGCCAAAAAATCCTTGCTTTTGTGTAACTTGTTTCTCTTCTAACTAAGCATCCTTAACAATCTACTCTCAAGTAAATTAGCACTTATTTTCCCCATATTTACATTGGCTTCATATGCCCAATACTACATATCTAGTTATAGTGTATTGGGTTGGTTATTCTTCCTCATTATATATGTCGTATAGTACACCATGTTTATCTTCAGCTCTCATAGTATCCTCTCTCATAACATCCTACCCCAAAGGTATAATATTCATCGTCAAATCCTAGTGATTTTCTATAACTAATCCTCAACTTTAAGTTAAATGGTACTTATGAGTCTTAGAATTTTTTTTACTAGATTACATTGGATGTTAAATTATGAGTCTTTGAATATTTAATGGAGTAGAAAATAACTAGGGTTTGAGATTAAAAAGGTGAAAAATCCAAGTTAGATTTTGTTCTATGGGCGATGCAACGCAAGGGGATGCGGCGCCTCGGTGTCGAGCTCTTAACACAATTTGGTAAATAAATAGGTTTGGGTGAACATCGGGTAACATCGCAATGGTGCTTAGTCTCACGTGAGCATTTTTTGGGCGCATCTAGATGATTCTCTATAGCATTGCAATGCTGAGGTAGTCGAGGGTTGCGGCACTAGTTCAAAATGGTGGAAATATAATATTATAATATCTTATGGGGGCATCTTGAAAAGGAAAAGAGAGAGAGAGAGAGAGAGAGAGAGAGAGGCTTTAAAATACCTATTTTTTATTTTAACTCTCATTTTTTTATAGTAAAAGTTATGGATTAAACTATGTTTTATAAAATTTTCACCATGTAACTTTTATATGGTGTCATATGCTCTATTTTGAACATTTTGAGTTAGTTTTTTTGATACAATTTTTTGAGTATATTATTGAACTAAGGCTTCCCTAGCAAATAAAGTAGTTATGTAAAAGTCTTGAAATGTCCACGTGAATGTGCCATTGAAGTTAAAAATTGAAAAAAAAAAAAAAAAAGCTTAGTAAGTATTCTATTTTATAAGTAGTGAGGCTTTTACTAGTAATTCATGCATATTCAAAATGTTGCATTGAGTATCATTGCACTGCATCAACATCCTGCATTAAATGGCATCAGAGATATTCTGTTTTAAAATGTGAAAAAATACACTCTCTATTTTATTACAAAGGCCCTAAATGTTTTCTTATGGCTCCATCTATCTAATATAGATGTGGGAGAGATTCTGACCTCACTTGTTAAAAGCATGTGTGTGAGGATACGTAATAATGTAAATGTATTCTGCTGGCCCCATCTGTCTGATGCAGATGTGGGAGGGATTCTAGCCCCACTTATTATATGTGGGTGCGGGAGGCCAAAAGAAGATATAAGTGAAAGTGGAGATATAAGTGAGCATCGGGATATGTGCATAAAATTCATTACATTGCATTTATATTAATGAATTAAGTACAAATAACAGTCTGAAATAAAACTTTAAAAGTCTAAAACTTTGCATGAATTTTGATATATCTTAGTCAAGTGCAAGTGAACTTCTAAGGCCATGTGTTCTACAAAGCATCTAGAAATCTCTGTGCAAGTGGTTTGTAATTAAGTGAAAATGTTCAGCGTGTTCTAGAAGTCTCTTACTAGTTTACTATTTCCCTATTGCGTTGATGTTTATTTATTTTATTTCTATTATATTACAATTTCAGTTAAAATTTTATAGCTGAATGGGTCAGGATAAGAAGTCTACTGAGCTAGTTATGTTCGTCTTGTTCTTTTAATATTTCAAGGAAAGCTAAAGTTCCTACTGAGTAGATCTAATATAAAAGCAGACTTCTAGGTCCTAACAATATATGTAATGTTTATTTTGTAATCCAGCATTGAATTGTTTATTGTATAGACTTCTGGGATCTAAATTATTATATTTATATTTTGAAGGAAAGAAAATTGGTGATTCTCCTTTTATAGAGTAAAAATGTTAGTGGCTTTGGTTGTTATTATTGAATGGTTCACTTACATAAGAATAAATTTAAGTAAACCAATACTTCCATCAAATCATATGGTGTTATATAATGAGCTGTCTATGACTCACAATTGTGCTACCCTCCACACCCATTGATGCCCCTCATGATTGAATCTTGTTGCACCCCACACCAACTTAAGTCACACACATGATTGACATCGCAAACCCGTCAACCTCACTCTTGATTGCTTCATCAATCATCATTGTAAGGAAAAATTATTGGGTACGTCGTCCGGACGTAGAGCTACGTCCGGACGCCTCTGTGATTGTGACACGTAGCGGCACGAAGCCACCTCGCCAAGAAGTCGAAATGACGCACGTGCTAAAATATTTAACGCACGGCCCGACGACCCGACCCAGTTCGGGCGTGCAAATTTAATACGAAATTACTGCAACCACTCGAGAAAATTCAAAACACGAAGCTTTTCACTCTCTCTGCAACTATTCATCGTCGGGAATATCTTTAGGGTTTGGTCGTCACCTTCATTGCGTATATAATCTGAAACGATGCCTCAGGTCAGTAGTTTATAGGGTTTAACGTACGTTCGTGACCTTCATTGTTTGTCATTTGTTATCTTGTATAACAAAGAAATGTAAATGTGTTTATATCATTTAGGGTTTGTAATGTTTAGAACGATGAACCGTAAATTGGCATCAGAACACAGTACCGAGTTGGCATCAAAACACAGTACCGAGTTTAACGGTCGGTTCTGCTATAAATTCCTCATTGACGTTCGGTATTGATATGCGTTGATTTAGGGTTCAGTTAAAAATTGTAGAACCTGGTGTAAATACCTATGTAGGTATTTTTATAATAAGGTAATGAAGCCCCGTAGAGTGTACCGACTCTAACAGTTGGGTATATGCTTTATACCGATCGGTACCGAGTAGGTATTCTTCGGTGTTTATCGGTATTGCTCGGTACCGACTTTTTTCTCTAAGCAATTCAGGCATAATGGATCGGTACTAATTGTTATTGTACGTACTGATTTGTATTGCTCCGAAATGATCATTATTGCTGGGAACTTATTGATATTAGTTGTTGTACCGAGTAATATTCTTAATTAATGATCGGTATTGGTCGAATTCTGATAGGTTTTACTCGGTACATCTTGATATTTGTTGTTATAAGGTGGAAATTATTTCACTAATGATCGGTATTGCTGTGTACGGATAGGTATTTTTTTTTTACTTATTGATATTAGTTGTTGTACCGAGTAATTTATTTCAATAATTGTCGGTATTGCTCTGTACGTATGGGTATTATTTGGTACTTATTGATATTTGTTGTTGTACCGAGTAAATTATGTTTATTACTGATCGGTAGAACTTGATACATCTCGATATTTGTTGTTGAACCTGGTACATCTCGAAATTTCTCGATTCTGTTAGGTATTACTTGATAACTTATTATATATACCAATGTTACAGGGATATTCACCACCTATTCATTTCCGATGCAGAACATCCACAATTAGAGAAGTTTGCAATCATTTAGTAAGTACGTTCGGTCAGCAATTTGTGGATAAACTGACGCAGCTCCAACTCAATCAATTCCTGGCCTTGCCTGCATTCCGTCAGAATGTACCCCTGGTGCATAAGATTCTTACAAAATGGGACATCCGAAAGCAATGTTTTGTTGTTAAAGGAATTAGCATACCATTCACAACAGATGAGGTAGCCCTTATGCTCGGCCTTCCAAATCGAGGCTTAAAATTCGAGCCTGGAAGTGATAGAATAACTGGAAAAACTTCCAATGACGTTAGGCATGAGATTGAAAGTCTTCCTGCCTCTACTCCGATTGAAGATCTTGTGAGGATATTTATATTTTACTTACTTTCAAACCTATTTTTTCCCATGGCCAACTTCAAGATACCTGCAACAATACCTAGTGTGGCTGATAATGTTGATGAATTTTTAACATACAACTGGCCAGCATCGATCAGTGAATTCCTAACGATTGAATTCAATAGAATTGGCAGGAATTTTTCCAAAGGCACCCCACTGGGTTACATAAATGGATTTGTACACATTTTAATTGTGAGTTGATATGTAGTTTTCAATTTTTTAAGATCACTGTAAAAGCCCACTCTATTTATAATGTTAATCTTGGCATGCAGATTGTTAATTTAGAATCTTAATTTTCCTCAAAATATACAGATTTGGTTTCTAGAGCATACAACTATCCACGATCCATTGGACGAGCACCTCCGACCTCGTTTAGTTCGTTGGGGCAGCCAGATTAAGTACAGTGAGAAGGACCTTTCCAAATTATTTGGTGATCTACGGAAAAATCAGGTACTAATTGTAGACGTATTCCAACTAATTTATTTTTGAGCTGAAGGTGTTAATCTTGGCATGCAGATTGTCCAGCAATTCGTAGGAGTTACAGATTTGGAGAGAACATTACTTCAGAGTTCCACTGTTCATCCTGAACCGAAAATGTCATCCACACCAGACAATGTGCTACAAATTGAATTCCATCAACCATCTAGTCCCCAAACTTCCCCAGAAAGATCCCCCAGGCCCTCCAGTCCAGTCAGCTCCCCAAAGATTCCAATCCAACCCAGAACTCGGACAAGGCAACCCACCACCCGAAGTAGAGCAGCAAAAGAGAAGAAAAAAACTGCAGATGTTAACTTAAAGAGTTTGCAAGCTGCGTGCAAAAAGCTGAGAGCACAGAATAAATCACTTGTTAAGAAGCAGTAAAAAAATTACATAATCACATAAACACCAAACCTGTACCGAGTATAAGTACCGAGTATAACTGTAACAATACCGAATATGACTGTACCAGGTATAACTGTACAATACCAAGAAACTCTGGCAGTCTCGGTACAATGCTACAATACCGAGTATAACTGTACCGGGTATAACTGTACAATACCGAGAAACTCTGGCAGTCTCGGTACAATGCTACAATACCGAGTATAACTGTACCGGGTATAACTGTACAATACCGAGAAACTCTGGCAGTCTCGGTACAATGCTACAATACCGAGTATAACTGTACCGGGTATAACTGTACAATACCGAGAAACTCTGGCAGTCTCGGTACATTGCTACAATACCGAGTATTACAATACCGGGTAGCACCACCTAGTTGCAATACCGAGTAACTATACCGAGTTAATCTGCGGGTACCGGTCAGTGAAACAATATCGAGAAACTCTGGCAGTCTCGGTACACTGATCGGTACTAGAGAATAAGCTCGGTACAGATCAGTAGGATCGCAAAAACTTGTCGGTATTACAGATGACTTGGTAAATAAAACCTGCTATTGATCGATACCGACGAATAGCGGTAATCTATTGCCAAAACCATCAAAATATAAGTTGTTAAAGCACAAAGAAGGAGGTGCAAACATACTTATTGTATGTAAAAAAAAGCTTACCGATATTAATTCAGAAAAATCAACCCTACATCGGTTCTTCTTGGAACCTTCAGCCGCATTTAACGTTTCTTCAATCTCCTCGAACCCTTCGATGTCATCCAAGGAGAATTCCATTTTTCGTCTCTTCGTCTGTAATTCTTTCTCAGCGTTCTTTTGAACCCTAAATACTGTATAACGTCTACTAAATAGCCCGCCAAAAGTTATTAACCCTAAAGATAATGGCGCGTAATTCTTTTTTTCTCCGGGTCGGGTCGTCGGGCCGCTACGTGTCACGGCGCTTTCGTGCCGCTACGTGTCACAATCACAGAGGCGTCCGGACGTAGCTCTACGTCCGGACGACGTACCCAATAATTTTTCCATTGTAAGCCACCATATCATGCCCTAACCAAAAATAAGTAGTCCATGAAGTTAAAAAAATTTGATTCATTTTACTATCATCCATGTATGCAAAAATAAAAATCCTAAATCTATATTACAAAAGTATTTCAAATACAATGAATTTACTTTGCTTAAAATATACCTAAATTTTAAATTCTTACAACCAAACAACCACTTAAAACCTTTTTAAAGGAATTATTCTTAAATAGGCTTACATATTGAACTTGTTCATCTCAATCCCATGCACTTTTTTTTTGGTCGAGCGTCCTTAATCTAATCTATATTTATTGAGTATTGTTTGCCTAGTTAACTAAGCCTAAACTAAATTGAGAGAAAACTTAATTGACTCTCTCATATTTAATTGTGAGTGCATGTATAGAATATTTATAGTTTTAAGTTAATTTGATTTAGTCCTACTTGTTATGGTTGGCCCAAGTTGGTCATTGTTGCTTTTGTTTTATCCTATTTTACCCAAGGTGATTTCATTTATTTAATTTGGTCTTAATTGAGATCCAATGTGGAGTTAACTCACTTTGTTGGGCCCAGTCAATAAGTAATCCTAATTTACTCATTAAGCTAAGCTCCATTTGTCAATTAAATCTAACTGACATATTAAATCAAGCTGGCTTAAATTATGAGTACAATCAAGATTTAATCTAATCTTTTCTCAATTAATAATTATTGACTAATATTAATTGAGACCCTACTAAGCTAAGCCACCTAACCTAGTTGAAAAAATTTCTTCAATTGAACATGATCTTGTATTTGATTGAAGCTAACTCAAATTTGACTTGTGCCAAGTTTCAAACTCACTAAAAGAGTGATGACCATATACTAGCCTCTTATATGGCACAATCAAATTTCCTTATATTCATCATGTTATTACATTTGTCTCACTTTTTTATCCATGCCACTAATAAGGCTCGCCTTAAGAAGAAACTTAGGATTCTTATAAGCCTTAAGGAGCCACCATGGATTGCCAAAGTCAAGTCTTCCATCCCCTTAGTCGTATCAATATTTGGATGACTCCAACACCAATATAACCTTCCACACACTTGAGATCTTCTTTTTTAGCTATCAAACGGGCCTCAACCTTCTCTCTCAACAAAACTTTTTATTAGCCTACTCCAACATAAGTAAAATTTGATACATAAGATTGCACCCCCTTAAGCTTTTGTGTTTCATATCTCAAAGATGCCCCAAGATTTAAGGAAACTAATCTCACTCTTGGATAATGATGATGCCATCTAAATATTATATTTTTAAAATAGCTTCTCAACGCAAAGGAGGCACCTTAAAGGGTTGTTATACTCTTTAAAATTCAATCAAATGTAATAATACATCACCATTATATGCATAAAAAGTAAAGGTCAAATTCATAAATCATAAGATATTTCAACCTCCAAAGAAAAAGCTTTTAAGAAAGCTCTCAAGAACTCCTCATCAAAAATTATCTTGGAAGTTTAAAGTCACTCGAGTAATACACAGCATGATAAATCCTCTCAAAAGAATCTAGAACATTATCTTTTATTGCATTTAAGACTCTAACACATTACAACTCATTGAAGGAAGATGCTATACTCTAAAAATGAATTAGACATATGTTGACACTTTTTATAACAATGTATTATTTTTCAACATCAAGAGATTAATGTTTTTGAAGTTAGATTTTCTACTTTATTCAATTAATCTAACATTCGTCTTTTAGAAATAGATACCACAAGATATGGTAGTAGATGAATCTCTTAAAGGGATGTCCTTCAATATTCATACATTAGGACGCCCTTACTCAAACATATAAATACTTCTCGTAAACTTATTGTATCAACAACATATATAGTTCTTATATTAGAATCCTCTAAGAAAATAAACATATTATATTGGCTCACCTTACCATGAATGTAGGCCAAAAGATCGAACTAATCTAAATCATTCTGTTTATTTCTCTTATTGTTATATTTTCTTTGTCTACACATAGAATATCATGGGTATAATTCTTTCTCAAATATCAAAACTCTTAACATGCAAATTCATCGCATCTCCATAAAAGAGTGAGTTTCCACTATTCATTTTTCTTTGGCACCATTTATAAGGAAAATATGTTTTGGAAGAAATTGAACAATGTATGAATAAATTGACAAAAAAAAAGTATGAATAAATTGACACTAATAACGATGACGAACTTGAATCTCATAGGTTGATATAATACATTTTGAGCATGATGTTAGCTAGACTTTCAATAATAACACTTTTGTCACCCAACAACATTGAACAAAGAAATACCTTATAAAATGATTGAGAAATTTTTTTAAAATACTCAACAATGATCACTACTACTTAACTATAACTACCTAGCTTACTCACTTTTTTCACAAAAAATAAGGGCATTATAATTAATGATACTTCTACTCTCCTACCTTATGCCAGGAGTACCATAAATAATTTGCCTTTTATAACTGAAGTCTTTGAGAAGCCTATCCTCAAATGGTTGATTGCGATGAAGAATTTAATTAAGATTCAAGATAAATAAAAGTTATATCTCTACCACAAGGACCAAAACCATGATATAAAAGACCGTAATTTTTTTAGAATCTTTATTTAAAAAGTTAATAAAGACAGAGAAGGAACACCTTATCTACTAATGCACCAAGAAGTAATCCATTGAGAAGACACATGTTGCGTTTAACATAGGGATTAACATAATTAATGTTATGCATGCCAACTAATTACTTTCTTAGATAAGGATTAGACACCATATAAAAATATTTTTTATGATACAATTATTGTATTTTTCATTATCAACTACTTTGAGGTTCTTTGGATCCTCATAATCATTGCAATCTTTATGAATGACCTCTACCTTGGCCTTGTCAATAGGATGTGATATAATACCAAGAATTTCTAGCTATTTGGTGGCTAATTAGTCATGTTATTTAGATATTTAATTATAAATATTGCTAGTGATGATCATCATACTGAATCATCATAATTGAACTGCCACTCTGCTTGGATCATCCTAAATTCTGTTGTTCCATTTAGGTTAGCCCAAGAGCAATATTATTTGACCATATTTGATCATGAGAGAAGTATTATGAATAATTAATTATAAATATTTCGATCTCTACCACTCGTGAATAATACATATAAGAAGTATTATGAATAAAAGACCTAAATGCCTTCTTATGAAAATAATAAGTAGACTCTTATTTAATTCATTTGAGAATTCTCTTTTTCAATCCTAACAGTAGCCTTGATCTTCTAAGAAATCTTAAGAATATACTCCAATGACCATTAGTTAAAACCCCATTTGCATGCTTGCCTACTCAACCCATCATCCTTACAAGAGTCATCAGTGAAGGAATCAACCCTATCTTCTCCACCTCTCATGAGCTTACATTGCCACTACCTCTAAATATGCCAAACAACTATAGCTTTTTATCAAAGTTGTCATTGTCGAGATCAATAATGTCAAGCATCTTTTTCAAACGCAAATGTCTATGTACTCACAACTCTTTAGCTCATTCTAATGTATTGTATTGATACATTCTTTTTGGAGAAAGGTGATATTTATAACTCACTTTATAATAGAAGTAGCTCAATTATAATTTGTTTCTTCTTGTGGGATTAACATAAAAAATCTTGTCTTATTAAATTTTTACTTGATTGCTATTTGATATTGGTAAGTAAAATAAAATGAAAAAATAATAATTTTACGCTTTTGGTTAAATTAGTAGCATACGTCGATACATCTGTTACATTTGAAGTAGATTTTCCGATAAGATTTATAAAGGAAAATTTGATTTTATATATAATTAGGAAAATATATTCAGTATTTATTTTCTTGGACAAATAGGCTTAAAAGTTCACTTCAAACAAAATTGTTGTCAATGAGGGATAACATCTTATATTTGCAAGACTTATTTTTGAATTCAAAGTACTTGAAAAAGGTTTGAGGATGCTTGAATTTGAACCATATTTAAACCTTGAATGTAGATTCAAACCAAAAATCAAACTTGATTTGATCTAGACTTTGAACTCAAGTTCAAACTGAATTTGAACCGGATTTGAAGATTATTCAAACGTAGAATCAAATCAAGTGACAAACATGTCACTGTTCACTATAGGGGAAGCTTGGATGGGAGATTGCAAGGGAAGAACTCGATGAAAGCGGTCGTATGTGATGGGATCAGTGGCATATTTGAAAGAATATATGTTTGTGACAAGGGCTCGTTGGGGAAAGGTGTTGACTGGACCAACAAAATGCGAAGAAGAGAGGTGTCCTCAATGGGAGCTTTTTTGGGGAAAGTGTGAATGGGACCAACATCATGTGAAGGAGAGAGGTGTTCGTGATGGGAGCTTGTTAAAAGAAGGTGTTGGCAAGCCTGATTATGAGTGAAGGAAAAGAGAGGTTCATGATGGGAGCTCACTGGGAAAGTCATTAATGGGAGTACGATGTATGAAGAAGAAAAGGGGTTCGTCAATGATGTTCAAACATTCTCAAACCTAGGTTTGAACCAAATTCAAATTTGGGTTCAAATTATGTAAGGAACATGGGTTTGAACCAGGTTTGAATATGGGTACAAAATAATTCAAATTCAAACAATTCAAACCCATTTTTGATACCTCAACATCAAAAAGCAATCTATGAAACTAAATCTTCGTTTGGGAAGGCTTGTTTATTGCTTCCTAAAGCAACTTTTTAGTAAAAAAAATTTAATTTTTGTACTATAAAGCTGCTTTAAGAAACAATAAGAAAATTGTCCCATATGAAGTTTAAGAGATTATCATTCATTAATGATAGTTTGGCATGAAATAATTTCTCTCATGAATTTTATTATAAATTTTTTTTCCGTAGATGAAATTGCCCAATAATTTGAATAAAATTTCTACATGAACAAGGTTGAATCTAGGAGTCTTTTTTTTAATAATTAAAATTTTGAGTTTTGTTATCTTAAACATCCTAAATTGTACTATTTGAAAGTCAACAAAATATTGATAGCAAGTCGAAAATTCCTCCATTGTTCTCTTTAAGACTACGACACCAATATGTTTCAAATTTCTCCTTTAACATTCCAATTCTTTGTCCCATTCAATTTCTTACAAATATTTTAATACTAAATCATAACATAAAGAGGATTTAAGAGACAAGTCGAGTCACTTAATAGGACAACTCGATGAGATAGAGTAGAGCCTGTGGCTATTTCAAAGAAAAATTTTATATAATATATCTTAATAATCATCATATCAAATGTTAAAATAAAAATAATAAAAAAAAGTCAACCTACTTTTTTTTTGGAAATTTAAGACAACTTATGGATTTTTTTTTAAACAGGAGTATCTACCTGCTACCACCGTCTTAAGATATGCATGGCGGCGTAACTAATCTCTCGGCTGATTTAGCGGGAACCAACCTCACAGGTGTCGGACCCGTACTTTCTTTTCTCCCCATTGAAGGAGTCGCTCCTCCACATGGGAGAGGAATCGAATGTGAGTTGGGGGGTTCCCAACCACGCTGGCACACCAACCCAGTTACCCAGCTAAACCTGGTGGGGTAAGTCAACTTACGTTAAAGAGTTGTCCCTAAATTATATGATTAATAGTGATTTGTTGAAATTTTCAAAATAAGATAATATCAACATGTATAAAATAGATAAATTTAAATATATTTCTCAAATTTCTAATATGCGAAAAAATCTTCTCCTACTGTGAATTTCTATTACGATTTTTATTACTATTTTAAAAGAAATAGTATTAAAGCAAAGCATTTTTTATGAAATAAATAATATCAAAATTGTTGCGGACTCAAATATACGCGGCGATGGAGTTTAAATTTTCGTCTCAGCGTTGTACGTATATCCAGCACACAAACAGAAGAATGAAAGAACACCAGAATTTTTACGTGGAAAGCCCTGAAAAAGGGGAAAAACCACGGGGTCACGCCCAGTTAAAAAAGTTCCACTAGTGTTGTATGAAATACACGAGGCTGATTCGTCCGTTAAATTCAGGACGATCAGATTACAATGAGTATCAGTTAAGCAGAGTTCCGACGTCACTCGGGTGTCTGGCAGAATTCCGGTGTCACTTGGAAAGAATTCCGGCGTCACTCGGGCGTTGGGTAGAATTCCGGCGTCGGGCAGAATTCCGACGTTGCTCCGGCGTCAGGCAGAGCTCCGGCGTCCCTCGGGTGCCCGGTGGTGCTTTGGCGATGCTCCGGTGGTGTTCCGGCGGAGTTCCGACGAAGTTCCGGCAGTGTTCCGGCAGTGGTCGAGGAGGAGCTGTTCCCTCCTAGCCTTCTCTTCTCTTCTTCTTCTCCTTGGCTTCTTGGCTTGGGTCCTCTCTTAAAAGAAATGAGGGGCTATTTATAGTTTTTATGGAGTGGCATAGCCCATAAATAGATGAGGAATCAGGGGCAAATAAGGAGTGATCCGGATGAACGGCTGATATTGAATCCCTTGATCATGAACCGTTTATTAAGTATCTTAAGGTCTTAATGGTATCAGAATTCTGCGATCTTGGGCTCGTTGGATTCGTCTCGTCGAGCCGCTCGATTCGACTATAAGCTCGTCAAAATCGGAAACCGTTTGGTAACTCAAATTGCTGTTCGAGGCTTCCAACAGCGCTTTGGGTACTTGATTTGGACTCATTTGGGCTCGGATTGAGTCGAATTTGGTGTCGTTGGGTTCGTATTTCCGAGACGCTCAGTTCGACTATAAGCTTGCTGAAATCGGAGTTTAAATGGTCTCCGAATTAATTTTTGAAGTTTCTAACTTGAGTTTTTCTTCGAGATTCGTGCCCGATCAAGATAATTTTTTGGTGATATATCAAAAATATTCTAATACATTTTATTTTTATCATGCATGAATTTAATTTTGATATTATATATGATTTTTAATATGATTAAATTATTTATATTTTTTAAAATTTTAGTTATATTTTTCTGATAATTCAATTATTGTAATTTATCTAATAGTTTAATTCTATATTTTTTAATAATATAACTATACAGCCTAATAATTTGATTGTATTGAGGGAAAATATTTGCATGTGAAATTAAAAATATATATAATAAAAATATTTTAATTTTGATATAAAATATATTAAAATATCTTCATAAAATACTTATTCTTTCTTTGTTCAAAGAAAATTGAAGGGTTAGATCTGATTTTCAAAATAAAATTATTAATTCACAATTTCTCTATTTTATACTTATAAGTTTTGCAAATAAATATTTATTTTGAACAAAACAATTGGCCATGAAATTTCTTATAATGTGGTGAAGTAGTTTGTTTTGCTGGAGAGAAGAAGTCATGAAAAATACAAAGAGTCTGATCATAAATTTTTATTTAAAATATTATCATATTTGCTTCCATATAAGCAAATTAAACCAAGTGCCATTATATTAATTTAAATTTAAAATCATTTGAAGCACCGGCTACTACTACGACTGTAAACGAGCTGAGCTTGAGCTTAAGCGAGCTCACTGTTTATTCATGTTCAGCTCGTTCGAAAATTTGCTTGCTCGAGTTCGGCTCGTGCTCGAAATTATTCGTGCTTGATTTATTTTGGTTTCATTTGTTCGTGTGCAGCTCGTATTCGGCCCTAATTTACCTCATGTTCGCCTCATTTAAAACTCGAGCTCAATGTATTTATTTATGTTTGGCTCGCTCACTTAACGAACAAGTCGAATACGAGCTTTTTATCAAGATGAATATGAGCTATTCGCGAACGACGAAGTTGAGAGCCTTACTGACTACTTAATTTAAAGGTTTAGGTATTATTGCTATCAATGATGCTATGTATAAAATAGAAGAAAGCAGCATGTGAAGGCTTTGAATGAGTGCACATGCAATAGCATCAAAATATGCCTTCAGGCTTCAACATTCGGCTCTATACGATGGTTTTGCTAAAACCATCCATTAATAATTAATCAGCATTATTGCATGCAACCATATGTACAATAATAGAGGAAAATGTTTATGATGTTAGGTTTTTAATAAAGATTCGATGTTATATCACGTACGAAACTTAATAGCATCCCATTTCTACGAATGGTTCATAATGCCGCATCTCTTCTGAGACCTGGACCTTTTATCATAACTTCCGCTCGTTGCATACCCTGATCAACTAATGTACTAATAGCATTAAATGCCGCAGCTTGAGCAGCATAGGGTGTTCCTTTTCTTGTGCCTCTGAATCCAGAAGTACCTACGGAAGCCCAAGAAACCACCCGACCTCATATCAACAAGTGTCATATGATGACGTGCATCTAGCGATGATGGACATTGGTCGATGATGAGGGTTAGATGATGGAAAATTGTGAATGTTGGGAGTCGAGTGACCTAAGGAGGTCATTATTGCTATTTGTCTAACGGAAGGGGAGATCGCGGTACCAAGTTGTTCGTATATGATGGATGAAAATAGCAAATAATGACAGGAGTTCTATGAAGAGTGACGATGGACATCAAAAGTCCAGTGATTTCTTGGTCATTCTCATGAGAAAAGAGGAGTCTGATATTAAGACATCTATAAATGATAGTTTACTTGTTTATATTAGTAGAGAGAGTAGGGGCCATATTTGATGTCAAAATTTGAGCAAAGGAAAACCGCCAATGTGGTCCTCCTTATAAGCAGAAAGGCTATAAGTAGAGTAGAAGTCTATGATTCTTTGAGCAATCAAACATGACAAATGGTTTGTGAACCAAAGGCTTATAGGAGTCACAATAATCTCAATGTAAATTCTAGGACATTCAAATTCATTCTAATATATTATTTTATGATTTATATTTTATGGCCAATATTTTATGAAATTCTTTAGACTAGCTTAACTTATGTGCCTCTCTTCATAATTTAATGTTATATTTATGTTATTAGTTCATTATATGATTTCATTATCATTTTATAGTATAAATAATAAAATCATTTCAATTATTTATTATCTTAAAATAATAAAAAAACCAATCAATGAAAAATATATTTTAAATATTCTTATAATGATGCACTAAAATTATTTAATTAATATTTTTTATCTAAAATTAAAATAAAAATTGAACATAAAGCTTCTGGAAACTTAAATTTTTATTATATGCTGTTGATGAATCAAATCTATATCGGATTTAAAAACCTTAGTGGGCTGCAACGTGCCTCTTAAGTCTCTACTGTGCTTAAGCAGGCTTCGGCCCAGTTTGTGTCAGCCTTTTATGATATGAGAATGCGGCCTTTTTATGAAGGTCATAGAATTAAGGTTTTAATTTTTGTAGAGAGAGAGAGAGAGATAGAGAGAGAGCAGTTGAACTCAAAATGAGAACGAGAATTGAAATGATCTAATTTGATTTGTTTGTTTTGATTATTTAAGTACCAGACTGATTATTACTTGTAAGTTTTTTTTTTTCATATTGATTTGATTTTTTTTATTTTTTATAAAATAAATTAAGTAGATGTATTAGATTTGACCTATTAAGAAAAGTAGAGGTTCACCTAAAAAGACTTGGTTAGAAAATATTAAAAATGATATTTTTTTTATTAGATTTAAATGAGAATTTGGCTCTTAAAAGAACACAATGGAGAAAAAAGATTATTGTAGCCGACCCCACATAGTGGGGTAAATGCTTCATGTTGTTGTTGTATAAAATAAATTAAGTAAAAAAATAAATTGTACTAATTTTTAATATTAAAGTAACAATGCCTATGAATTGACAAGTGTAAAAAAAAATCAACATAGATATTATTTATTTAATATATCAAAATTATAAATTTTAGCAAAGGCACTCCTTCATAAGGAGGTATGTAGCGTCGAAAATAGACATCTCGCATGTATGACTAGGATATGTGTCAGACACACTTTTCATGTGTCGAATACGATGAAAGCGGCTCAACGGGTGAGGTTCGAGTCCAACCTAGCCTGACTCGGGTCCAAACAGGTCAACCGAACTCGACTCGATTTTGCAAACAGGTCAGGTTTCCCAACCTGAACCCAACTCGCGCGGGTTGTCAGGTTGACCCTACCCAACCCGCGAACCCTCTTGCAAACGGGTCAGGTTTTCCAAACGATGTCACAAGGCTTGCCGCGACACATACGGGAGGAGCAGGGTGCCTGTGCGACTACAGCTAAAATCCTTGGGGAGGAAGATAATGGCGGCATCTTTTGGAGTGGCTCTAGTAATAGGAAGAGGAAAGGCAAGGTCTTGGAAGCCAGATCGGTTTTGTATTACAGGAGGAGCCCAAGCCCTCCTACATCTACATCCACCATGTCTTCTTCTCTTAGCAGTGGCGGCGGTGACGGCGGTGGAGGCTCAACTGAGATCGGCAAAGTGGTGGCAGTCTCTGAAAAACCCCTCCCAAAAGGAGGAATGGGCGACGAAGCTACACCCCATTGCTGGATCATTGGAGATGAGTGGCATCGTCGGCGCAGGCGAGAAGTGTTGGATAGGGGCTGATGATTGGGAGATGATGCTTACTGTCTCAGGCGCTTCCCCGAACAAGGAGCATCATCATTATCATCAAGTTCCCTCCTAGTGCAGGTGGAATTTGACATCGATATCATCGTTGTGAGCTTTGGTCTCGTCGACCCACTCCTGGGATTTGACCCGGACCCGTCCAAATTTTCAAACAGGTCAAAAACTACAACTCGAATCCGACCCGTTTGTTAAACAGGTTAATCCGAACCCGAATTTTCTAGGTCGGGTTATCGGGTCGTGTCAATAATTGACACCTCTATCTAACGTCCAACATCCAATATTCCCAATCCACCATGCCTTTTGATTTTTGCACACAATGACATCCGATAACCCCTATTCCGCTCGTGTAAAGAGTTTGAAAGGTTAGAGTCTCTCCTTTTGTCTATCCATTTCAATGCAGATGGTTTAGTTTTTGTTTGTGTAATTTTACTTTCCTAGTAGTTTTGTTGTGCTTCAATATTTGGTTCCAAATATTACTAATGCAAGAAAATTTTAAATCAAAACTTATATAGAGTGGATAAAATGTATAAAAATAGCCTAATTTATGATTGTAAGAGATAAGAGGCTTTCTTGTTTTTTTGTATATTCATTTCAACATTTGATTCCATGTTTTAGCATGTGCTCTAAATAGCATTTAAGACTTTATGTTGATTTTTAAATATTTTATAACAGAATAATGAGCTCTAGTGATCGTGAATCTGAAAGTGACGATGGCCCAACAAAACCTAATGGTTGAAAATAATAAGCCTTTTAGGAGTCACATAACTAAATATTGTAGAGCAAAGCCCGTTTGCTAACGATTATTAATCATGGAATTAAATACCTCCCTAAAATTAGTTATTTATAGTTGAATAAAATATAATCGCAAGTCAGCGAAGCTGAGAAAATGATCAAAATGACTCCTTCTAAAGATATATGGCTTCCTTGTACACATTGTTCATGTCATTCTTCTTTTATTCAAGTTGATGGTGTTAATGCCAATATAAGATCTTTTAGGATTGAGGAATATGAGCCTAAGCACAAAAAATTTGTTGTAAATAATTATTTGCAGAAGGCATTAATTTGTAAATATGAAAACAATTGAATGATGAAATTGCAACAATTTTTTTGAGGATAAGTGAAGCCAAAGTAATACATCTCTATATTACTTAGCTCACTCTTTAAATCTAAGATAAATTTCAATACATCTTTTATAATTAATTCTCATCTTATTAAATAATAATTACTTAAAAAAATTGTCATAAAACTTTTAGCCAAATTTCCTCCTCATTTTGTGAGAGAAATTGAAGCACATATTCATTCATTCTATCCATAAAGAGGAATGAAATTACTCCACAATAGGGTGAAGATTTAGGCTTCGTTTGGGACGACTTCATTGGTACTTTCTGTAGTAGCTTTTTAGTATAAAAATTTTGAGTTCAAGAAATTTTTGTAATAAAAAACTGTTTTAGAAAGCACTAAAAAAGTTGTCTCAAATGAAGCCTTAGTTTGTCTGCATACAAACTTTTGTTTTATATCAAGAAATACTCCAACATATATGGAAGATGATAATAAAATGTGAATGTTGTTGGAGATTGCTTCGAGTCCGGCCCTCGATAATATGAGAATTTTGAAAATTGTAAATCTTTCTCTTGATGAATCAGAATTGGAAGTAATGATTTTTAACGATGATGATATTGAAGGCAAAAAACAAATACATAATGAAGAAGTTAATCTTACCACTCCTTTTAGTGAATAGTTAAATCTTGGCATTGCACAAAATAGTTTATGTTTTTTTTTTTTTTTTTGATATTGTATTAGACAATTTATGATTATTTCTTTTATATTATAAACTAGACAAATAAATATGATATTAACTTATTATTTATTTATTATTAATAATTAATTTTTCTAAATTATAATGTCATACCCAAGTCGTACTCGTGTCTTATATTTTCAATAACTAACGTACCATATGTCATATCTGCATCTTTATCAAAGTTAAATCATATTTTAGTTCATCCAAAATCAAACCGAACTGATCAAAATAAATTTTTGTTTTGATTTAATCTAATTTGAAAAATAATTTTAAATTAACTAGGTTTTAAATCAAATCATCCAAAAAGATTAAATAAATACCTATAACCCAAATAACCAACCAACCAAAGTGGCTCAACTCTTGCATGAAATGATAGAAGAAATGATAAGAGCTTATAACTCATGTTGAAAAAAAATATTTTATTTAATTTCTTAGAAGTGGAAGATTATAGAATTACAGTATATATTTTCATTTAAAATTTGAGGGAGTTGAAATATTTAATATGTATTTATAATTTAAGTTAATCTTTAATTTGAGGTATTTAGCAGTGTCAGTATCTAAAATTAGTAAAAAAAATGCAGAGGAAATTAAATATTTATTTATTTGTGTGTTTTTACTTCATTAGGCATTATATCTTTGAATTAAATTTAGCTATTAAAAATAAATTATATGAGCCTTCTTTCTTAATTACAATGATATAATGCCTAATGAAATTACACAGCTAAACTCTCAAAGTGGGCATTTAATTTATATTTATTAAATCAGATCAATCAAATCAAATGATTGTTTCACCAATCAAATCAAATGATTCTTTATGATTATACTCACATTATTTTTTTTAGAAATTTTGAGAAAATTTAATTACAAATTCATACACATCTCAACAAATTAGGTCTTGAACTCACGATCGCGAGATCGGGTCTGCGGCCGAGTGGTCGACAGAACACATTCCTCCCATCTCACTCGGGCTCGAATCCCCTAACTGTCTAAAAAAAAAAAAACTCGTGATCACATGATCGAAGCTCAAGCTTACTCAATTTGACCAATCATATTAAATGATTGTATCAAACTACTCTCACATAAATCTTCTTGGGCATTTTGATCAAATTTAGTCATAAACTCACAGGCAAGAACAAAGAGTGCAGAGTGAGAGCAGAGGAAGACCGAAGATCTCAGACAAATAAAAATTTCACTACTAGTCCAAAAGATGCCTTAAATTTTTTTCTGAAAAACTTGCCTGTCCCTTGATCATTACAGTATCCATCATTCCTTATTATTGAATTTTGAGGGCTACAAAAAAGACTACGTAGAAAAAAGATAAGAAATACAATGCTACACAAAAGATATGTACAATATCATACCACACTACACACTTGTCATCCTTTAATTGATGAGAGAATTAAGATGAAGAATAATGTGAGTATAATCATAAACTCACACACACGGTCCTATACATTATGTCCAAAATCCATAACCCTATAATGGGAGGCAAAGCTCCCAACTATTAGATCAAAGGGGGCGAGATATCTCGCATGATTTTTTTAATTTTTAATTTTCTCAAAAAAAAAAAACTACTATTAAATTATTCTATTTTTTTTATATAAAGATGAACCAAATTCTACTATATATATCCTTAATTTCACACTTCAAATACAATCTCTCAATTCAACTATATTATCAATCAATATAATTAAATTTAAAATATAAATATAACTAAATAATTTATCTAATAATTTAACTATAGTCTAATTATTTAGCTATACTAATATATAATATATATCACAAAAAATTAATGACATATATAAAATAAAATTAGCCTTATTTTAATATAAAATATATCAAAATATTAAAAAAATAATTTATTTTTTTCCATTTAAAAAAAATTTAAACCTCATCAACAATAATTAGAAACAAAATTAAACCATAATCATCTGATTATCTCAATGGTTGAAAAAAAAATAAAGAAAGTACAGATTTAAAGTCTAAATAATAAATATTCTCAAAATTTCAACAAAAAAAAATCCACATATTCAGGTCAGCACCTATCTCTTAGACCTGACGGCCCGTCTTAGTAGCAAAAGCAAGTACAGCACCCGATAAAACACGAAGAACCCGAAAAGCACCTGCAACCCGACCCACTTCCCTCCCTCCCTCAACCCCCTCTCTCTCAGTACGTCCCTTCCCCTCACCTTACACTCTCTCTCCTTGCTTCCACTCGGCTCCCCTTCCCACTCAAAGCACCGTTCCGCTTCACACCCGTATTCATTCTCCAGCATCGCGTCAAGCGCGTATCGGTAGGGACTCATGTAATGCATAAACACCCAGTACTCCGGCATTCTCTCCTTCCTCAAAAAGTACCCGGAAAACAGGAAAAATCCGGCGAGCGCCACCGTCACCACGGAAGTTCCGGCGATGTAATCCGGTGCCACGGCGCTGACAAACAAGACGAACGAGTTTGCCGCTAACACGACCGCCCACACTATCAGCACGAAGAAAACGAAGGCTGTCCAGGTGGAGCAGAGACCGACGAGGAAGTAGACGCTGCAGGCGTAGAGAACGGAGATGACGAAGAGGTAAGGGAGGAAGACAAGAGTGTTAGCTATGAGGTGGGAGGAGAGGCGGTAAACGCCGGCGGAAACTTCGCGGAGGAGAATGGAACGTTCTGAGACGAAGATGGGGAGGGTTTCAGTGGTGGTGGAGAGGAGGAATGTTAGTGTGAAGGCGAAGAAGCCGAGCCGTTTCTGCATTCCTTGTTCGTCGTAGTTGACGCCGATGTAGATAGTGCCGAGGAGGAAGCCAACGAGGAGAGCCTCGAGGGTGTTGGTTAAAAGAAGCTGTTTTGAGCGGTAGATTACTTTCCAGAAGCGGAGGTGCAGGACGTCGATTTCGCGGGATTGAGGACTTGGGTAAGGGATGGGGATGAGTTTTCCGGCGGTGGGGATGCGGCGGGGAGGTGGCGGAGGCGGGGAGGGAGTGGGAAGAGAAGGGAGGACTTCGAGAGCGAGTTCGAGGGGATTGAGGTGTTCGGGAAGAGGAAAGCCGAAGGAGGAGAGGAAGGAGGAGAGTGAGGAGAGGTTGCCGTGGTGGAGGACGGTGCCGCACGAGAGGAGGAGGAAGGAGTCGAACGAGGAGAGGAGTTGTGATGAGGGTTGGTGGATGGAGAGAACGATGGCGGGGCGGCGGTTGGTGGCGGCGGCGCGGCGGAGGGAGCTGACAACGAGGAGGGCGGAGGCGCTATCGAGGCCAGAGGTGGGTTCGTCGAGGATGAGGACGGAGGGGTTGCGGAGGAGGTTGAGGCCTAGCGATACGCGGCGGAGTTCGCCGCCGGAGAGGGAGCCGGGGAGAAGGGAATGGGAGACGTGGGAGAGCCGGAGGTTGTTCAGGAGGGATGAGGCGGCTTCGGCAGCGGAGGTAGGAGGTAGTAGGAGACGGGCGGAGAGGTGGAAGGTTTCGGAGACGGTGAGGAACGGGAGGGGGTGGTCGTGTTGGGGGAGGTGGGCGGAGAGCCGGCGGAAAGAGGTGGGGTGCAGAGGGGAGGAGTTGAGGAGGAGTTGGCCTGAGGTGGGGGCCGTGCGGGCGGCTAGGATGTCGAGGAGAGTTGACTTTCCGGCGCCGCTGGGGCCCACGACGGCGAGGAGTTCGCCAGAGCGGACGGTCAGGGAGACGTCGCGGAGAATGTGGGTTGGTGGCGGAGGCAATGGATGGAGTAGGCGGCGGAAGGCTGCGGGGGGCTTGGAGTAGTAAATGGAGCAAGCTTTGAGCTCGCAGGTTTCATGTGTTGGTGGTGGTGTTTGAGAGAGTTCGGGAGGTTGGTTGGCCATGACAATGGAGGAGGAGAAAGATGAGGAGAAAGGAGGGGAGTGAGGGTGCTCCATGATTTCTTTTGGTGGGGGCGATGAAGGACAATGGAACCAATGGATGATGATGAAATCCAACTAAAGATAATAAAAGAAAATTCCTCCGTCACTGTATCTCGTGACAGTGAGCTAGCCTTATTCGAAGAGAGACTATTAGCTGAGTTTATGGTACGCCGCTTTCATATGGTGGGTCACACTATTGCTAGAGAACATTGTATGAAGTGTGTGGTCTGATCATTGTTTAATGAGAGTATTATGTAGGGATTTATAATTAGGAAAATAGTGTTCATATTCATCTCATTTTTCAACATATTGATTGATATATTTTAAAAATATTTTTCTAATAAAATTTAACGATGTGATCGATCATAAGTAAAAATGTTCGGATGATGAAATTGATTAGGTCATGTGTAGTAGGGCTATTAAAATCGGGTCACAGGTCAGATTCAGATCAAACCTGCAACTGATTCGACACAAGTGACCCTACCTGAACCCGACCCATTTTTGCAAGCGAGACAGATATTGACTTCGCTTGTCATAAGGTTTTAACTTTTATATTGACTTCGTTTGTCATAACTATTACCTCTCTCTTATTAGCATTAAGAAAAATTAAAAAAGATGATCAAATTTGGCCTAAAGATTGAAAAAATAAAATTTAATATTTATGTAAATAACAATATTCTATTTTCTTAAAGATATCATCTAATTATTAGATTAACATTTAGAGACCATTGTTATTAGTCAAAGAAAGATTTAGGTGGTTGGCATAAATATATTACTTGTCATTGACTCTAAGGCTTCCAAGGTTGTATATATTAGAGAAGACTACATAACATATGATTTAGTATGCTAGAATATTCTCGTGAGATAGTGCTAACACATCATTCTATTGGAGTAGCTTGGAAACCTAAGATTGCTTAGTTTTGACATCATTAAAATACTAAATGCTAAACAAAAGTTTAGGATCAAGGAAATTAATGTGGATTGTTTGATCAAGTGTTTTGAGTTTTAACTCTATTTACGGAGAGAGCCGATCTCAAAAAAATATAAATAGACTCCTACTCTCTATATCAATAGAATCTTTACTAGAATTAAAGAGAGCTCAAGGGCTTGAAAAATTCTAGAGCTCTACATGACCACCGTCACTCTGACTCGATCATTAGATCGCCATCAAATTGATGTCTCCAATCACCACCCTTGAACCCTGCCACTCAATCAACACCATTGGACTATCATCGCTCTATCTACATCGCTAAATTTGCTTCACCCTACTACCACCACCAGACCTCTATTGTTGAACCACCACCACTAAACCATGCTGACGGGCAAACTTTGTCCTGTTGGACTGATGACACTTGACATACATCATTGGACGACCGTTATCAAAACACCACAATCAGACCACCATCATCTAACCCTCATTGCCAGCCGCCGCATGACCGCCTATGTTATAACACCACTATTGGACCACTACCATAAGGCAGCCACTGCCCAACTACCACCACCGCCTATCCTTACTTATCGAACCACCTTTGTCAAATTATTTTCATTAGACTGCCACGACCCAACCTCCATTATTGAATCACCAGCCCTCAACAAGCATCAAACTGCCATCGTTCTATCCCCTTCATACCACTACCACCCAACTACCAATTGACCACCACTACTCGACCTCTATTGTCTAACCACCATCATTAAAGCACATCCATCAAGCACCACCACGTAACCATTGTCATTAGATCGCCGTCCCTAACTACTAACATCAGACTACCATTGCCCAACCGCTATCACCATCTAACCATTGCCATTGGGATAATGCCTAATTAGCATCATTTGGCCACAACATAACCATCTTAACACCTCCCATCCATTATCGCCTCTTCAACATTCTACATCACTTTCATAGCAAGCCAAGCTAGCAACTCATACTATATATATATATATATATATATATATATATATATATATATATATAAAGAGAGAGAGAGAGAGAGAGAGAGAGAGCAATCCATAGTTGTGCATGAAAACATCTTCATTTTTACATCAATCATTCTAGGCCTAAAAGATTCAATGACATTCTAAGACTACTAAATGATGAGCCAAAAACAATTATGGCATGAATTAGCTGTTACCTAATGTCTGTGACACCTAATTAAGCTTGTCATTATAACAAGCTTCACAACCCCCATAAACACCTAAAAATAAATAATTCTCTCTTTCAAGACATATCCCACCCAACAACTACATATTAATTAAAAAAAAATTATGCCCATAATATAAAAAGTCCAATATTTAGTTAGTTAACTAAAAGACCAATGTGATAATTTTTCGATAAATTTTATGACGGTTATCAACCATCTAACATAACCCTTTATTTTTCTCATCCAGGACTTCGAACCCCATAACAGCATTATTTCTAATATCATTCACTAATTAAAAAGAAACAAATCATATTATTTTTTACATAAATAATCAATATTATTCTACTTAAGAAAACCAAAACAACGTCATTTGTGCAGTTCCATCATATTTGGGTTTCGTTTGGGGCAGCTTTCTAAAACAGCTTTCCCAAACGAAACTTTCTATTATTCAGTACCCTCTGCTAGCATAAAACAAGCACTTCTTGTCTCCATTACTTACAACTCGATCTCAAAGTGCTCGACGTTGTCCAAAAGCTGCGATGGGAAAAATACTAACATTCAGCATTGGCAGTCACGGGCTGCGCTTCTTCACGCCCGTGACTCTCTCTCTCTCTCTCTCTCTCTCTCTCTCTCTCTCTCTCTCTCTCTCCAATAAAAAAAGAAACCCTAAATATTGTAAGGGATGCTGAGTCCTGTGTAGATAACTCCAATATTACAAGGAGATGAAATGATTACGCTGGGTGAACTCCATGTCCATCAGATCTACATAAAGATTAGTGCAAGCTTTATGATTACAAGGAGAGGTTATCACGAGCTCTTCGGGCAGACACGTGAAGAGCCCCTAGTTGAGGCGTTAGTCTGTTGATCTGCTAGGCGTCAAGAAGCTGTCAGTGGACCTCTATCTTGGTCTCAGATCTCCAGAAACAAATGCAAGCATTGTGCGAGCGAATATAGCAATATATGAAATAAAAATATTTTTGAAGGGTTGACATTGTGAGTTAATATATAATAATTTGATCTGTTGTTGTTATATAAGATTTTTTTTTATTTGTATTTCTCTGTTAAAGTTTATTTCTTTAGTTTATAGTGAGGTAATATAGTTTTTTTTTATTTAAACTTTTGAGCTAAGGCTTCATTTGGGACGGCTTTCTTATTGTTAGTAAAACCCTCTAGGATAGGTTTACTTATTCTGTTCACCTGTATCAGCACACACTACTTGCTTCTATTTATACTAATATCTGTACAGTGGTGAGATAATAATAGAATCATTTTCTTCTTTCGTTTCCTTCTCTGGCTCTCTTCTATTCGCTAGCATTGGGTCTTACATGGTATCAGAGCAGCCATGGCAGATCAAACCTCGGCGAACTCACAACCGTCCACCTCCTCTCTTTCCGCCTCTCTTGCCGAGTTCACTGTTCCAACTCCATTGAAATTCTTGATATCAAATATCAAGAATTTGGTTCCCACTCAGCTTACCGCCGATACTTACGCTATATGGCGTCTTCAACTTCTCCAACATTTCACCGCCAACGGGTTTGCCGGACATCTCACCGGTGATTCAACCTGTCCGACTGATTCTTCTCATCCAGATTTTTCCCTATGGCAGCTCGTTGACAAGAACCTCATTTCTGCGCTTTTCTCTACTATTTCTCCCTCAATTCTCCATTATGTTCTTTCTTCTTCCACTGCTCATGAAGCCTGGACCGTTCTTGAAAAACGCCTTCAATCTTCCACTCGTTCTCGTGTTATTCAACTCAAGAATGAGTTGCACAATATTCAAATGAAGAACTCCTCAATGCAACAATACTTAGCTCAAATCAAAACCATTGCGGATACCATTGCTGCCTCCGGTTCTCAAGTTGATTCGGAAGATATAGTGCTATATATTCTAAATGGTTTACCGTCAACTTACAACTCTTTCAAAACAGCAATCAGAACTTCTCTTCTTCCCATAGATCTTGATACTTTCTACTCACTTCTTTGTAGTGAGGAAATTCATGTTAATCAAGAACATAATAAAGATACCTCTTCTTCCTCTGAACCTCTTGCGCTTTACTCTTCTTCTAATCAGGCCCGTGGACGTTCTCAGAAACGTTTCTTTAAAAACAAGAATTCATCTCCTTCTGTTCCGCATATCGGTTCCTCGCCCAGTCCAGCCAATCTCAACCCTTCCGTTCGCCCCACTTGTCAAATTTGTGGTAAAAGTGGACATGTTGCCCTCAACTGTTGGCATCGATGCAACTTCAAGTATACTCCAACCACGTCAATGCAACCCCGAGCTATGTTAGCTCAACCTCTGCCTTCCGCAACGCAAGCCTGGGTCCTCGATTCTGGGGCGTCTACTCATCTTACTCCAGAACTTACGAATCTTCAATCTTCGGCTCCGTATCGCGGCACAAACAATGTTTCTATCGCAAATGGGATGACTCTTCATGTTCATAATTTCAGACAAGGAATACTTCCGCTACCGGACACAGCGCGTAAGCTCCTCCTGTGTAATCTCTTACATGTTCCTTCCCTAACCCACAATCTTTTATCTGTTTCTAAACTAATGTCAGATAACTCTGTTTCCATTTGCTTTGATGCTAATGGCTTTGTTATTAAGGATATGCAGGATCAACGTCCGCTTCTTCATGGGCTTCTTCATAATGGGTTATATCAGCTTCGGCTCTCTCCCACTCCTTCACCTACTGCTCTTCACGCCATGACAAGTCATCTCATCTATGGCACGCTCGTCTTGGGCTTCCGAATCAGAAAATTTTATCAATTTTAGCTCAGAATGTTTCTGATATTACTTCTGTTGATTCGTCTTATATCTGTAAATCTTGTAATATGGCAAAAAGCCATAAACTTCATTTTAATAAAAGATTTACTGTTTCTTCGTCTCCTTTTACTCTTATTCATTCTGACGTTTGGGGACCGGCTCCCCAACATTCTTTAGATGGTTTTAAATATTATGTTCTTTTTATTGACGACTTCACTCGGTTTTCATGGATCTATCTCATGCACTCCAAAAATGAAACTTTTTCAAAATTCAAACAGTTTTGTAATCTTATACAAAATCAGTTTCATTCCACTCCGCAATATTTTCGCTCTGACAGTGGTGGTGAATTTACTAGTAATGAATTCAAATTGTTTCTTCAAGACAAAGGTATTTTACATCAGCTTAGTTGTCCTCATACTCCCGAACAAAATGGTCTCGCTGAGCGCAAGCATCGGCATTTACTTGATCTCACTCGCACTCTTTTACATGCTTCTTATCTTCCTCAACGCTTCTGGGCAGAAGCTCTCTCCACCGCAAATTATTTAATTAATCTCATTCCATCCAAATCTATTTCTCTTCAAACTCCTTATCAACGGCTTTACGGTAAACTTCCCTCATACTCTCATCTTCGCACTTTTGGTTCGTCTCTGTTTTCCCTGGTTACAACCCTATGCCGCTAACAAACTTGCTCCAAGATCACAAGAATATATCTTCATTGGCTATTCTCCTCTTCACAAAGGCTACAGGTGTTTTAATATTCTCTCGGGCAAAGTTCATATCTCAAGGCACGCTCTCTTCTATTCGCTAGCATTGGGTCTTACACTTATTGCTTCTTAAAACATCTTTTCATTACAAAAATTGAAAAGTTGTTTTAAGAAACAGTAAGAAAGCCCTCCCAAACGAAGCCTAAATGCAAACTCACACATATCACATATACAAACTTCGCATTCAAGACATTTTCATTGATAACTTAAACTCCCAATTAACAGATCAAAATGGCCGCCATAATATAACATTTTTTGCTATTAAAAGGAAAGTCAATTTTATCCATTAAGAAATTCTTTGATTGTTCAATTATTTTATTAGAACATTAAAATAAGACAACTCACATTGATCCTTGATTGAAAATTTTAACTATCAATTATGAGATCTTAAATTCAAATCTTACACATATGATATGTGTTCGAGCTTATCTTAATTAGCTTAAATGTCAAAAAAATTTATTATTAAAACATATCTTTAATAGTTTTAGATTAAAAGCTATGCTTTTTTAATGTAAATCTAAATCTTTTTGAATGATTGAAAATGCCTCTTGAGACCTGCTTTTATTTGATTGAAGCACCTTGCTTTTAGGAATAACCATTTTTTTTTATTTTCCGAACTGACCTTTTTCAAGTCAATTGTCCTTTTTTTCTTTGAACTTAAGAAAAGTTCAATTCAGATAAGATTGAAAAAAAAAAAAGTTAATAAATTTATTAAAAAAAATCTTCCTATAATTTGGCTTTTTGCGAAAAGAAAAATAACTTCAAAATTTTACAAATAAAAACAATCATCTAATGTATTTTATAAATAGGAATAATGTATCAAACAAATATGTTAAGTTTCATGTGATCTCAGGAATAGAACTAATAACAATATTTAGTATTTAAATTTGATATTAATCTAATAACAATCTCAGAGCTTTATGAGATCTGTATATTAATACATCATAAAATAGATTTCTACCCACCGCTGCTTAGCGCGTGAGAGAAAGAACCGGCTGGGCTTTGCCCAGGTCCCGGGTTCAATCCCGGCAGTGAAAGCCTTAAGTGTTGGCCCAGGCTAATTGGTTTGGGTAGCCTGCTAGGTCGACTGGGATTTACAATCTGCAATGCAAATTGATTCCTCATCACAAATAAATAAATAAATAGATTTCTAATTATTTTGCTTACACATACAGCTAATATTCATATAAATAAACCACCTATTGTAGTGTTCATGAATAATTTGAACCTTTACTCTTCTTATAAAATCACTTCTCTCATTATCATCAGATTTAGGCTTCGTTTGGGACAGCTTTTTTCTTGCTTTCTAAAACTGTTTTCTAGTATAAAAATTTTTTGAATTTAAATTTTTTATATTAAAAAATTACTTTAAAAAACAGTACGAAAGCTGTCCCAAAAGAGTTAGAACAACTTCCTTAATACTTTCTAAAGCAACTTTTTATAAAAAAAAATTTTAATTAGAAATTTTTATGCTGAAAAGTGCAACCACTATAATAAATTCTAGAAAAATAGAAATGAAAATGACCACCAAATAAATAAATAATCCCATGCACTGAAGTTCGAAGAGAACATGAGGCCAAGGACTACAGAAGGAGGAGGGAGCAGGTAAGGATGAAGCTTAGGTAGGAGATTGAATAGACTGATTCAAAACTCCTACAATTAAGGTCTAAGGAAATGTTTAGTTTAGTAATGTAAGATAGAGCAGTTTCTCAACAAGTCTTGACATTTTCAAAATTTCTTTTCATTGGTAGTGGTTTGAGCAACAATGGGAGTGTCAGTAGATTTACATCCTGAAAGTTCAATTTCTTCCAAAAGATCAATGATATATTTCCTTTTAAGAATGAGGAACCACTTGTTTAAAGTTTGCTCTTCATTCTTCCCTCAGATCTTCATACAGAGAACCTAGATCCAATAATGATATACTTCATTGTATTAGCATGTTATTAAAAAAACACAATTTATCAAAATAAAAACCACCTAATAGAATAAAGCTTTGTTTGGGACGGCTTTCTTACTGCTTCTTAAAGCAGTTTTTTAGTATAAAAATTAAAATTTTTGTACTAGAAAACTATTTTAAGAAGCAGCAAGAAAGCCATCCCAAAAGAAGCCTAAATATATGTCAATCTTGAGATAAAACCGAGGAAGTCCTGATCAAATTAAATGAACCATGATAAAATCGAGAAACTTGAATACCTACTTTGTAAGAATTAATGGACCTGTGTGAAAGAAAAGAAAAAGTTTTAGTTCAACATACCTGCGTGTGTTAAATCAGTGTTTTTACGTACTGGTCAAGATTCACATTGAAAAGTTCGCACCTATTGAAAATGGACAAAATACAGGAAGAAATTATCACATTTGAACAATAAGCAGAAAAGTAAAGAGATTTAATGCAGTTCATGAGAACAAAATGTCGGTATAGGTTACAAATTATTTTGGATAAGTCCCTCAATTAATTAACAATAAATAAAGGAGCAAGTTCAGCAAGGTCAAGAGATGAACGAAGTGCCTTACATATTGACCCTTCCAGACTTTAACAGCTTTAACAGCACAAAGTTCTAAGGTAACAGAATCCTAAAATAACAAAAGCCAATATGACCAAAACATATTGGGAAGAATCCGCAAGAGTTACCTACATATGGATGATGTATTCAGGTCCCATTAAGTTTTGATGGGGTTTGGAGTATTCTCCGCCCTCACGACCTGTGCATGGGTAAAAATGCCTCCTAAACAATGGCCAAACATGATGCCATCAGCCTTCTCCCATGACTCTCTCAACTCCTTTTTTCTACTATTGTAGCACCCACCTGGTCCTCCCCTTTGCTATATTCCTCTACTACCTGATCTACAGTAATAAATAGTAGACATTATATGCCAAGATCAGCAGTTAATGCCCATCTCAAGTTTTACCAGTCAATAAACAAGGACGAGCTCCAAATTCATTACGGAATCACTAGGCAAGCATTTAAGTCCAGCATTTGAATTTTACTCCCTGTTTGGAAAATGTCCGAAGTGAACTGATAGTTAATCAAGTAGATCCCAAACATTGTTTTCTTCTTCAAATATCAAAAATTCTATAGCATTTCTGATTTATCTATCAGTGTATCCGTCTAAGCTTTTCCTGCTTTAATGTTTGATTCAATCGGAGTGAAACTCTACTAATTTGCAGCTGTGCCAACACATCGAACCATACTGAAATGAAGATCTTTAGCTTATGATAACAATAACTACATTCATAGGCATTTCTATCTGCCAAGCAATAAAATGTGCGGCTTCTCATGCTTTATAAAAAGGTGCTACTGTCTAAGCGGTTGAGATTCAAAAAGTAGGCCTAAGTTTTGGATCTTCATTAACAGTCGCTTGAACTAGAACCAAGAAAATGAACTGAAACCTTCAATAGGAGTAAAACTAGCAAATTAGCTTGAAGTTCAGTACTCCCTAAACAAGAATAATCACATCTTTGAAATTCCATATGAATATAACAAAATTTTCAACATTGAAATAAATCTACCAATATCAAGATTTGAAGATAAGAATAATCTGCAGTGTGATTAGACGCTCTAATTCCATGCCTTGACAATGGGGGCATAAAGATATATTTAGATAAATACCTCTATTCAAAGTGATGTTATTAGTGCCAGAAATTTTTCACATTACATATTAAATTTTGATTGTTATACAAATACGTACCCTTGCTAGACTGCTGCGTTACATAATAGCTAATGTTGATGGGATTAGTAGGAAAGTACAGGGCTTAGATATTGTTCATTTATGTGCCACATACACTGTTAATTTCATCAACCTTTAATGCAAAACAATGAAATACAATACTTGACTGCGTGCAAGAAAGGATCAACTGGGAAGTGTGAACAAGAATCTCACTTACAGCATGATTCACTCTCTTAACAACATATCATGATTCACCCTCTAGCAACAACAATCTATCCAGCAACCAATACTAATATTTCCCACTTCTTTTATTGAAAATGGTGACCATAAGGGTCTAAGATATAAAAGGAAGGAAATTAATCTCGAGATTGATCGACAATCATGTTTATAACACAACATTTCCAAATATAAGTTTGAATTATTTCAAAAGAACAAGAAACTGTTGTTATGCATACGCTACTAACTCCATTCATGCCCATTCTCAGCCCCCTCCCTTCCAAATCCTTCGCTCTAATTTAAGAGTGATGTGCACGTATCTTGGAACTAACCAGTGGAGCAATGCATGGAAGAACTAGAACTTATTCATCAACGTTGTTAAAAGGGAGCCCAGCATTCACCAAGGTGCTTAGGCAAGGTGCAAAGAGAAGACAGAAGAGATGCGGTCATATTGCCTCATTGATGATGGTGGGTGACTTTTTTATGAGATTACTAAAAGAAATTGACTACAGATCTTTAATTTAATGTTTAAAGAAGTGATATGGAGTTTTTAGTGGAAATGTGAGGGTAATAGAAGGGAACTGTGTAAGGAATGTCAAGACTAAACCAGTATAGATTGATTTGGAATATCACTTTAAGGAATATGTTTTATGCAGGGTAAATGCTGGAAATAATTGTGGTTGGTTAAATTAAGACGAAAACTGATGGTGACATCGACCCGAGATTCCAACATGTGTACCGTCGGAAGAATCGTAGATCGATGGCCACGATTCAGAGTTTATATTTTTTATGTATTTTCTATTCATGTATTTTACTTTGAGTTTTCCTATTATACCCCTACTAGGAGTTGAGTCTATGTTGTAGCCCGAGGGCACTTTAGTATTTTGTTTTCTTTCTTTTGGCCTATTTATATGAGGCCCCTTGCATTGTATGAGATGATGAATGATCAATTAAAATTTTTTTGTTCTCTTCTTCGTCTTGTGTGAGCACTAGAAGGAAGGGAAAGAAAGCTCCAAGTGAGAGCGAGCGAACTACCCATCAGTCGTTGGAAGAGTCCGCAACTCGTGGTTTCTTTATTTTTTTCTTCTCCTTTCTTCCTCTTCCACCCCACCCGCCGATTCCTCATAGCTTCTCCACCGCCGGTCACCTCCCTACCTAAATCACCCCACAACCCCACCACCTCAGGCCCACCCACCAACCTAACCCCACCCAACCCCACGCCTAGCCACCCCTTCCCCATGGTCGCTGGCCTCCCCTTGCTCAAATCCCTTGAATGATGAATTAATTCATCATTAGTATTTCCTTAATTTGGCTTAGATAGTTTGGGAAATAAATCTTATTAATTTGAAATTCAAATTTTGAATTTCAAATAGTTTCCTAAATTAACAAAGCTAAATTAGGAAAGTCTTAAATCTAATTTCAATTTAATTTTGAATTGGATTGGATTGAATTATTCTCTTCCTAAATTAGAAATCTCAAATTGGAAACCCCTCATAATTTCTCCCCAATCCCCTCTTCCTCTCTCCATGCCGCCGGCCCACCATGGGCTTTCCCCCCATTAATTCCTCAATTAACTCCCTAATTACTAAATGATTTGAATTCTAATTCAAATTAAACTCCCCCCAAATCACTTAACCTGAAATTTATTTCAGATTTCCTAAATCCCTTCCTCCTCTCTCCATGCCGCCGGCCCTATGATGGGGTTTCCCCATTAAACCCCTAATTACCCCTCTAATTATTTTGGAATTGATTTGGAATTCAAATTGGTTCCCTCCAACACTTAAATCTGAAATTTATTTCAGATTTCCTAAGTCTTCCTCCCTCCTCTAACCCTAGCCGCCCCTCTACCTTCTCCCTCTTCAAACCGCCGCCCACCCCCCTCCTCCTCTCTAACCGGAAATTTTTCCACTATGTCTCCTCTACACACTCCCAATGTTCTCACATGGCGGATCCCGACCATGACCATGGTTTTGTTGTGGATGAACAAGGTAGGGTGATCATCCTTGAATCACCTTTCTTTGAGTTGCACTTTGGAAACGAAGACACCGTTGAATACTACGTTAATCGCATCATCTACCAATTGGCGTTATCACTTGAAGCTTACATCCATCCGGGCCATTGGACGATCGTCAGTCATCCACCACCACCTCCACCTCCGACTACTTTTCCGTTGGCAAAGATCTTTGGCACCGTCTTCCTTGTGGCGATCTCGATTCTAGTGTGGAACATCTTCTCCCACCCAAGCTTAGTCTAGCCGAGTGAATAATTCCTCAAGGTGAAAACTCTCGTTATTAAATCATGGATTGTTGATTAAGAGCAATTAGTATTACTTTTACCTTTGTTTTATCTATAAGATTTGGTCATTCTATTTGTACTCCTTTGCCTAAGCAAGTGGAAAACTAAGATTCCTTAATCACTTTGAACGTTATCGTAATAAGCTTGTAATTTGGAATATTTTATCGATTGCAATTTTAATTCTTGATGAGCTCCTTACATGGTTTCACATCATCTTGGTATCAGAGCATGGTAAGCATGTATTGCATGTGCTAAAAGTTCCTAGGAGTCTAGTTTTCTTTTCCAAAACTTGTTTGCATGCGTACCATTGCCTATTTAATTTTTTTTTACTGTTTTTAATTGCTGTCCATTACATTCCTGCACCATTTTCATCACCTTAGAGAGTCCATTTCATCAATTAAGTGCTGCCATTGTCCCCATAACCTGCCTAGTTGCTTAGTCTACCTAAGCATTCACTTTGGTTTGCTTTCCAAGCTTTTCCTGCACCATTTAGTGACCTTCTAGGGAGTCTAAACTTGTGTCGAAGCTGCTGTCCACACTCTAGAAGTCTTCCAAAACCCTTAGACAACTTAGGACGTTGCTGTAGTTTGCTGTCTCGGTCTTTTCAGCATCATTTAGAGGTTTTAGGAGCATTTTAACCTAGTGTCTAGGTGCTGTCCTCTTCCCCCATTACGTGCCCTAGTGTCCCCAACCTTTACTCATGGATCCGGAACACATTCAAGCAACTTTAGACCTTATCGTGGGTCAACTTGGAACGGTTACACAACAAATTAGGAACACCCAAAACGACTTAGCTGACTTTAGATGCCAAATGAGTGAGAGACTTGATAACATTGAGCGAATCGGACAACCGGCAATTTATACCCCCTCCAGACCCCAATCTCCTTATGGGGAAGACGCCAGAACTGATTATGGTCCTCCCAGAGACCCCTACTGTCCCAATCATCGACCCAACCAGGAACCTTTAGGACGTGACATTCCTTGGAGAGATAACGATACCCAACTGCTTAAAAACATCCGCATAGATGCCCCCTCTTTCGATGGCACGTTAGAACCCCAAGTCTTCCTAGACTGGATCAAGGGTATGGATAGTTATTTTAAGTGGTATAATATTTCGGAAGAAAGAAAGGTTCGATTTGCTGAAATGAAGTTGACTGGGAGAGCTAACCAATACTAGAATAACTTAGAACACATGCGGGAGACCCAAGGCATGTACCCAATTACCGACTGGAGGACTATGAAGCAAGAGCTGAAACAGAAATACCTTCCACCCTCATACTACCCTAGACTTTTGGACAGATGGAATAGATTAACTCAGGGTAGTAAACCTGTGAAAGATTACATCGCCGCTTTCGATGATTTCATGATCCGTTGTAATGGCGAAGAGACTACTACCGCTGCCCAACTTCTCTCTATGTTTAGAGCCGGTTTAATAGAAGATCTTCAGAATGAGCTTTTTGCAAGAGGAGTGAGCACTTTAGAAGTTGCCTGTAGTCTTGTGCTAGATTTAGAAGAATCTAGGAACCACGCCCACTCAAGGAGCCAAGACCCCCGTCCCAACCCCTTCAAATCCTCCACTGGTCAATCTTTCAATAAACCCACTGGACCTACGACGACTCGACCCACCCCTGGTCAGACCCAACTTCGCCCTGACTATAAAGGTAAAACACCAGAACGGGAAGCACCCAAAACCCCTGCGGGCACAAAGTATTTTCGATGTCATGGGTATGAGCACATTGCCTCCCAATGTTCCAGCCCGTTCAAAGTCACCATTATTGAGGAAGTCACTAAAGAAGAGGATGAACTGGACACTGAATTAGTTCATCACATTGATGATGACGATGAGTTTTTCTGCGAAGAAGATACTGCCGTAATCCACTGCCTCCAAACGTTGGATCACTTAAACCTACAAGTCGTTAGGTGTGCCTTTTCACAACCTAAGTTAAATGACGACTAGCGGAGAACATCGATCTTTTACACTTTCACCAAGTTAGGAGACAAGAACTGCAAAGTCATAATCGATAGTGGGAGTTGTATTAACGTTGTGTCATCTGCCATGATTTCTAAGTTTCAATTGAAAACCACCCCACACCCGAACCCCTATAAAGTCGCCTGGATCAACTCAACAGCTCTGGAAGTAAAAGAAAAGAGCCTCATTCCCGTTGAGTTTGTGGGGTATCAAGAAAAGATTTGGTGCGATGTCCTAACTATGGATGTTGGGCAGATCATACTAGGCCGCCCCTGGTTGTTCGATAATGATGTGCACATTTATGGACGATCAAACACCTGCGTATTTGAGCACAGGGGCAAGAAAATTAAACTCCTACCCACCCAACCTAAGTCCGCCAAGGAGGCTGTAAAACCCAACTCCCTTAAACCCAATTCAGGCCTAAATTTATTAACTGCTAAGGACTTGGATACTGAATTGGAGTCAGGATCTCCTCTTTACGCCTTAGTAGCTTGGGAAGATAGTCTGAACCAAGAAGAACCTATCCCGGATGAAGTACGACCTATTCTCGAGACTTTTGCTGACGTCTTCCCAGAAGACTTACCCCATAAATTACCGCCTTTGAGGGACATCCAACACGTTATTGACTTAGTACCCGGAGCCTCCCTACCCAACTTGCCCCACTACCGTATGAATCCTACTGAGCACGCTGAACTCAAGAAACAAGTCGATGAATTATTACAACGTGGATTTATTAAGGGGAGTCTCAACCCTTGCGCCGTCCCCGCCCTTCTCACCCCTAAGAAGGATGGAACTTGGAGTATGTGTGTTGATAGCCGTGCTATTAACAAGATCACTGTCAAATATCGTTTCCCCATCCCTCGTCTAGACGACATGCTAGACATGATGGCTGGAGCCATCCTATTTTCCAAAATTGACCTTAAAAGTGCCTACCATCAAATTAGGATACGTCCGGGAGACGAATGGAAGACCGCTTTTAAGACCAAAGAGGGCCTATACGAATGGACTGTAATGCCTTTCGGTCTAAGCAATGCACCTAGTACATTCATGAGAGTTATGACCCAGGTCCTCAAACCTTTTCTAGGGAAGTTCGTAGTGGTCTACTTTGATGATATTCTGATCTATAGTCACTCGGTGGATCAACACTTGGATCACTTAAAACAAGTTTGCGAAGTCTTGAGAAGGGAACAGTTGTATGCTAACCCCAAGAAATGCACTTTCCTCACTGATCACGTCATCTTTCTTGAGTTTATCATATCATCCCAAGGCATATCCGCTGACCCAGAGAAAGTACAAGCGATAAATGAGCGGCCCGAACCAAGAAATATCAAGGATGTTAGGAGTTTTCACGGACTGGCCACCTTCTATTGAAGGTTTATCAGGAACTTTAGCACTATAGTAGCACCAATAACTGATTGCTTAAAGAAAGGAGAGTTTCATTGGACGACGTATGCCTCTAAAGCTTTTGATGAGATAAAACAAAAAATGATTGAAGCACCAGTCATGCGCCTACCTGACTTTTCCAAATTCTTTGAAGTGACTTGTGACGTATCTGGTATCGGTATTGGAGGAGTTTTATCTCAAAAGGGACATCCCATTGCCTACTTTAGCGAAAAGTTAAACGATATTAGGCAACGATACTCTACCTATGATAAGGAATTTTATGCTATCATCTAGTCCCTTAGGTATTGGAGACATTTATCTACTTCCTCAAGAGTTTGTCATCTTTTCTGATCACGAGGCATTACGATATATAAATTCGCAGAAGAAACTTAATGCCCGACACGGAAGATCGGTAGAATTCCTCCAAGATTACACTTACACTATTCGACATAAAGCCGGATCTGAGAACAAAGCAGCAAATGCTTTAAGCCGTCGGGTGGTGGTTATTCATGAGATGAGAACTGAAGTTATTGGATTTGAACGCATCAAAGAGGTTTATAAAGACTGTTGTGATTTTAAAGAAACATATTCCCTACTCACTACGGGAGAAGAGCGAACCATTGATGATTTCCTTTTGGTAGACGGATACCTGTTTAAATCTAACAAACTCTGTATTCCCAGCACATCTCTCCGTGAATACCTTGTTTGGAAATTACATGCGGGCGGTCTCGCAGGACATTTCGGCCAAACCAAGACGATCGCGGCAATCGAAAACCGATTTTTCTGGCCAAGCCTTAAACGTGATGTGAACAAATTAGTAAAAAGATGTCATACCTGCCAATTAGCCAAGCAGAGAAAGCAAAACACGGGCCTCTACACTCCGCTCCCTGTACCTAATTCTCCCTCGCAAGACGTGAGTATAGATTTCGTTCTTGGATTACCCAAAACCATTAGAAAGCATGATTCTGTCTATGTGGTAGTCGATCGTTTTTCAAAAATGGCACACTTCATTCCTTGCTCCAAGACCTTCGACGCTTCCCACGTTGCAAAACTTTACTTCAACGAGGTAGTCAGACTTCATGGCCTTCCCAAAACCATCGTATCAGACAGAGACGTTAAGTTCACTAGCTATTTTTGGAAGACTCTTTGGCACCATATGGGCACCAAACTCCAATTCTCCACAGCTTTCCACCCACAAACGGACGGACAAACGAAAGTAGTGAATAGGAGTTTAGGCAACCTCCTAAGGACTTTGGTAGGAGAAAACATTCGGGATTGGGATTCCAAGCTACCTATAGCCGAGTTCGCCTACAACAACTCCGTGAATAGAACTACGGGTCTGAGTCCAGCTGAAATTATGTTCGGATACCAACCTAGACAACCCATTGATCTAATCCCCATGAGTCCAATAGGTAGAACGTCTGAGTCTGCATATGCATTTGCATCAAATGTCCAGGAGCTTCATAAAGAAATTAAAAGAAGAATTGAACAAAGTAATTCCAATTATAAGCTTATTGCTGATCACAAGAAAAGGTTTAAAGAATTCGAGGTTGGAGACTTTGTGATGGTATGGATCCGTCCAGAGCGTTTTCCTCTGGGCTCCGTGAAGAAGTTGCATGCTAGAAGTGCCGGACCTTTTAAGATAATTTCAAAGATAAATAGTAATGCTTATGTGCTGGACCTTCCTAAAGGTTTTAACATCAACCCTACATTTAATATAGAAGATTTAGTAACCTTTGAGGGACCAGAATTGAATCCTGATAATCCACTTCAAGATGAGCCTTGTGTGACCCCACCTGGTGAGAGCCCTAACCTACCTCCACTACCCAAATTACATTATTTACCCAATACGGAGAAGATTGAAGCAATACTAGATGATGAGATCATTTCCACAAAAGAAGGAGGTCGCCGAAAATACTTAGTTCACTGGAGAGGGACACCGCAGACAGAGGACACATGGATTGATCGAGAGGAGTTACAGAGCTTAGACCCAGATCTCCTAGAGATGTACGAGAGCTCCAGAGACACTTACTCGACGGGGTCGAGTTTCCTCCCACCTGGGGAGAATGATGGGGACATCAACCCGAGATTCCGACATGTGTACCGTCGGAAGAATCATAGATCGATGGTCACGATTCAGAGTTTATATTTTTGATGTATTTTCTATTCATATATTTTGCTTTGAATTTTCCTATTGTACCCCTACTAGGAGTTGAGTCTATGTTGTAGCCCGAGGGCACTTTAGTATTTTGTTTTCTTTCTTTTTACCTATTTATATGAGGCCCCTTGCATTGTATGAGATGATGAATGATCAATTAAAATTTTTTTGTTCTCTTCTTCATCTTGTGTGAGCACTAGAAGGGAAAGAAAGCTCCAGGTGAGAGCGAGCGAACTACCCATCAGTCGTTGGAAGAGTCCACGACTCGTGGTTTCTTTATTTTTTCTTGTCCTTTCTTCCTCTTCCACCCCACCCGCCGATTCCTCATAGCTTCTCCACCGCCGGTCACCTCCCTACCTAAATCACCCCACAACCCCACCACCTCAAGCCCACCCACCAACCTAACCCCACCCAACCCCACGCCTAGCCACCCCTTCCCCATGGCCGCCGGCCTCCCCTTGCTCAAATCCCTTGAATGAATTAATTCATCATTAGTATTTCCTTAATTTGGCTTAGATAGTTTGGGAAATAAATCTTATTAATTTGAAATTCAAATTTTGAATTTCAAATAATTTCCTAAATTAACAAAGCTAAATTATGAAAGTCTTAAATCTAATTTCAATTTAATTTTGAATTGGATTTGATTGAATTATTCTCTTCCTAAATTAGAAATCTCAAATTGGAAACCCCTCATAATTTCTCCCCAATCCCCTCTTCCTCTCTCCATGCCGCCGACCCACCATGGGCTTTCCCCCCATTAATTCCCCAATTAACTCCCTAATTACTAAATGATTTGAATTCTAATTCAAATTAAACTCCCCCCAAATCACTTAACCTGAAATTCATTTCAGATTTCCTAAATCCCTTCCTCCTCTCTCCATGCCGCCGGCCCTATAATGGGGTTTCCCCATTAAACCCCTAATTACCCCTCTAATTATTTTGGAATTGATTTGGAATTCAAATTGGTTCCCTCCAACACTTAAATCTGAAATTTATTTCAGATTTCCTAAGTCTTCCTCCCTCCTCTAACCCTAGCCGCCCCTCTACCTTCTCCCTCTTCAAACCGCCGCCCACCCCCCTCCTCCTCTCTAACCGGAAATTTTTCCACTACGTCTCCTCTACACACTCCCAATATTCTCACATGGCGGATCCCGACCATGACCATGATTTTGTTGTGGATGAACAAGGTAGGGTGATCATCCTTGAATCACCTTTCTTTGAGTTGCACTTTGGAAACGAAGACACCGTTGAAGACTACGTTAATCGCATCATCTACCAATTGGCGTTATCACTTGAAGCTTACATCCATCCGGGCCATTGGACGATCATCGGTCATCCACCACCACCTCCGCCTCTGGCTACTTTTTCGTTGGCAAAGATCTTCGGCACCGTCTTCCTTGTGGCAATCTCGATTTTAGTGTGGAACATCTTCTCCCACCCAAGCTTAGTCTAGCCAAGTGAATAATTCCTCAAGGTGAAAACTCTCGTTATTAAATCATGGATTGTTGATTAAGAGCAATTAGTATTACTTTTACTTTTGTTTTATCTATAAGATTTGGTCATTCTATTTGTACTCCTTCACCTAAGCAAGTGAAAAACTAAGATTCCTTAATCACTTTGAAAGTTATCATAATAAGCTTGTAATTTGGAATATTTTATCGATTGCAATTTTAATTCTTGATGAGCTCCTTGCATGGTTTCACATCAAAAACTCTAGATGATAAAGTTTTGTGAAGTTTAAAATGCTGACTAGGTATAAGAAATATAACTAAGTCCTATTATTTTCTAGTGAGGCCAAGAGCTATATGGAGATAATTTTGAGTGGGTGAGGTTTTAGTTGTTGGTTTGTTGGTTTTGGAGGATGCTTTTGAAGTAAAGGAAGATGTGTGAAAAGCCTAGAACTGATGTTAGAGAGAAGTAATGAATAATTTAAAATAAATAAAATGAACTACATATTCTCACCAAAGAAAAGGCGTACACTTGAAACTACCAAACATCATACAAATAAAAAATACTTCTCCACCAAAACATTTCATTCCAAGCTCTAGAATTATAATGTACGTCAGCCCATATTTATAGGCATTACAATACCACTAGGAAATCACTTTTTAAAGGATAAAATGGAAGGGAAAAAGGGGATTGGTGGCCATTAAGGGGGAGAAATTCCAACCATCTATTTTTTATGTTTTCTCTATTCCAAACCATTTCATAGCTGGTCATAAAATTTTCTAGGTGAAAAATAAAATTATAAATAATAAGCTACAAATTACATTCAAAATTCTCTTACTTATGGACTCTTTATTTGCTCTTATAGTTGGGCCTTTTCTTTAATATTATCCTCATATTTTAGCCTAAGCTCTTATAATTAAGCTTCTAACTTGATTATCTTTGATCCAAATGATTTGGTATACTAGTTCCCTCAAGCTTAATTGAACAATGTTACGCAGAGTTAAAATCTAAGTAGCCTTCTATCAATTGTGGGCCAGAGTCTCTAAATCGATACAGCCCAGCCATAAATTGTAAGTAATTTATTCTTCCAATGAACTAAAAAATTATGCACAACAATTAGATTTGTGATTACTCTCTCAATGATGATAAAATTAACCTCCAAAGATGAGATATCCTAAGTGGGGAACTATATCTTTTGCTAAAAATTTAGACTGAACAAATGGAGGTTTGTTAGCTTCCTCATATGATAGAATATTTTCAATAGTAATAACAGGATGAATTAGCATACCAACAGCTATATCAAGATGATATGCATTAGATCTAATTTTCTAAGAATTTTGAAAAGGTCATAAACCCTTGCATGTAATTTTATAGATCTGATAACACTCAAGGTGGATTTGAATCAAAAAATATTCACATTTTATTTTATTTTATTTTTTTTGGTTGAATAATTATAATTAATATTAAAAGCAAATTTGTCATCACTTAAAATAATTTATTGTCTTATGGTATCATGTAGACTTTGAAATTACTTAGCAAATGTAAATGTAAATATAAAATCGAAGAATACATGAAATGAAATGTTGGCTACATCAATCGATCTTTTGGGGTTTTGACCATACACTTTTTTAAAATGTAAAATTTTATTATTTTAGATATAATACTAATGTATGCAATTGAGATGTAGTCAAATGCAAATCTTAGTTTCTTAAACTTTTTCTAAGAAGACATCCAAGTAGGTTTACTAAATTCAGTTTATCTTTGGAGATAAAAAAGTATACTAGAATTTCAATTTGGTCGTAAATATTTTCTACAAAGTCTAAGTAAACCTAATATTACGAACAGAGATAGTGATTGACAAAAGGTTATGTAGATGCTTAATTTTCTTAAGCAAACCTAGGATTTCTAAGAAGACATCCAAGTAGGTTTACTAATTCAGTTTGTACATGAGTTCGGAGATAAAAGAATAGCATTTCAATTTGGTCACAAATATTTTCTACAAAGTCTAAGCAAACCAAGGATACAATCAGAGATAGTGATTGAAAGAAGGCCACGCAGATGCATAATTTTCTTAAGGAATAGTGTAATAATATAAGAAGCATCAAAGATTTTAAAAGCATGATAGAAATAGGACATTTTGGAGAACCTAACAACTACCACAAAAATGATACTATATCCTAGAGTTATACGAAGCAATCCTAAGATGAAATCCGTATAGAGGTCTTCCTAAGGCCTATCGGTAAGTAGCGAAGTAACATATTGATAAGACATTTATTTGGTGGCTTTTGCTTGTTTGCATGTTAGATATTTAGGCACCGATTTTTTTAATATCTCAATTGAGTGAAAGCAATAAAAATTAACTTTCCATTAAGCAATTTGTTTCATATTTCTCAAAATGTCTAGCTATTCCCCCATAATATAATTAGGAGATCATAATTTCCCTATGAAGTTCTAAAAATACAAAATTGTTTTCTCCCATATAGATATCCATTAATTACAAAGAATATTCCTTATAGATTCAAAGGTTTATTTAAGTGCTCGAGGTAAATTAGATGGAAGTAAGATGGAAGTAAGGCCAAATTGGGTAATCATCTTAAAGATATTCAAATCTAGGTATTTTGAGTTCCAAAGAAGAGATGGTCAAAGCTATCCTAGATAATGTATTAGCACATTTGTTTTTGTTTTTCCAAATTTATGTTTAAGGATAAAAGAAAAATTTTAGAGAAACTCAATCCACTTTAAATGTCTACAACTTAGCTTTCGTTACGTGTTGATGAATTTGAAGGCGTGATGATCCAATTTAATAATAAACTTCTTATATAAAAGGTAGTGATGTAAATGTCTTAAAGATTCAATGACAGAATAAAATTCTCTATTATATGTTGAATATCTTTATTTTGTCGTATTCAATTTATCATTAAAAAAGCTATCAAAAGATTTTTCTAACTTAATATTCCACCAAATTCAAATCCAAAAGCATTACAAGTTACATCAAAGGCTTTTGGAGATTCTAGTAACATAGAACAAATGCAAAGATAATGAGAATCTTAACCTGTTCTATAGCCTTTTGTGCTATAGGGATGCAAGAAAAGTTATCCAATGATAAGAGCAATGATCGTACTATATAATAAATCTCCTATAGAAAATAATTAGATCATGAAAATTTTATTTGTCAATGAAACTCTTGGGTGAGAGCCAGTCTAAAAGATTACTTGAACTTTAAAAGGGTCAGGTTTAATTCAAGTAGCGGAAATAATGAATCCTCGAAAAATCACCTCATTTTATAAAAAGAACACTTCTTCATGTTGATATACAACAATTCTTTTTCAAAGACTTGTCTTATTCTATAGATGATCCATCTTATTTGAGTTAAAAATTAAGATATCATCAAAATAAATAACTAGAAACATTCCTATGAAGGGTTTTAATATAGTTCTCATTAACCTCATGATACTAAGGACATTTGAAATTCCATATCAACAATGTGTAGAGTTCATTGGGGATCTTAAAAGTAACATTTCATTATCTTCCAATCAAATTGTAATCTGGTGATGACTACTTTTTCAATCAATTTTAGAAGAAAAAGTGGCCCCTAAGATTAAATCCAACATGTCGATGAGTCAAGATAGAAAATTTATATTTCGTAGTGATTTTATTAATGACCCCACACATTCTCTATATGCCATCTTTTTTAGAGATTAATAGAGCTGAACCCATACAAAGACTAAGACTTTCTTATATAAAAGATTTCCTTGAGTCATCAACTTTTCTTTTGATCTCTGTGTGTTCAATGAAATTCATCAGATAATGGGAAAGGTTTGGAAGCTAGGAACATGGGACTACGTTAATGACATGTTTAATGGACTGAAGAGGGTACAATGCATCAAGTAAGCTATCATGTGTAACATCACTTAACTTAGAAAGGAGCGAGTCCACAACATGTATGTGAATATAATGAGGATCCCGTATTATTTCTTTCACATGTAACAAGTGAGAGGACATGTCAGAAAATGCCTTTTTTATGATTCCAAATCTTATGATTTCTATCATTAAAGTTACAGAAGTAGATATAGAATTAAGATCATAAATGAAGTAATGAACACTATTCTCAGCAATAAGATTTCCTATGACTATGGGTTGAAGTTTAGCACCTTTCTTATAGTTGGCTTGGGTTACAAATCAAAATTTATTTTGTGGGGTAGTATGGTGGGTGTCTTCTACATAAGTTTAATAGGTAAGAGTTTAATGGATTTATAATGATATTTAAAAATATATGTATTTTCCCTACAATAGTGGGCCACACTGAAGTCATAATATTAGGGCCTTCTTAACAAGCTGTAAGCAATATGTATGGGGAGTACATCACACCATTTGATCATCATAATTATCAATCTTTATGAGAATTAAACACCTACTGTGATGGGTAGAGATGCATGATTAACTAAACTAACATGAAAGGTTCAAGGTTGAAGTGATATTCATTGCACTTCCTCTACCTGTGATTAACTTATTCATTTTCTCATTACAAATCACATACACATCAAAAATGTCCTTTATTCTCCAATCCTTCGTTTTATTTTTGGTTATTATCAAGAATCTCATGATATTGATTGGAGGGTCATCTATGAACTATAGATCTTCATCATAAAGGGCTGTGTCAGCATAAATTTCTTCGAGATCATCATCTATGGGATTCTCAAATTCTTCTAAGAAAAATTTGAGTTTTGCATTGATTTTACATATCATTATTCCTTTGACACAATAAATTATTACATGAATTTTTTTCAAACCTTCTTTCAGCAGAGTTTAATTTAAATGGGTTAGATCAGTAGATATAGCAAGAATTACGAGAAGATGTTAGATCAGTAGATATAGTGGGTCTAGCAAGAATTATCAGATGATGTGAAAAGGATTTATATATTAGAATTAGAAAGGAAAGCATAATTCGTTTGTTGCTCAACCAAAAAATAATAATAAAATACTTCTAAGATCAAACAATTCAATCTCATTTTTTATGTCGGTTCTAAGTCCCATAACAAATTTGTTGGCTAGTTACCATTTATTATCAGTACAATCGAAGCTAGAAATTAGTTCTTTATATGTTTTCAAATATTTAGTAACTTGAGACTAAATTATCATAAGATGACTAACTGTCCATATAGTTTCTTATCATGATGTCTAGAATAATATTTAATTCTTAACATGTCTTCTATTGCTATCCCGATGTGGGGGATACTTTCCGGTCATTGTTCCTGAGCTATGGTATTTATCCAAAATATTTTTGGCATGTCTAGTTAATTTTATTTTACAAAATTAACACATAGAAGTCATCTATTTTATACCAATCAAATAAGCCATCCACCAGAACAAACCAATTTAAGAATCTATTAGGGTCATCAGTGTCATCATATATAGAAGCTTCAACTTTTACTCTTCTTGAAGGATCATCAAAATGAGATACGGTTTCTAATATATTGCATATGATTCATGATAGCTTTTACTTGATCTTGCAGTTATTGCATCTGAGTTATATTCTCCTCAATAATTATTTATTTTAATGTCAACTTCATGAATCATAAGATCTAAGGAATCGATTATCCTCAATTTTTCAATCTGGCCTTGAAAATTTTAATTAAGTCTCAAGCTCCTCTTAGACAATCTAAACTTTTTTTTTTTTGACAAAGTTCATATTATCTTTAAACAAATCAAGTTTTATAGAAATATATTTATATGCAGGTTATTTTAACTATAAAAAAAACATGCCAAGATCTATAATTCTCTAGTCCTAAATTTTGCAAATTGTTCAAATTTTGACAAATAAACAACTAGTTTTATCGGAAATAGTTAACATGAAAAATAAAAAAGTTACATAAAGTTTTGTTTTGCATTAAAGGAGAGTTTTGCTTTATTGAAGTGGAGCACTCTCTTACCAATATTTTCACTCAATATAAGATTTTAAGATAGGTTCATACAAGAGATATTGGTTAGGCTATATGTAGTTCACTAGTTGAATTTTAATGTTATTAACATGGGCTTACAAGTAATGTAATTAATATCCTAAATTTTTTAATATGAAATTAAACTATCATATGAAAAGTATTTACTAGCCTCAGCTTATCGAAGTAACACATAAGGTTTGGAGGTAAGTCCATAAGAAAATTTCTTTTTTTTTTCTCAAAAATTCTAACTTGATTTACTCATTCTCGGGTTTGCTTTGATATCAAATATGATGGTGGAGGTGGTCTTTTTGGGAGATTAATGAAAAAAAATGACAATGGTCTTTAATTTAATGTGATATAGAGTTCGTAATAGAAATGTGTGGGGATTAGAGGAATATGATGCAAGGAATCGCAAGATTGGTCCAGTTTGGGCTAATTTGAAAGATCACTTCAAAGAATGAATTTTAAATGGGGTAAATGGCTAAATATTATGATGAAAGATTAGCTTAGGATGTAAACTTAGAATTTGGAGTAGATAGAAAGTTTAATAAAATTTAAGGGGGTGTAGGTTCAAGAAATAAGATTAGGTCCTAGTTGAAAAGTGCTTGGAGTGTTTATGAGTTTTTAGTTACTTGTTTATTGATCTTGGATGATGCTTATGAAGTAGAGGAAAATGTATGAAAAGTTTTAAGTAGGTGCTAAAGACGAGTAAACTAATTTAAGAGAAATAAATATAACTATATATTATCGCCAAAGAACCAAACATTCTTGAAGCCACAAAACACCAACAACAACAACAACAACAACAAGCCTTTGTCCCACTACGTGGGGTCGGCAACATGAATCCTTTTTCTCCATTGTGTCCGGTTCAAAGTCAAATTCTCGTTTAAATCTAATAGAGAAAGATCATTTCTAATATTTTCTAACCAAGTCTTTTTAGGTCTACCTCTACCTTTCTTAACATAAGTCAAATCTAATACCTCTACTTTCCTAACTGGGTCATCGGAAGGCCGCCGTTTTATGTGACCAAACCATCTAAGGCGACTCTCTCTAATCTTATCCTCCACTGGAGCTACTCCAACCTTTTCACGTATATGCTCATTTCGTATCCTGTCTCTAAGAGTAAATCCACTCATCCACCTAAGCATCCTCATCTCCGCAACACATAACTTAGTATTGTGCTTCTCTTTTAATGGCCAACATTCTGCACCATAAAGCATTGCAGGTCTCACCACCATCTTATAGAATTTTCCCTTAAGTTTAAGGGGGACTTTTCTATCACACAACAAGCCCGATGCATTCCTCCACTTCAACCATCCAACTTGAAGCCACAAAACACCAAGCAAATGAAAAATACTTCTCCACCAAAATATTTCATTTCAAGCTCTGAATTTGTAATACATATTAGCTCATCTTTATAGATATTACAAGACTATTAGGCAACTACCTTTCGAGGAAGACAACGAAGGGGAAAAAAAGGTTAGAAAAGAGGAGTTGATGGCATTAATGAGGAGTTTCAAATACGTATTTTAATACTTTTTCATTCCAAATCATGTTATGACTAGCAATACGAGTCCATGTGGAAATTAAAAAATGCAAAAATAATAAAACAAAAATTACATTCAAAATATTATAAATTACGAGCTCTTATTTTGGATCTTATAGCTGAGCTTTTTCTTATCTTTATCTTGGACTTTAGCCTTGGAGCTCTTATTTTGGATCTTATAGCTGAGCTTTTTCTTATGTTTATCTTGGACTTTAGCCTTGGCACTTATGGTTGGACTTCTGACTTGATTATCTTGATTCACGTGATGTGCTACATCACTCACACAACTTCTAAGGGATGCTATTACTAAGAAATAAGTAGACGAGCATTGAAAATTAAGACATCAGGCAATGAATGGAGCACCTCACCCTGCAGTGGGTGTTGATACTTTAAATATTGAAGTTTAAGTTGTTATGTTGGTAACTTGAAATGGGATGATATGAAAGATCATAGAGAGATGTACAAACAATCATATACGCCCTTGGAAACAAATTGATCTAATATATAGGTAAGAACCTTAAATTCTAAAATACTTAATCTTGAAAATGAAAAAGATAAGTACAAGAAAATTGATAAAGATATGCAAGGGTTAAAAGTCCAATGATAAAGAAAAGACCATAGATGATGACTAATTTGAGACTATATGTGCTTTCGAGGTTGCATTGTTAAATACATTCTTTATAGTGTCGTAATCAGAAGGGGGTCTAAGAGAGTGTAAGTTAGATGTGTAATTCCTTCGAATGTGATACTACATAATTTTAAGGGAAGTTATCTCTATGTACTAACATGAATCTGACTTTTTTACTTTAATAACTTCTTTCTTAACCTAATTTTTTCTACATTATCTATTATTCGCTTGTTGGTGTTATTGGTTTTATTCAAATTTGATAGAATTGGGATTCTAATTGCCACGATCCGGTACGATAGCTCGAAATAACGAGGTAGTAATAAAAAATCGAAAGATTAATTAAAATTTTGCTCACTAAATTTGTTAAAAATAAAAAGTTATTTCTAATATACTGAAAGAGCTACTAAAATCTCAAAATGTATTTTTAAAATAATATAAATACTTTTCTCTAGAAGCGTCGCATCTATGAACACTCTCTTCTCTTCCACTCATTGAAATTTTTCGAACGATTCATGTATATGTTTGCAAATATAGGGATGAGTTATAACTCAATTCAGTGAACACATCATGCTTCTAAACTACAGGAATGCAAAGCATTTTAAACAATATACATGATTGTTGTAAAATATCAAATAAATTTATTTCATAACATCTAAATTTAAAAATGACCATCAATCATATCTTATGCACATATATAACACTCATATCTTGTCTTAATATTTTCTATAACTAACACAACCATCACAAGAGACACCATATAAATAGTACCAATTAAGGTACTTCTATTTTCATTTTCTTTTTTCATAAACTTTTTCAAAAACATTTACATTTCAAGTGTGCAAGTACATTGCATCCCCAGTCAACACTATAGGGGGTGTACTCCATCAGTCAACATGCGCATGCAAATATTTCTATTTAATCAATTCATTCATATATCATTCAACAATTTCCTATAATACATATGATAAAATATCATGTTAACTATCAATATTTTCAATATGATCATTCATTGAAAAAGATAAATCATGTATAATTTTTTTAACTAAGTTAACAAGTAACAGTTGATTCAATAAAATTAATTTAAAGAAAGAAACATTATTATTATAAAATAAAAACATAAGTACGCACCTCAAATTCCAAATGTTTTGAAATTTCTCTCTCTTACTCAATAACAACAACAACAACAACATCAAGCCTTTATCCCACTACGTGGGGTCGGCTACATGAATCCTTTTTCTCCATTGTGTCATATTAAAAGTCAAATTCTCGTTTAAATCTAATAAAGAAAGATCATTTCTAATATTTTCTAACCAAGTCTTTTTAGGTCTACCTCTACCTTTCTTAACATAAGTCAAATCTAAGACCTCTACTTTCCTAACCGGGTCATCGGGAGGCCGCCGTTTTACGTGACCAAACCATCTAAGGCGACTCTCTCTAATCTTATCTTCCACTGGAGCTACTCCAACCTTTTCACGAATATGCTCATTTCGTATCCTATCTCTAAGGGTAAAGCCACTCATCCACCTGAGCATCCTCATCTCTGCAACACTTAACTTAGAATTATGCTTCTCTTTTAATGGCCAACATTCAGCACCATAAAGCATTGCAGGTCTCACCACCATCTTATAGAATTTTCTCTTAAGTTTGAGGGGTACTTTTCTATCAAATTTCTCTCTCTTACTCCTTAATCCAAATTTTAATAGATTTATCACCAATATAAAAGTCTTTATCATCAAAACTTTAAATGATAAATCGCTCGTAAATTTTCTAACTCGATTTTAATTTTTTCCTTTTAAAATAATATTTTAATTAACATAAATTAATTTTCTAATAAAATCTCATATATTATTGAATTTTAAAAATTATATATATATAACTAAAATTAAATGCAATATTGATAACCTCATTATTATTTTATAAATAAATAATATTTTAAATTTACTATGACAAAATAAATTTTCATTCTTTAACATATCCATACTTATTCTCTACTCATATAAATCTAATTCATAAAATTAATTCACTTAAATATCATTTGGAATAGGGACGGAACCAGCCTCTCATTTGAGGGTGGGCAAAATAGAATTGTGAAATACACAATTTTATGTATGAAATAGGAAAATAATTTTTTTCTTAAAATTTGAGCAATCGCAATTATTGAAGTTGGGCGAAATAGTTAAAATGTTTATTCTTATTTCCACCCCTAATTTGGGATAAATTTATCAATTAAATAATTATATTTTATCAATACCTTACTTAATTTGGGTGAGCACCTAGAGCAATGCCTCTTGCCTTGGGTGTTGGAATGTCATATCTCCTTGTAAGTGTCTACCACTTTTAACAATGTTATTTTCTAACCAATATGACCACGATGTATCTATATAAATGCTCAAATATAACATTGTATGAAAGAATCTGCAAAAAATGATTCTAATTAGAGTATTATGGGTAACAATGTTTTGGTGGATAGGAGATTTCAGATCCTATTTGATGTGAAACCAGGAATTGTTTTAAGATTAATAAGAAAATTGTTAAGCAGTGATACAGTTTAACCTTAATGTTTCACCCAAATGAGATTCAAAGTAATTCTTAAGAAGTAAACTATGATTAGGCAATCGATCACAACTAAAGTTACGGGATCTTTAAAATAACAATTCAAAACAAAATGATGCAAAGATTAGTTCAACTAAAATCCACCGGTTAACAAAGCAATCGGCTCACCTCGAAGTCGCAATCACTCTTCTACTACTAAGGTTGGCGGGAGAAGAAGAATGACACAATGATGGAAATCACCACAAGGTAGAAGGCGCAGACGATCCGTAGCAATGGCGAGGGAACCAGCGGTGATGGAGGTGGCCGACGGCTTACTATAGTCCAACGGCCGGATGGTAGGTGCCCTTCAACTGACAGCGCCAATTGGTATGAGATGCGGTTGATGTATCCCTCTACTGTGATATCCCAATTCGGATAGGGATCGAAGAAAGGTGAACGTAAGATGTCGATCCTTCCGTTGGAATCCTCTACGAATCCGTGATCAACTTCCGGATCCGCCATTCATGTTTGTATTGAATGGAGAAGGGAAGGGGAAGGGAGAGGGGAGGTGGAGGTGGCGGATTGGAAGGGGGAGGGCTTGGCCGTGAGCTAGAGGGGGAGGGGGAGGGGGAAGGTGGGCCGTGAGGGTGGAGGGGTTGGGCTCGGTTGAGAGGGGCTAGGGGCGGATGGGTTAGAGAGAGAGGGAGGGAATAAACCTGAAATTAATTTCAGGTTTCCAATAAAAGAAGGGATTAATTTCAAATTCAGAATTTGAAATTTGAAATTAAGCTAAGAGGGAAAGGGGATTAATGGTGTATTAATGAGAGAGAGAGAGGGTTGAGTGGCCGGCCATATAGGGAGGAGAGAGGGGCTTGGGGCATTAAGTAAGTGGGGCCCAAAAGGATTTAAATTATAATCAAATCTGAATTTAATTTCAGATTTAATTAAATTTAAAATAGCTTCCTAATTTGGTCTATAATGAGAGGGAAAAGGTTTGAATTTCAAATTGGACTTAAATTCCCCTTGAATAGCTTTCCTAAATTGAGAGGATTAATTAGGAAAGTAATTAATCTAGGGGGGATTTGAAATTCAAAAGGGTGGGGGTCAAGGGGGAGAGCCGACGGCAAGGTGGGGGCCAAGGGCGGCGGGTGGGGCCTGGCGGGCTAACAACCGGCCGTGGGAGCTGGGGTGGCCGCCGGTGGCTGGGCCGGCCAAGGGAGGCTGGCAGTGGGGCTGTTGGGGCGGTGGGGATTGAGAGGGGGGGTGGGTTTCGGTTAGGTAGGGGAAGAGGAAGAAGGGTGTAGGGGAAGGGAAAAATTTAGAGAGCTACGAACCTCAAGAACCACCTCCACAAGAACTCACAAAGAGATCTTGGGAATCTCACGAACTCACAAAGACATCAACAATAAGAAATTTTCATTCATCAATAATTCCAAGATACAATGACTAGGCCTCCATATATAGGCCTTCCAAAACAAAACAACAAAGACGAAACTGCCCTCGGGCTACAACATACAACGACTCCCCCATAGGGGTACAAATGAAAAAATACAAAATATAAATAACATGAATAAAATAAAACATCAGAAATAGAGACTATGAATTATAGCCGTCGCTCAATGACACCTTCTATGGTAAGTGTGCCGAAATCTCCTATGGATGTCCTCATCATTCTCCCCAGGTGGGAGAAAGCTTGACCCTGTCGAGTAGGGGTCCTGAGAACTCTCGTACAGCTCCAAAAGATCAGGGTCCAGTCTCTGTATCTCGTCACAATCCAGCCATGTATTCTCCGTCTCCGGTTTCCCTTTCCATTGAACTAGGTATCTTCGGCGCCCGCCATCCTTGGTGGAAATGATTTCATCACTGAGTATAGTTTCTATCTTCTCCGCATTAGGTACCATAGGAATTTTTGGGAGTGGAGGTAGGCTTGGGATCTCACTTGCTATGGTCACACAAGGCTCAATATTTAGTGGATTTTCAGGGTTAAAATCAGGTCCCTCGTAGGCTACCAGATCCTCAATGTTAAACGTAGGATTCATGTTGAAACCTTCTGGAAGGTCTAATACATAAGCATTACTATTTATTTTGAAAGTTATTTTGAAAGGCCCGGTGCTTTTAGCATGCAATTACTTAACGGCCCCTGACGGGAACCGCTCCGGACGAATCCGGACAATGACATTGTCTCCAACCTCGAATTCCTTGAATCGTCTTTTAAGATCAGCATTAAGTTTATACTTATCATTACTTTGTTCAATTCTTTTATTAATCTCTTTATGCAATTCCTGGAGATGAGATGCGAATGCAGATGCAGACTCTGACACTCTAAGCTTAGGACCCATGGGAATTAAATCTATTGGCTGCCTCGGTTGGTACCCGTATATAATTTCTGCTGGACTCATGCCGGTGGTTCGGTTAACAAAATTATTATAAGCAAACTCAGCAATAGGCAACTTAGAATCCCACTCTCTAATATGTTTGCCTACTAAAATCCTAAGGAGGTTACCTAGGCTTCTATTAACAACTTCCATTTGACCATCTGTCTGAGGGTGGAAGGCGGTAGAGAATTACAGTTTAGTACCCATCTTATGCCATAACGTTTTCCAAAAATAGCTAGTAAATTTTAAATCTCGATCCGACACAATAGTCTTAGGGAGCCTGTGAAGTCTGACAATTTCATCAAAGTACAATTTAGCAATCCTGGAAGCGTCAAATGTTTTGGAACATGGGAGAAAATATGCCATCTTAGAGAATCTATCCACAACTACACATATTGAGTCATGCTTCCTGATAGTCCTGGGTAGTCCTAAAACAAAGTCCATGCTAACGTCCTGCCACGGGCAGTGGGGTACAGGCAAGGGTGTGTAGAGGCCGGTGTTTTGTTTCCTTTGCTTGGCTAATTGGCATGTGTGACATCTCTTGACCAACCTACTTACATCCCGCTTCAAACTGGGCCAAAAGAATCGATGTTCAAAGGCAGCAATGGTTTTAGATTGACCAAAATGACCAGCTAAGCCTCCAGCGTGTAATTCCCAGACGAGGAATTCTCGGAGCGACGTATTGGGAATACACAACTTCTGCGATTTAAATAAGTAACCATCTTCCAAAAAGAAGTCATCTATAATTCGCTCGTCCTTAGTCGATAGTGACGAATATACTTCTTTAAAATCAGGGCAGTCCCAATAATCTTCCTTAAGTCGTTCAAATCCGATTACTTCGGTTCTCATTTCTCGGGTAATCATTAACCTTCGACTTAGGGCATCCGCAGCTTTATTCTCAGATCCTGCTTTATGTCTAATTGTATAAGTATACTCTTGCAAAAACTCAACCCAACGACCATGAAGGGCATTGAGTTTCTTCTGCGAATTAATGTATCGCAAAGCTTCATGATCCGAGAATATCACAAATTCTTGTGGCAACAAGTAGTGTCTCCAATATCTAAGGGATTAAATGATCGCATAGAACTCCTTGTCGTAGGTAGAATACCGTTGACGGATATCATTTAACTTCTCGCTAAAATATGCAATGGGATGTCCTTCTTGCGATAAAACTCCTCCAATACCTATGCCAGAAGCGTCACAAGTTACTTGAAAGACCTTAGAAAAATCTGGTAGACGCATTACAAGAGCCTTTATCATCTTCCTCTTAATTTCCTCAAAAGCTCTAGAGGCATGTGTAGTCCAATTGAATTCTCCCGTCTTGAGGCAATCAGTTATAGGGGCAACGATAGTGCTGAAATTCCTAATGAATCTCCGATAAAAAGTGGCTAATCCATGAAAACTCGAAACATCCCTAATATTCTTAGGTTCAGGCCACTCATTAATCGCGCGCTTTCTCAGGGTCAGCTGATATTCCTTGGGATGAAACGATAAATCTGAGAAAAGTAACACTATATGTGAGAAACATACACTTCTTAGGGTTAGCATACAACTGTTCCTTTCTCAAGACTTCACAGACTTGCTTGAGGTGATTTACATGCTGATTCACCAAATTATTATAAATCAATATATCATCAAAATAAACGACCACGAATTTTCCTAAGAATGGGCGCAAAACTTGGGTCATAACCCTCATGAATGTGCTAGGAGCATTACTAAGACCAAACGGCATAACCATCCATTCATACAACCCATCTTTTGTTTTGAAGGCCATCTTTCATTCATCACCAGGACGGATTCTGATTTGGTGATATCCGCTTTTAAGATCAATTTTCGAAAATAGAGTTGCCCCAGTCATCATGTCTAACATGTCGTCCAATCGAGGGATAGGAAAACGATATTTCACAGTAATCTTATTGATAGCGTGGCTATCAACACATCCTCCAAGAACCATCCTTTTTAGGGGTTAACAGGGCAGGTACCGCACACGGACTTAAACTTTCTTTGATGAAACCCCTTCTGAGAAAATCATCAACTTGTTCTTTTAACTTGGAGTGCTTTTCGGGATTCATGCGGTAATGTGGGAGGTTGGGTAGTGATGCACCTGGGACCAAGTCGATAGCATGTTGGATATCCCTTAAAGGGGGAAGATGGTTGGGAAGATCATCAGGGAATACATCAGCAAACATTTCAAGGAGGGGCTGAACTTCAATCGGTACGGGGTTTCCTTGCTCTTCATTGGCTTCGCGGGCCACAAGGGCATACATAGGAGCTCCTTGGTTAAGTTCGACTTCTCTTTCGTAGTTAAGAAGTGTAATTCTTTGTTAGGTTTGACGGGAGCAGTCTTGACTTCTGTTTTAAGGGGTTTAGGTTGCGAAGGTACTAGCTTAATCTTCTTGCCATTATGCTCAAACACGCAGGTGTTGTCCTCCCATAAATATGGACATCGTTGTCAAATAACCATGGGCGACCAAGGATAATTTGACCAACATCCATAGTCAAAACATCACACCAAATCTTCTCTTGATATCCAACAAATTCTAGGGGAATAAGGCTCCGATCTTTAATCTCCATGGCAGTTGAATTAATCCAAGCGACTTTATAGGGGTTCGGGTGTGGAGTCGTCTTTAGATTAAGTTTGGATATCATCGTGGAAGAGACCGCATTGATGCAACTGCCACTGTCAATGATAACTTTGCAGTTCTTGTCCCCTATTTTAGTGAAAGTGTGGAAGATTGAGGTCCTTCGCCAATCATCACTTGGTTTAGGTTGGGACAAGGCGCATCTAACTACTTGTAATTCTACGGGATCCTCTTCATGGAAGAAATCTTCTTCACCGTCTACATGATGGATTAAATCAGTATCAGGTTCTTCCTCTTCTTCTCAAGCTCTTCAATTATGGTGACCTTATAGGGACTAGAACATTGCGAGGCAATGTGTCCATACCCATGACACCTATAGCATTTGGTACCGGAGGTTATCTTAGGTGAATCACGATCAGGAGTCTTTCCTTTAAAGTCGGGGCGGGATTGAGGTTGACTTGCAGTTGGTCGGTTAACTACGGGACCAGCAGGTCGGGTTTGAGGTTGACTGGAAGAAGCTCTATATGAGCCTGAGCGGGAGTCTGGGTGTCTAGAATGAGAATGGGTCTTGGACTCTTCAAGGTCGAGCATTAAACTGCAAGCTGCTTCTAAAGTGTCAATCCCTCTCGCGAAAAGTTCATGTCGGAGGTCCTCTCTTAAGCCGCCTCTAAACATTGAAAGGATTTGGGCTGGGGTAGTGGCCTCCTCACCACTGCAACGAATCAAGTAGTCATCAAAGGCAGAGATATAATCCTTCACAGGTCTACTTCCTTGGGTCAGTCTATTCCACTTATCTAAGAGCTTAGGGTAGTAGGAAGTGGGGAGATATTTTCTCTTGAGCTCCTATTTCATCGTTCTCCAATCAGTGATGGGGTCTTCTCCTCGAGCTTCACGCATGTTCTCCAAGTTCGTCCAGTAGTGGTTAGCTCGGCCCGTAAGTTTCATCTCTGCGAACCTAACTTTCCGTTCCTCAGAGATACTGTACCATTTGAAGTAACTATCCATTCCTTTGATCCAATCTAAAAAGATTTGAGGGTCGAGGGTACCATCGTAGGAAGAAGCGTCGATACGGATGTTCTTTAACAACTGAGCGTCGTTATCTCTCCAAGTGAGTTCAACTCCTACGGTATCCTGATTGGATCTAGGGTTATGATGGTAGTGATCTCGTGGATGGCCATGATCGGTCTGGTTGTCATCACCATAGGGTGAGTGTGGCCTTGAAGGGGTATAAATAGCGGGGTTCCCTATACGCTCGATGTTATCTAGTCGATCACTTGTTTGGCGCCTAAAGTCTGCTAAGTCCGTCTGGGTGTTTCGGATCTGCTGCGTAACTGTTCCAAGTTAGCCCACTATGAGGTCTAGAGTTGCTTGAATATGTTCCGGGTCCATGGGTGGAAGCTAGAGGTTGCTACGGGAAGTACCGGGGTGGTGGACAGCACTTAGACACTAGGGTAATATGCTCCTAATGCCACTAAATATTGCTGAAATGTTGTGGACAGCAACCTACAGCAAGGGCCTAAGTTGTCTAAGCGTTATGGGTGGGTTTTAAGGTGTGGACAGCAGCTTAACACTTGCCTAAACTCTCCTAAAAGCCAAATATTGGTGCAGGAATTTTCTGGACAGCAGGTTTTATAGTTTGGCAAAGCATCCTAAGTAATTGGGGGATTGTAGTGACAAGGACAACACTTAGCCAATGATATAGGGTGGCTTAATATGATGAAAACATGCAGAATTTTACTAGATAGCAACGTAAAACAGAGAATTTAAGATAAGTAGGCAATGGTATGCATGCAAACGAGTTTCCAAAATGATTAACTAGACTCCTAGGACTTCTAGAACATGCAAGGCATGCTAACCATGCTCTGATACCAAAAATGATGTGAAACCAGGAATTGTTTTAAGATTAATAAGAAAATTGTTAAGCAGTGATACAGTTTAACCTTAATGTTTCACCCAAATGGGATTCAAAGTAATTCTTAAGAAGTAAACTATGATTAGGCAATCAATCACAACTAAAGTTACGGGATCTTTAAAATAACAATTCAAAACAAAATGATGCAAAGATTAGTTCAACTAGAATCCACCGGTTAACAAAGCAATCGGCTCACCTCGAAGTCGCAATCACTCTTCTACTACTAAGGTTGGCGGGAGAAGAAGAATGACACAATGATGGAAATCACCACAAGGTAGAAGGCGCAGACGATCCGTAGCAATGGCGAGGGAACCAGCGGTGATGGAGATGGCCGACGGCTTACTATAGTCCAACGGCCGGATGGTAGGTGCCCTTCAACTGACAGCGCCAATTGGTATGAGATGCGGTTGATGTATCCCTCTACTGTGATATCCCAATTCGGATAGGGATCGAAGAAAGGTGAACGTAAGATGTCGATCCTTCCATTGGAATCCTCTACGAATCCGTGATCAACTTCCGGATCCGCCATTCATGTTTGTATTGAATGGAGAAGGGAAGGGGAAGGGAGAGGGGAGGTGGAGGTGGCGGATTGGAAGGGGGAGGGCTTGGCCGTGAGCTAGAGGGGGAGGGGGAGGGGGAAGGTGGGCCGTGAGGGTGGAGGGGTTGGGCTCGGTTGAGGGGGGCTAGGGGCGGATGGGTTAGAGAGAGAGGGAGGGAATAAACCTGAAATTAATTTCAGGTTTCCAATAAAAGAAGGGATTAATTTCAAATTCAGAATTTGAAATTTGAAATTAAGCTAAGAGGGAAAGGGGATTAATGGTGTATTAATGAGAGAGAGAGAGGGTTGAGTGGCCGGCCATATAGGGAGGAGAGAGGGGCTTGGGGCATTAAGTAAGTGGGGCCCAAAAGGATTTAAATTATAATCAAATCTGAATTTAATTTCAGATTTAATTAAATTTAAAATAGCTTCCTAATTTGGTCTATAATGAGAGGGAAAAGGTTTGAATTTCAAATTGGACTTAAATTCCCCTTGAATAGCTTTCCTAAATTGAGAGGATTAATTAGGAAAGTAATTAATCTAGGGGGGATTTGAAATTCAAAAGGGTGGGGGTCAAGGGGGAGAGCCGACGGCAAGGTGGGGGCCAAGGGCGGCGGGTGGGGCCTGGCGGGCTAACAACCGGCCGTGGGAGCTGGGGTGGCCGCCGGTGGCTGGGCCGGCCAAGGGAGGCTGGCAGTGGGGCTGTTGGGGCGGTGGGGATTGAGAGGGGGGGTGGGTTTCGGTTAGGTAGGGGAAGAGGAAGAAGGGTGTAGGGGAAGGGAAAAATTTAGAGAGCTACGAACCTCAAGAACCACCTCCACAAGAACTCACAAAGAGATCTTGGGAATCTCACGAACTCACAAAGACATCAACAATAAGAAAATTTCATTCATCAATAATTCCAAGATACAATGACTAGGCCTCCATATATAGGCCTTCCAAAACAAAACAACAAAGACGAAACTGCCCTCGGGCTACAATATACGACGACTCCCCCATAGGGGTACAAATGGAAAAACACAAAATATAAATAACATGAATAAAATAAAACATCAGAAATAGAGACTATGAGTAATAGCCGTCACTCGATGACTCCTTCTATGGTAAGTGTGCCGAAATCTCCAACGGATGTCCTCATCACTATTTACCAGAAGGGGTCTCAAACAGAGAAAAATATATTGACATTCTCTTGTTTTCAATGGGCTTCAAGCAAGACATCAAAATAAGCTCTCCTTTGTTATTTTTTTATACTACTGGATGATTCGTCCTTTGGCCTAAAATACTATTATAAGATATTAACTCAAAAAAAGGGTATACCGAGTGTATGAAGTTCCCACCAATGTTAGACCTAGTGAGATGTTAAATGCAACTTCGCCCTTAGATGACAGAAAGGTTTTTTTTGTAATTCAACCCATGAATTCCTTGTCACAAGGGGACCTAGTCCGACACTCTACACAACATATCAGTAATAACATACTATTTTAAAGCAGTTATGCTCAATAACTATCATCCGAATGGTTTGCAAAGGCACTTGCCAGAATAAATAGACCAAATACTACATTTAGGAGCGTAATAAGTTACAAAAGGGCTCTTTTGGTCAGAAATAAAGACAGCACCCAATTAAAGTTACTTTCCATGACAATTGAGACTATTTCTCAGCATCTTTTTTCTTGTGCATTCTGTGAAGCATATATATAAATGAAACGCACGAACTGACAAAAGAAGATAAGCTTTGCAAACATTGTACTGATACAGCTACAGATATCGTAAGGTGATAAGGCCAATAACTCAAATAAATGTGTACACTTTTCTATTATATTTAGCGGATGGCATAAAGAATGAAACGATTAGCATACTTTATTGGAGATCCAGGAACATAAAGCGGATTCTTGACAACGTACTCCACATATAAGTTGTACATATACCGCAATGCATCACGAAGATCCCCAGTCTTTGGATGTGTAACAAGGATCAGCTGCATCAAAGCAAAGGTAATAAAAGGATCATGCACTAAAACGTAAAAAAATGCACTATCATCTAGGGAAAATAAGTTTGTATTCTCAATTTTTTAAAAGAAAATTGTTATAATTAAGTCTTTGGATGTGTACCAAGGATCCGCTGCATCAAAGCAAAGGTAATTGAATGATCTTGCAATTAATTAAATCTAGGAAAACAAGTTCGTATTGACAGATTTAATAAAAAAAACTGTTATAATTAAGTCTATCAAAGAAAGCATTTGTAGCTTTTCAGGATGTTTGCTACTTCCTAGAGTAAAAACTTAACTTTGGTTAAAGCATAGAAAGCGTGAAAAAAAAAAACATTTCATGTTTGTTAACTATTAAAAAGAAAAGGCCTACAACAACGACAACATCAAGCCTTTATCCTACTATGTGTGTCGGCTACATGAATCTTTTTTTTTTCCATTATGCTCGGTTAAGAGTCAAATTCTCATTTAAATCTAATAACAAAGATCATTTTTAATATTTTCTAACCAAATCTTTTTACGTCCACCTCTACTTTTTTTAAGATTGGTCAAATCTAATACATCTACTGATGAGGGCATCTGGCCGTGGAAAGTTTATCAGAGGAAGGGCCGGAGATCTACGGCTATGATCGGATCACTCTATTTCTGAGCATTTATTTGTATTTGATTTATTATGTGTATTTTTCGTTTTTACCCTCACTTGAGGAAGTAGGTTTATGTGACCCAAGGGGGCACTTTTGTCATTTGATATTTTATTATATTTTGTCTATTTATAGGCCTCGCCTCACCTTGGGAAGGGGGATAATTATTTATGAATGAAAATTTATGCACCTTGTGTCTTGGTGTGTTTGAGAGCCTTGAGAGTTTTTGTGAGAGCATAAGTGAAGTCCCTTGGTGAGGGCAAAGCAAGTCTCATCAATTGCAGGAAGCGTCTGGGCTCACGATTTATCTCCGCCTCCACCCTCATTGAGCTTGCCGCCACCTTCATGTCCTCCCAAAGCTTCAGTCGCCCCTCGCCCCTCTCCCCTCTTCCCCTAGCCTTAACCAAGCCCTACCTCCTCATATCCAAGCCTAGCCGAGCCATCACCCCCATTCACCTTGGTCGACCCTTCACTTCCCCTCCTCCTCCTCATCGTCGCTGCCCTCCTTTTTTGCCCATGGCTGAAACCATCATGACCCCCCCCCCCCACACACACACTTTTCTTTTTTTTTCCTCCAAATTTTTGAATTGATCCTCCAACAATTTCCTAAATTAGCCTAGCGTTAATTTTGGAAAGTCTGAATTCAAATTTGAAATCTCCTAAAAAGCCTTGAAATCCTTTCCTAAATTGTTGGGCTATATTTGGAAAGATATCACAATCAATTAGTGCCCCCCCCCCCCCCCCCCCCCCTCTCTCCTCTCCCTCCATAGGCCACCTTCCTTAATTGCTATTTCTTTTATAATAGTGCTTGTTGTTTTCCCTCCCAAATCATCCCAAAGACAGCTGATTGCCGCTGAAATACAGAGTCTGTTTGTTTTCCAGCCCCACTATCAGCTGTCCCAATATTTGGCGCCCACTTAGTTGCTGCCCAGGATTTCCAGAGACGTTAGAGTGTTGTCCAGGCGTGCGTGAGGGACTCGTATTGTTGTTCTTTCCACATAGTCAACCATACGACTTCGTCGTGGCTTAAAATCTTCTTCCATAGGGTAAACTCCTTGCCCCCACCCCCAACCCCCCGGGTACCTTTTGATCCCTCAATCGTGGCATCATCTTATTGTAAAAACTTCTCCACTTAAGCCCACACCAAGAGCGTTGTGTGAATGGGCCCTTGTAGTGACTAACCTATTTGTTAACTTAGGGATTATCTCTGAAACGTCATGTGAGCAAGTTATTAATTAATCTATTATTTAATGGTCCTCCTATTAGCTTGTGAATGATTGCTTAAACTTGACTGCCCCCTTGCATGATGAAGTCATTGCTTAAGTTCATTATGAATCAATAATTTGTTAAGCTCTGTTAAAGCACGAGTAATTTCCAACTCAAAGTCACTTGCATATCTAGTTCTACATCATTTGGTATCAGAGCATGATTGCATTTAGGTGCCTATTAGGATTTCTTTATTTCATGTGTTAGCATCTAAATCGCATCCTACAGGCATCACCTCACTTGTGCCATCATATTGTTTCTTCATGTTTGCATAGCCTAAGTCATCCCTTGGACATAGGATGGACCCTGAACAAATTCACAGGATTTTAGACCTACTGGTAGGTCAAATAAGCAAAACCATTCAACAACTTAAGGAGAATCAAACTGATATTGTTGAGCTCTGTCGCCAAACGACAGAACAATTTGACAACCTAGACCGAGTTAGGAATCACCAGGTACCTTACACACCGTCTAGGCCTCCTTCCATGTATGGGGAATGACACCGTACCGAATGAGGGACACCCCGGTGCCCCTTATCAATCTCCCCAGTATGGCTATGACTATAACGACGACCCTGATGCACCACTATTGAAAAACATTAAGGTCGATGGCCCCACTTTTGACGGTACACTTGATCCCCAGCTCTTTCTGGACTGGATCAAGGTCATGAATAACTTTTTCAAATGGTACAATATATCTGAGGCTAGAAAGGTGAGATTCTCCGAGATGAAACTCACCGGTAGGGCCAGCCAATATTGGGCCAACCTAGAGAGCCTTATGGAGTCCCGCAATGAGTTCGCTATTACTGACTAGACTTCTATGAAATGCAAGCTCAAGCAGAAGTACCTTCCTCCCTCGTACTTTCCTAGGCTTCTTGATAGGTGGAATAGGTTGACCCATGGTAGTAAGCCTGTGAAGGACTATATTGCAGCTTTTGATGATTACATAATTCGCTGCAAGGATGAGACCTTAACTACCCCCGCCCAGATCTTATCCATGTTTCGTACCGGGTAGCGTGAGGACCTCCGCAACGAGCTGTTTGCCTGAAGCATCACTACACTAGAGGGTGCATACAACCTAGTCCTAAACCTTAAGGAGGCCCAGTCACAGCATCCTAGATGACATCAGGATGCTAGATCTCCCTACATATCCTCCAGCGGATCGGCCCCGCACCACTCTACTACACGGCCGACTCCTGGGAGCACTAGCCGACCACCCTCAGGTCCTCCTCCGCCCCGTCCTGATTTCAGGGGCAAGTCACCGACCCCAGATACACCTCGATCCCACCCAGAGACCAAGTGTTTTCGATGCTAGGGGTAGGGCATATCTCTTCTTAGTGCTCTAATCCTTACAAGATCACGATTATTGAGAAAATCATTGAGGACGAGCCTGAGCCCGAGGCTGACCAGATTCACCAGGTTGACGATGATGGTGAATTCTCTGAGGAATATGACGACACTGCTGTCGTCCACTGTATCCAATGGGTAGACACCCTCTCCCATCTGCATGGTGAGATGCGCACTATCACAACCCGTTACCACTGATGACTGGCGTAGAATCTTGATTTGTCACACCTACACCAAAACAAATGACAAACTATAAAGTCATTGTGGATAGTGGCAGTTGCATCAATGTTGTCTCCTCCAATATGGTATTTAGGCTTAATCTGTCTGTCGTTCCTCACCCTAGTCCCTATAAAGTAGCCTGGGTCAACTCCACTGCCTTAGAGGCAAAGAAATGTAGCATCATACACATCTCCTTCGCTGACTACAAGAAGAATGTGTGGTATGATATTCTGATCATGGATGTGGGACAGATCATTCTAGGGTGCCCTTGGCTCTTTGATAATGACATCCACATCTACGGGCATTCGAACATTTGCGTGTTTGAAGATGCAGGCAAAAAGATCAAGCTCCCGCCTATGCAGCCTAAGGCTAGGGATGATCCCAAGTCCAATCCAGTCAAACCCAAGAAGGGGTTGAACCTTGTAACCCAAAGCGCACCCCTGTACGCCTTGGTAGGCCGTGGGGCTTCCCCTGATTATGATGGGCCCGTTCCTCAGGAGGAATAGCCCATACTGAGCGACTTTGCTGATATTTTTCCTGAGGACCTCCCTGATCCGTTATTGCCACTGAGGAACATTCAACACCATATTAATTTTGTCCCTGGAGCCTCCCTCCCCAACCTGCCACACTATCTCATGAACCCCACGGAACATGCCGAATTAAAGAAGCAGGTGGATGAGTTACTGCAGCGGGGCTTCATTAAGGATAGCCTCAGCCCCTAAGCTATACAAGTCTCTCTTACTCTGAAGAAGGATGATACTTAGCAAATGTGTGTTGATAGCTGCACTATCAACAAGATCATCGTCAAATATCATTTTCCCATCCCGAAGTTAAAAGATATGCTTGATATGATGTCGGGAGCCACTCTATTCTCCAAGATCAATCTTAAGAGTGGGTACCACTAGATCTGATTCCAACCCAGTGATAAGTGGAAGACTGCCTTCAAGACCAAGGATGGTTTGTATGAGTGGATGGTCATGTCATTCGGGTTGAGTAATGCCCATAGTACGTTCATGAGTCATGACCCAGGTGTTGCGCCCTTTCATGGGTAAGTTTGTTGTTGTCTATTCGACGACATCCTTATCTATAGCCGTTCTGTGAGTCAGCACCTAGACCACTTGAGACAGGTCTGTGAGGTCCTCGGGAAGGAACAGCTATACGATAATCCTAAGAAATGCACCTTCCTTATAGACCGTGTGATTTTTCTGGACTTTATTGTTTCAGCTCAGAGGGTCTCTGCAGATCTCAAGAAGGTGCAAGCCATACTCGATTGGCCTGTTCCTCGGAACATCCGGGAAGTTCGCAGCTTCCACGGCCTAGCCACCTTCTATAGGAGATTTATCAAGAACTTTAGTACCATTGTATCTCTGATCATTGATTGTCTTAAAAAAGGGGATTTTCACTAGACCACGGCTGCCACCAAATCCTTTGAGGAGATTAAGAAAAGAATGGTGGAAGCCCCAGTGATGAGACTTTCTGACTTCTCCAAGGTCTTCGAAGTACATGCAATGCTTCGGGGGCCAGAATTGGAGAAGTGTTATCCCAGGAAGGTCACCCTGTTGCCTATTTCAGCGAGAAGCTGAATGACATCTGGCAGCGCTATTCCACATATGACAAAGAGTTCTATGCCGTGATCCAGTCTCTACGATATTGGAGACACTACCTGCTCCCGCAGGAGTTCGTTATCTTTTCGGATCACAAAACTCTTCGTTATGTCAACTCCTAGAAGAAGTTGAATGCACACCATAGCCATTGGGTAGAGTTCTTACAGGAGTACACTTACACCCTTAGGCACAAAACGGGAGTTGAGAATAAGGCTGTCGATACCCTCAATCGTCGTATGATGACTACCATTGAGATGAGGGCAGAAATCATTGGGTTTGAGCAGGTCAGAGAGGATTACTTGGAGTGCCCCGACTTCAAGGAGATATATTCCCTTTTGCTCACAAGCAGCAAGCGCCTTGTGGATAATTTTCTCCTTGAGGATGGATATCTATTCAAAGCTCAGAAGCTTTATATTCCAAGTACTTCCCTTAGGTAATTCCTCATTTGGAAACTTCATGCCAGAAGTCTCACTAGAAATTTCGATCGTGACAAGACTATTGAGGCTGTAGAGTATCATTTCTTGTCTAGCCTGAAGAAAGATGTAGGCAAAATGGTCAGTAGATGCCACACGTGTCAACTGGCCAAGCAATGAAAGCAGAACACAGGTCTCTACACCCCGTTACCAGTTCCCAGTTGTCCATGGCAGGGTGTCAGCATGGACTTCGTTCTTGGCCTGCCCAAGACTTCCCATAGGAATGATGTCATATATGTCCTAGTTGACCGCCTTTCTAAGATGACACATTTCCTACCTTACTCCAAAACATCCAATGGCTCACTCGTCGCCAAGCTGTATTTTAAGGAGGTTATCAAATTACATGGTTTACCCAAGACCATTGTATCTGATAGGGATGTCAAAGTCACGAGATATTTCTGGAAGACCCTATGGATGAAAATGGGCACTAAATTGCAATTTTTTACAGCCTTTCATCCTCAGACTGATGGCCAGACTGAAGCGGTCAATAGGAGTCTAGGAAATGTATTGAGGACCCTAGTAGGTGAGCACGTTATAGACCGAGATACCAAGCTCCCCGCGGCTGAGTTTGCTTATAATAATTCCATGAACCACAACACTGGTCTGAGTCCTGCTTAGATTGTTTATGGGTACAAGCCTAGACAGCCTTTAAATCTCATACCCATATGCCCTAGGTATAAGATTTCTAGTCTGCATCTTTATTTGCATCACATATGCATGATTTACATAAGAAAATTACACCGTATTGAACAGAATAATGCAAATTATAAACTTCATGCTAATCTAAAATGAAGATTCAAGAAATTCGAAGTAGATGATACGGTGATGGTCCGGATCCATCTAAAACGGTTTCCGAAATGGGCCGTTAAAAAATTACATGCTAAAAGTGTGGGACCATTTAAAATAATTAAGAAAATTAATTAGTGTCTATGTGGTGGATCTGCCGGCAGATTTCAATATCAATCCCTCTTTTAACATTGAAGATTTAGTATCCTATGAGGGCCCAGAGTTTAACCCGCCCAATCCACTACATACTGAGCCTTGTGTGACCCCACCATGTGAGAACCCAAGCCTTTCTTCACTCCCAAATATTCCTAAATCACCTATTACGAAGAAAGTTGACATGATTTTAAACGGTGACATCATTTCCAGAAAAGAGGGTGGACAAAGAAGATACTTGGTAAGGTGGAGAGGTAAACCGGAATCAGAGGACACTTGGTTAAAGCGCGAGGAGCTCCAGAGGATTGACCCAGATGCACTAAAGATCTATGAAAGCACCCAGGATGCGTACTCGATGGAGTCGAGCTCTTTTCCACCCCAGGAGAATGATGAGGACATCCGACCATGAAAGTTTATCAGAAAATGGGCTAGAGATCTACGGTTATAATCGGATCACTCTATTTTTGAGCATTTATTTATATTTGATTTATTATGTGTATTTTTTGTTTTTACCCTCACTTGAGGGAGTAGGTTTATGTGACCCCAAAGGGCACTTTTTTCATTTGATGTTTTATTGTATTTTGTCTATTTATAGACCTCGCCCCCGCCTTGGGAAGAGGGGATGATTATTTATAAATGAAAATTTTTGCACCTTGTTTCTTGGTGTTTGAGAGCCTTGAGAGTTCTTGTGATAGCTTAAGTAGAGTCCCTTGGTGAGGGCAAAGAAAGTCCCATCAGTCACAGGAAGCATCCGGGCTTAAGTTTATCTCTGCCTCCACCCTCATTGAGCCACCTTCATACCCTCCCAAAGCTCCAGCCTCCCCTCTCCCTTCTTCCCCCAGCCGGCTAACCTTAACCAAGCCCTACCTCCTCACATCCAAGCCTAGCCAAACCATCACCCCCATATTTCACCTTAGCCGACCCTTCACAGCCCACCTCCTCCTCATCGTCGTTGCCCTCCTTTTTCGCCCATGGCCGAAACCATCATGACCCCCCCCCCCCACTTTCCTTCTTTTTCCTCCAAATTTTAGAATTGATCCCCCAACAATTTTCTAAATTAGCCTAGCGTTAATTTTGAAAAGGATGAATTCAAATTCAAAATCTCCTAAAAAGCCTTGAAGTCATTTCCTAAATTGCTGGGTTATGTTTTGAAAGATATCTCAATCAACCAATCTAAGTATTAATTGGAGATCCTAATTAATTCCTCTTCCTAAATTAGCCTATCGTTAATTTTGGAAAGTCTGAATTTAAATTCAAAATCTCCTAAAGCCTTGAAGTCCTTTCCTAAATTGTTGGATTATGTTTGGAAAGATATCTCAATCAACCAATATGAATATTAATTGGAGATCCTAATTAATTCATCTTCCTAAATTAGCCTAGTGTTAATTATGGAAAGTCTGAATTTAAATTCGAAATCTTCTAAAGCCTTGAAGTCCTTTCCTAAATTGTTGGGTTATGTTTAGAAAGATATCCCAATCAGCCAATCTGAATATTAATTTGAGATCTTAATTAATTTCTCTCTCTTTAACTAGTAGGCTATAATTGGCAACTCCACTAAGGTCCCCAAATCAGCCCCCAATCAATTAGTTCTTGCCCCCCCCTCCCCTCCATAGGCCACCTTCCTTAATTGATATTTCTTTTATAATAAGTGCTTATTGTTTTCCCTCCCAAATCATCCCAAAGATAGCCGCCTACTATGAAATACAGAGTCAGCCTATTTTCCAGCCCAACTAGCAGTTGTCCCAAGATTTGGCGCCCACTTAGTTGCTGCCCAGGATTTTCAGAGACGTTAGAGTGTTGTCCAGGCATGTGAGAGGGACTCGTATTGTTGTTGTTTCCACATAGTCAACCATACGACTTCGTCGTAGCTTAAAATCTTCTTCCATGGGGTAAACTCCTTCCCACCCACCCCTCCTCTCCCCCGTCCCCGGGGTACCTTTTGATCTCTCCTTAATTGTGGCATTATTTTATTGTGAAAACTTCTCCGCTTAAGCCTACACCAAGAGCATTGTATGAATGGGCCCTTATAGTGACAAATCTATTTATTAACTTATGGATTCTCTGAAACGTCATGTGAACATATTATTAATTAATCTGTTATTTAATGGTCCTCCTATTAGCTTGTGATTGATTGCTTAAACTTGACTGTCCCCTTACAATGATGAAGTCATTATTTTAAGTTCATTAATGAATCAATAATTTGTTAAGCTCTATTAAAGCACGAGTAATTTTCAACTCAAAGTCACTTTCATATCTAATTCTACATCATCTACTCTCCTAATCGGGTCATCAGAAGACTAATGTTTTATGTGACCAAACCATCTAAGACAACTCTCTAATCTTATCTGCCATAGAAGCTACTCCAACTTTTTCATGTATATACTCGTTTCGCATTTTGTCTCTAAGAGTGAAGTCACTCATTCACCTGAGCATCATCTCTACAACACTTAACTAAATTTTATGCTTCTCTTTTAATGGCAAACATTTTGCACCATAAAGTATTGTAGGTCTCACCACCATCTTATAGAATTTTTTCTTAAGTTTAAGGGGTATTTTTTTATCACACAACAGGCCCAATGCATTCCTCCACTTTAACCATCCAACTTGAATTCTACTAATAATATATCCGTCTATTTCACCATCACTTTGAACAATAGACCCGAGATATCTAAAATGTGTACCCTTATTAATGATTTATCGCCCAAAGTCACAATCTCGCAATTAGATCTATTACTAAAATTACACTCCATGTATTCAGTTTTAAATCTACTCAAATGAAAACCTTTAGACTCTAAGGTTGGCCTTCATAATTCTAGTTTACTTTCAATTCCCTCTCCAATCTTATCAACAAGAAGAATATCATCATCAAAAAGCATACACCATGGTACATCCTCTTGCAAATGTCTAGTAAGAACATCCATGACTAAAGCAAAAAGATATGGGTTTAAAGCTGATCCTTGATGTAATCCAACTAAAATAGGAAAATACTTGGTCAAACCACCTTATCTTTGAACACAAGTAACAACTCCTCCTTACATATCCTTAATGACTTGAATATAAATATATTAATCTCATTCTTTTCTAAAACTCTCTAGAGCACTTCTCTTGGAACTTTATCATGAGCTTTCTCTAAATCAACATATATCATATGTAAATTCTCCTTATTCTCTCTATACTTCTCCATCAAACCTCTTAATAAGTGTATAGCTTCCATAGTAGACATACCCGGCATGAATCCAAATTAATTTTGAGAAATATTAGTATCACGTCGTAACATATGCTCAATAACTCTCTCTCATAGTTTTAAAATATGACACCTTAACTTAATTCCTTTATAATTCGCTCACTTTTATACATCACATTTATTCTTAAAAATAAGAATCAATACACACTTTGTCCACTCATCTGACATCTTTTTAGTCTTAAAACTAATACTGAAAAGTTTCGTAAGCAAAAAAATGTCTTCATCTCTTAAGCATTTCCACACCTCTATTGGAATATCAATAGGTCAAAGAGCTTTCCACACTTCATTTTCTTTAAAGCCTCTTTAACTTTAGTTTTACTAATACACCGACAAAAATAAAAAATTTTATTTTCATTTAGGGTGCTTAAGTCACAAAAGTCAATCATATTCTCATAATCTTCATTGAAAAGCTTATCAAAATAATTCATCTATCTTTGTTGAATATCATCTTCTAATAAAAATACTTTTTGATCTTCATCCTTCATACATTTCACTTGAACTAAATCCTTACTTCTATCCCTCTGCTTGACTAACAACTTATACATATATCTTTTGCCCTTTCTAATATCTAATCTATTATATAAATTATTAAAAGTTAAATTCTTTACATCACATATTGCTTTCTTAGACTCTTTATAGCTTTCCCAATTTTCTAAATTTTTATAACAAAGTTTCTTATTTTTTATCTTTTCTTGAACATTTTGATTCTGCCATCAACTATTTCTACTATTATGAGCTTTTCTTTTTTATACTCCTAGCACATCCTTTGCAATATTCTTAATATCTCTATCTATTTTTTCTCATATAACATTATCTTCCTCATGCACAGAAAAATTCTTAAGATCTTAAATCTTACTCTCAAATTGTTAGTGTTTTTTAAATGCCCTCATCTAATTCTAGAATAATATTTTACTTTATTTTTCATATTTCACCCTTTCATTTTAAAGTGCAAAACTAATAAACGATGTTAGGTACATAAACTTTCACTCAAAATAAATTTACAATTTTGCCTAAACGATCTATTTTTTTTTTAAAAAGAATCAATCTGAGTTATTCTTATAAGTGATGAGATGCACCACTCTTTTCTTAAATAAGATATTAGCAATTACAAAATCATAAGCTAGAGCAAAATCTAATATGGTGAAAGAAAAAATAATAGTTAACAGCCATTATTCTTCTTTTCAGAAAGGGCGCATGCAAAGTTATCTCCAATTAAGGCTTCGTTTGGGACAGCTTTCTTACTACTTTTAAAAAAAACTTTCTAGTATAAAAATTTATAGTTTAAGAAAATTTTGTACTAAAAAGTTGCTTTAGAGAGTAGTAAGAAAGTTGTCTCAAATGAAGCCTAAGTCTATCAAACAATGCATTTGTAGCTTTTCAGAATGTTTGCTACTTCCTATAGTGAAAATTTAACTTCGGTTAAAGTATAGAAAGCGTGAAAGAACATTTTCATGTTTGTTAACTATTAAAAAGAAAAGGCCTTATGTGAAGAAAAAAATTAACAGTTGACAGCCATTCTTCTCCTTTCAGAAAGAGCAAATGCAAAGTTTTAATTTCCCGCAAGTCATTGAGAACGTAAAGGGGCTTCTTGGGACTCAGCTACATGAGAACCCTCGTGAGAGAAATTCAATTTAACTGGAAAAAAACATTAAGAAACTGAGATTACCCCATTTTTAATGAAAAAATATTGGTGGCATGTTTCAATTCCTCCAACCTTCCTATCACAAGAAGCGAACATGCCCTTATATGCTCATGAGTAGAACAGAAAATGTTCCATGCATACATGCATGTACTGGAATTTGCTTGGCATGATCGGGAATGAACTTAATCCACTAGTAACAGCTAAATTTTTACCATTACTGACGATTTACTAGCAAAACACTATTGTGATAAGTAAACAAAAAAATTTAAGATGAGAAAGGTCTTTTGAACATTGCTACACTAATCTTTGAAATAAAAAACAAATGAATTTTTTTTATGACACCACCCTTTTCTTGCATCCATTTCTTGTTCGTGGCTTCAACATGTAGTGACTTCAACAATGTACTTTGATGAGTTCCTCAATAGCACTACGGATAGCAATCCATTAAGTGGTCCTTGCCCTTGTGGTGACTTCAACGTGTAGGTTGTTTCCCTCAAGGACTTTGATGAGTACCATAATAGCATTACCAATCAAGCGACAAAGTGATACTTGCGAACATGGATAGTTCTGAATTGGAAGAGGTAAATCTCATTGGAAATCGAGCAAGAAGCAACACGTGATCTAGCAAGTTTAGCGAGATCTGATGATTTAGGTAACGCAAATGGCGATGAAGAACGATGTTGTATCATGCTGAGGATTTCACGACAGTGGATCTCATGAAAGATTTAGCAAAAAGGAGAAAGATGAAATCAATGGTGATATGCAAGATCTAGCAAATCTAGGAAAGACGCGTAATTGATGTCGTGTCAGGCGTCTAGGGAGGTAAGATTAGCAGTAGACGCATAATCAATGATGACAAATTGGTGGAAATAGCATTGGGAATTTCAAATGAGGAATAGAGACAACGATTGGAAATTTGGAGGCAGAGATCAATGAATATGGAAGGGGACAATTGGAAATGGGTGCCTCTAGCAAGAGTAGGAAGTAGATTTTGTTTTATGGAAACGGAAGAGACGCAAGGGTTTTGGGGTGTGCGTAGATTGGTGTTGGGGCTGATTTTGGATTGATACAACCGATAAATTAGTATGATAGTGCATCTGAGATGGAGACAGAGCACTAGCAAACGAGAGGCTCACCAAAAGCACCAATTGTTAGGACCCTAAGGATCGAGGATAAACGGAGAGTTAGAGTCCGTCAAAAACTCCATGAAAATGAAGGATTGAGAAAGGGGGAAGAAGAGATTCTCAACAAATGAGGGTTTTGGTTAATCTCATTGATGAAATGCAACCCTCCAAAGAGGGCTATGCAGAATACTAGAATATAAAACATTCAAAGACTAACTGTTAAGTACTTGGCACTCATAACTATCTATAAACAAAATGACACAACGACAATTAAGCTACCTATTACATTTATTAACACATAAACTCATTACAGTAACCTAACATGTTCTCATCCAGTTTGAACGAAAACTGGCTCACTAATTAGGACCAGAAATTAGCACTACAATCAATTGCCAACATGCACTTTCATGGAAGATAGCCATAAGCTCTGATCTGGATCTCTCTTTAACAATCTACCAGACTTATTTAAACAAAAATCCTAAGATAGACACACTTCCATTAGCAAAAAACCAGAAAAAAAAATCCGCAAGCTGAAAACATGCATTCCTGAAACATAGTTTGATCACAGACCTTTATGCCAGATGGACTCTCCATGAAACTCAGCTTGTAAGTATTCGTTCTAAAGCTGTAGAAAGAACACCCTTGCCCCGGCAAAAGCGGAACCCCAAGATTACCTTTGTCAACGCTGCGCAAAGATAATAATTATCCAGGGATCAAAGCAAACTAAAGGGAGAAAGGCTGAGCCAGCGTACCTAGTAGGATCCATCTTTGCAGTGAAAGATCGGAGAGAGAAGAGGAGACCGAACATAAGCTTCTGATCTTGCTGGGCGTCGAGGGTGTGGAGAGGGCGATGCCATTCCCGGTAGAGCAAGCAGACCCCATTCCGGTTGAAGATGTAAAGCATGTTGGCGTTGTTCCCCGCGAGGCCCGTTGCTGTACCAGGCGGTGCCGCCGGAGACGGGGTCATCTCTGCCGCCGCTGATCCGCCGAAGAATTGCATCGTCGCCGCCGCTGCAATCTGCCGGGGGAAATCGAACGATTTCTACCGGTGGCGAGCAGGATATTTTGAGTGAATCGCGGCCATCTATAATCTTTGGTTTCTTTGGGATTACACGATACAATTCTCATGTAATCTTCGTATTTAATTATGTAATAAGTTCATTTTTAAATCATTTTAAAAATAATTCCATTTTAAATTTATTTAAAATAAAATATAATATTTCATGCAAGGGCGGAGCCAGAATTTTTCTCAAGTGGGGCACAAATCATTGAAGTAAAAAAAAAAACCCTCATGATTTCGCCCTTTCGGTTCCGTGGCAACTGAGAGTTTCTATCATTCTATCCACCAAAAAAAAACAATGCAGCAGTAATTTGAATGAATAAAAGATTGATAATATAATATTTTTTTGAAGTTCATCTCGCCTTAGTTATTTTAATTTAATAATAGAAAATTGATTCAATTTCACTGCTAGTGAGTTTGAGTTAGATAATTTTTTCAAAATTAAATTTGTAATTTACTAACCAATTATCATAACTGAATATATATATATATATATATATATATACAAAATTGGCCAAATAAGAGATACAACTGATGCATATCGAGAAAATTTACGGCAACCATTTGACTTGGAATGATAGAAGATTGCAGGTGTCTAGTTAGAGGAATAATATTGGGATTACTGAACTTGGAAAGAGAGAAATGCAAAAGCATCCAGCTTAGAAGGAAGAAAAAATGAGAGCCATGTAGCTAGGAAAATGAAACTTGTAGCTATTTAACTCAGAAGGTAGGAATGTTATAAACAGTTAACTCAGTGTGTATGCTTGGTCTCAGCCCTCCAATTTCACACTTAACTACTTGCAGCCCAGGCAGTTTCCTCCTTCCCTTAAATTTCAAAAAAGGATAGAGGTCCAGAAAAAAAAAAAGTGAAAGAAGGGCTTACTTTTTTTGTTTAGTCCAGTGGGGGCACGTGCCCCCAATGCCCCCATGCTGGCTTCGCCAGTGATTTCATGCATATATTTAATTAACATATTTAATATCTATATATAATCAAATACTAAATATAAATACATAAAAATTACGTGATTATATATAAATCATTTTAATTTTTATATATTTATATAGGTAATTGATATTTATTTATAGAATGTGATTTGGGTATAAGTAATATTTAACTCATATAGGATTTAGTAAATTATATTTGATATATAATCAAAAAAATTATCTTGATCGAGCATGAATTTCGAGGCAAAATCAAATTGGAAACTTCAAAAATTAAATTCAGGGCCATCTGAACTCTGATTTCAACAAATTTATATTGATAAAACTTTCACCGCGTTACTTTTTATATATTATAGAGATCAATATTATAAACATTTTGAGTATTTATTTAAGATTTTTCACAGGATGATTTTAAAAATATGACAATTTTTATCTACTCAAAAATTTATTTTGATGTTTAAAAATAGTGATTTAGTTCAACAAAAGCATCTGAATATTATTTTATGCAATATTTGATAATTTGGTCAAATTCTGAAAATGTGAATTTTTTCTCAGTATAATTTTTGTTGTCCACCGTTAGCACATTTTGGCATTTTCTTACTACAATATATTATAAATGAATGCGGATATGTGTTTGAGTAATAATTGGTCACTATTATTGTTATAATATTATGATAATAATATGTGTCGTATAAAAGATAAGTAAAGACTGGTTGACTTATTGGTTGGAGACTGATTGACCTGTATAAAATGATGGGCCGACGGGCTTTCCTTTAAATAAAATGATTTGTTGTTATCCTTTACTAATTCACGTGATACACTGGTTGAGAGTTATAAGGAGATTATTACTGTGCTAACGGGCAAAGAGTGATGACTCTATTTATTAAGCCAACAGTTTACTAATGCTGATACTAACACTAAAAAATATTGTGATAACTAAGACTTCTTATTTGTTTAGTGTAACTATTGAAATATATATTTTTGAGACATTATTCTTATTATTATACGAATTTATTAGTACTTCATAGATTTACTGTTATTGTATTATTTTATTACTTCTGCCACTAGATTATTATTACCGATCTGGATACCAACATAATTTGATAATATTGATTCAATGTACTTTATACTAAGCATGTGATATACTGAGCACATAATATAGGAGATTTAGATAGTATGTGTGCATTCATATATGATTTTACTATATTAATTTAATTTTGACAGTCTTTACTATATTTTGATTTGATGTTTTATCTTATTACAGAGACATGACTGATTTCTAGATTTAATACTCATACTGGGTTACTACTTTACCAGCTATTGTATCATAGAATTTTACTGTTTATAGATTCTACTGTTACTGTATTTGAGTTTTACTATTCTTGCACTGCTTCAAAGATCATATATATGTAATTGCCATAATTTGATTGTTGACATGCATATTGCTCATTTGTCGTGCTTTAAATTCAGTTGTAGATTTTGGTTACTTACTAGGCTTGTGATCTCATTATATGTGGTTAAATAATTTTAGGTCAGGGTAGAGGATCAGGAGTGTAAAGCTGGTCATGATTTTCTTAAGTTTAGGTTCTTTTATTTTAACTATTCTTTTGTACTCAAAATATGATAGATATGCGATGATGATTATATAAATCTTGAGTATTGTATATGATTTTTTAGAATAAATACAAATGTATACATTAATATTTTAAATTATAGAATCTATTTTATTATTTATTACTGATAGATGATATTAGCTAGCACTGGTTATTATTTCTTAAAAGATTAAAAGAATAATTCTTCTAAATTAGATTCTGGGGCATCACATCTCTTCTCTCTTACACCATTTTCACATGAAACAAAAGACAAAATCATGTATATATCACCAAGGGATGCCATATGACACCTCAGGTTTAGCATTCAATTCAACCCGTTCTAACTAAACTTGAAAGAGTTAAAGATTTAAAATTTTGAGTTTTTAACCCATTTGTACGTCGTTGGACGTGTTTTAATGCTTAAAAATGATCACATGTGTTTTAGAATGAGTTTTAAATATTTTGGAGTAAATTTTAATAAAACATGAGAAATGTTATTATTTAAAACCCCAATGTTAAGTGTTTGAGCGCCTCAGCGCTACTACAGTTCCAAATGTCAATAGTGACATCGCAGTGTTTTCAGCTCTAAAATTTGGTATTTTAAACTAATGTCGCATCACTAGGTGGTAGAATTGCAGTGCTAGGCCACTAATATCACTTTATATATACTAAAATCACTATTCCATTGCATTTGATTGAGCAGGAGAGAGAAAGAGAGATGTTTGGAGAGGGAAATATGCATTTTGAGCAACTTCAGGCAATTTCTAGCCTTCAGACCATTTTGAAAAGCTGTTTGTGCCTATCTCAGTTTAAAATAATACAAAATTTTTCCAAATTTTTTTATTAAATTTTAATTTATGTTACCGAAAAATATGAATAATTTTGTAATGGTAAAATGTTTATCACATAATTTTTTATATGTTATAGAGATTAAAATTATGAATATTTTGAGCATTTTCTAAAAATTTTATATCTGGTATTTTGAAATTTATGCGATTTTAATTGAATAGAAAATAATCTGGACACAAAAAAATAATGTCGTGGCACAATTAAAGTCTTAAAATGATGTTTTATAGAATCCTTGATAATTTGTTTAAGTTTTAAAATTATGAAATTTTACACAATAGAAATTTTTGTTGCCTATCGTTATAGAAAATTATGAAATTCTGGCACATGTTCAATTATGCTTTAACTACTATAATGTGATGAAATATATGCATATGTAATTGAAAATAACTACTGAGAGATATAAGGGGCAAGAATTTTTTGAGATTCTGTCTGTATTTGAAAATATTTTGATGCTTATAAGGCATGTTATGATAGTTATGTTCTAATGCCTACAAGCAGGATTTGGCGCTGTAAGCATAAAAGAGAGTTATAAGCGGTCAGAATCCTTTCAGATTTTATCTAGGTCCACGAAATATGATATAAATTACTTTATGATATGAACTACTATATAATATAAGTTTCAATTTATTTATCTGCTCAATATTATTATTTAAATATTTGAATAACTGATATGTTCATATTACCTTTCTCATTATAACGATTTATTAGACTGCATTTAACTGCTTTTAAGTTTTTAATAAAATAATTTAAAATTTTAGATTGATTTGTGTGGCCTGTTGAGTTGTTGTAGCTTACTTTGGTTTTACTTTTGGTTTTTAGAATCTGAGAAAGAGAAGAAGCTGGATGATTAGCAGTTTTAAGATTTGATCTGAGTTTATATCTATTTCTTTATTTTGATTTTTATACAGTCATGGCTAGTTTATTATTCAAATTTATAGTTTCTATTCATAGTGATATATTATAATGTATATACATTTTAATAAAATAAGAAAAATCTCGAGGATGAGTTTATTTGCACTATTCTAGATATTTTTAGTTGTTATGTAGGCTATAGTTTATTTAAAATGAATATTGAAAGAAAATCTAAAATATTCCAAAACTAGATATTAGGATTTGCCTGTCACAGCTCAACACAATAGGAATCCTGTTAGGTTGGGCTGTGACATATCGCCCATAAAAAAAATGAGAAAAAAAAACTATTTAGTCTACCTCAATGCACTGTTGCGCCAATTTGGAGCATTACGGTGATCAACACTCTAATTCCAATCTGCCTGACAGTGTTACAATGCTTAATTTAGATCACTATAGCTCTCTGCTCTCTGTCTTTTCTCCCAACAAACTTTGTAGTGATGGGGTTCTCGGGTACATTACACTAGGGAGCTCGTGTACCCTGCTTTGCACCAGAACCTAAACATGAGGAGGACCCCTGTACCCCACCCCCTTCCCAGCAAGCATGAAAAATTAACTTGAGGTCTGAGGCAACAATACAATCTGATTAATCAATAAAATCAAATTCCGCACGGACTAATAATCTCCCATTTAAAACAGATTACGATCAATCCTTCTTCCGATCTATAACACCAACTATTGTACTTGTAGTATGGCTTATTGTTGCTCTCATCCTTCATAAATGCATAGCTTCAATTTATCAGTCATCACTGTCTTCATCAACATATTTGTAGGATTCTCAATCATATGCATCTTCTCCAAAGATAACTGACCATCTTCCGGAAGCGACATGATGAAATAATGTTGAAGTTATATGTGTTTTATTATAACATGGAATGCAGTATTCTTAGCTAGATGAATAACACTCATGCTATCACTATGCAACTTCCCATACCCTTTGCCCCTTGCCTAGTTCTGCTAAGAAACATTATAACAAAATTATCTCCTTGCTAGCCTTGATGATAGCAATATACTCAGCTTCTGTGATTGAGAGCATAATAATTTTTTGTAACATGGAAACCTAACTCACTTCAGTCTTTCTCAAAGTGAAGATATAACTTGTTGTGCACCTCCTACCATCAAGACCTCCAATAATATCAGAATCTACATACCCATGTAAATAAATCCCGGCACCTCCAAAGCTTGTCAATGGATCATTTCAAGTACTTGAGAATTCACTTAACCGCCTCCCGCCTGAGTTACTCATAAATATGCTAACTACTCCTACTATACATGTTATATCAAATATCGTACAAATCATAACATACATCAAACTTTCATACTGAAGCATATGGAGTCCTCTCCATTTGTTCTTGCTCTGCTTTAGATTTAGACGATTGTTCCTTAAATAGTTGAAAATGACTACCCAAGGGAGTGCAATCTGGCTTTGCCTCACTCATGTTGAATCTCTATAGCACATTTTCAACATACTCAACCTAAGAAGCCTTCAATATAAATGCACTTCCATCCTTGCTAATTCTCATACCGAGTTTTTTTTTGTTGGACCTACATCTTTCATTTCAAACACCTTTGACAAACTGTTCATTCAGATATCTTATTTTCTTTATATCTGATCCTATTACCAGCATGTCATCCACACACAAAAATAAAATAATATAATAATTATCAAAACATTTGAAAAAATAATAGCGGTCAGCTTGGTACTTTGTATACCCATTATCTAATATAAACTTATCAAATCTCTTGTACCACTGTCTTGGTGCCTACTTCGGGCCATATAAGCTCTTGTTAAGCCTATACATCATATATACTTTACCTGTAACCTCATATCCCTGAGGTTATACCATGCAAAATGCTTTTTTAAGTTCACCATGAAGAAACATTATATTTATATCCAACTGCTCTAGATATAAATCCTCCACTGCTATCACACTAGTACAATCTCTGATTGTAATCATCTTCACCACTGGATAGAAAATTTTAGTAAAATTCACTAATTTCTTTTGCTAAAAACCTTTAACTACATGTTTGGCCTTGTGATGTTTGCTACCATCAGGTTCTTCTTTTAGCCTGTAAACCCAATTATTTTGTAGTGCTCTCTTGCCTCTTAGTAGCTTTATCAACCCCAAGTCTAACTCAACTTAAGTGAATACATCTCATCGTTTATTGCTTGCTCCCACTTCCTTGAATCATCAACTTGAATGACCTCATCATAGCACTATGGTTTACCACTATTTGTCAATAATAGATAGTATAAAGAAGGAGAATACCTTCATATTGGCTTTGAGATTCTGCTAAATCTCCTAACTTTAGTTGCAGGTGCTTGAGAAATCATCTACGCTTCATTAGATTTGTCTTCTTGATCATCATCATCCTCTATCTCAATATATTTGGAAGAATCTTCAGAAGCCCCATTTATATCATTGTATATTTCATTTTCATTAAATTTTACATCTCTGCTCCTAATGAATTTTTGATTATGATAATCCAGAATTTATAGCCAAATTTATCTGAGCCATATCTAATCAATGTACACTTGATAGATTTTGGATCAAGCTTATTCCTAGATCCTGTATGAATATGAACATAAGATAAACAACAAAAAATTTTAAGGTTGGATAAACTTACCTCCTTTCTGCTATAAGCTTCCTCAGGTAACCCCTTATTTAGAGGAACTGAATGATCATAATTAATTAGATAAAGTACAGTATTCACTGCCTCTACCAAGAACTGCTTGAATAATATCATTAGTCAGATCGTTTTAGAGATTATCGACAGTAGCAATTTATCAGATGATGAGCTAAGCATTCTGAGACATATGCTCAACTAAGCATATAGTGGTCAACAATACGTAAGTGATCTATAACAAACCAAAAATATGAAATTATTTTAAAATAAAAATTTGAATTTCTATTTGAATTGGAGCATTACGACGCTGAGCTTGTGAATGCGACAGTGTTGTGCTTATGAGGGCAGTGGCGCTAGAAATCACTATCGTGATATTTGAGGCTCTATTATATAAAAATTATGGATTCAACATATAGTGCTATAGTGTTGTGTTGGAGCGTTGCGACACTAAGACACTAACATTATTTATATATGTTTTTTATTTAAAATTCCTAATCACTAAAGCCACTAGCCGCCCCCTTCTCCCTCGTTCGACTTGCATGCTCGGGAAGGAAAGGGAGAAGAGGAGGAAGAGGAGAGGAGAGAGGAAAGAGAAAGGGGACCTTCAGGTCTTTTCTATCATTCATTTTTGTTAGGAAAGTTATTCTACTCATAGTAAGCAACCTTTACTCTGCACATATTTTTAATGATTCTAAGTTTGATATATATTTTTCTCTCCTACAGGTGATAAAAAAAAATTATATCTTTCGTTTAACTGAACTCTCATCACATAACTTTTAGTATGTGATAGATGTCATCAATATGAGTAATTTGACTAGAATATTTCAAAATTTCATAGGGCAAAATGATAATTATGAATGTGTGAAGATATTGCATATTTTATAGATTTTCTTATATTTTATAGATTTAAGTATTTCATATTGCATTTAATATATTAAAAAAAGATTGATGCAACTAATATGAAATAAATATAACATTTGTATATAAGCAAGGAAGTCTGACTGTTAACATAATAATTAATATGGGTTGATTGTTAAAATATAATATCCTGTATGCGCCTGAGAGTGGGCCTATGGGTTTTTCTTTAAAGATGGTTTGTGGTGTTATCCTAGTTGTAGCTTGTAACTGATGATTGATTACACTGACCGGTAGAGGGTGACGACTTTTAATGATTCATTAAAAGCCACCTGCAATAATAAGGATAAAGATGAAGTAATAATAATGATATAATAAATACTGATGAAAGAATGAAAATACTTCATTAAAGTTTAATATTTTTCCTTATTGAATCTTACATTGATGTATGCATATATTAATATCATTAAAAGATAGTCCATATAATATTGATGTGTGTGCATATATAACATATGACATGGATACATGCACTTGTAGTATATAACAGATAAGAGGGATTAGATTGATGACTGTTGATTGACATAATATGATAAATAAGATTGATTAATTGTTGACGACCACTTATTTTGAATGTTAAATTGATATATGATGGACTAATGTGAAACTGAAATGCCACTATATTATTTAATATGCTAATGATATAATTGAGTATATGATATGTATTAATTTTAGTTATATATATTAGGAAATTGTTGGGCTATAATGCTCATTATGTGATTTTACGTATTTTTAGGAAAAGATAAGGAAACTTGAGGATGAGATGAGTTCTAGGCTCTAGTAGTGACGTCGGAGCTTAGCCATTAAAACTTGTTAAACTTCAGGCTATATTAATTCCAGTAGTTTATATGGCTACATAGGATTATTGTTTTCTTTTATTAAATGTAGCCTTATATGTTACTTTCTTTGGCTATAAATACGTATCCAACTCATGTAATAGATAGATTTGGAATATGAATAAAACTTGAGTTGAGTTTGTGTCCTTCCTATATCCTGAGGTATTTTCTCAGGTGGTGGTTTTTATTTAGTTTTCATGTATCCTAAGAGTGATTCTTAGGTGGTGGATCCTTTCCTCCAAGAAGTTCTTGGAGTTGGTTCGGACGTGGTCGTCGGATCGTCGACGAGGAGTTGTCGACCCATCTTGTACGACGTCATTTGGTATTAGAGCCGGCAAGATATTGGCGTTGCCGACGGGCCGGTGAGTTTCTGATTCAGAAGGAAGAATCAATTTATTGAGAAGGAGCTGTCGAGTCACTGTTCAGTCCTTGGAATTGAGGTCAAGGCTCTGTTTCTAACCACCCCATCTTCAAGAAACAGGTTTAGCCGAGCTTTGGCTTACCGCCCCAATGAGATCAGCCAGCCTACCATAAGACTTCTTCCTTATTTTTCCACTAATCAGCAATAGAAATTGAAGTAGCGACCTTCCAGCGAATGAAAATGGTGACAAAATTCCTTTTAAGAGGGCCTCTAATTCCTAGTCTAGAAATAAGAAGCTGCGAGCAAATGCGATCCAGAGGCGGTTGATCCACAGGAAGTGCAAGTTTTGCTAGGCATCGCAGACTTGCACGCCAAAGCAAGAAATGCAAGGGCCGAACTCGTGTGGGAACAATAGGCGGATCGCTGGTTGAGTGTGTGGACCAGAGCAAGCTATAGGCAGCGGAAGTCAAGCTAATTCGTTCACGAAACGGAAGCCGGAGGAGGCTTCGGCGGCGGGTGTGTACTGCGCATGGGGCGCGGTCGATCGAGGAAGAGTTCCTGCAGCTACCAAGGTCATCTCCGGTGTGGAGCCTTCGTCGAATAACATTTCTTGTTCTTTAAGTGGCCATTCTTGCCTTTCCCCTACTCCAGATTAATTTCTTTTCTTGAAGAATAGAACAATATACCTTCTCGATGGGCATTGCAGGGATCACGTCAAGAAGAAGAAATTGAAGATCTTCTATAAGAAATTTCTCGACTCAAACTAAGATTGTCAAAGATTGAACGAAGAAAAGATTTGAACCCTCTTGGCCGGGACTTTGCTGGCATCCTACCACAGGGAAAATCTGTTCTGTTGGCGGCGTATAGATCCTCCATTCAGACCGAATGCTTACGAACCAATGACGGAGAAGTTATCATAGATGACCAGTTCTCTTCTTTAGGCAACGACCTGTTTGAAGGACCACCTCGTCGGTCTTCCACCCCACCCATGATCGAGTTCAGCCTCAAAGAAATTGAAGATCCATTGTCGAAATCAGCATCTTTGCCTGTCTTTGATGAACCTGTGGACGACGTGTATGATGATGACCTGTTCGGTGGAGTTATTGATCTTGATCAACCCATATATGATAATGACCAGAGCAAGGTGGAGGCACCGCTGAAGCTAGTCATTCCTATCATTCCTGACAAGATAACAAATACGCTCACTGCCATTGATCGTGAAATTGGTATGAATAAATTTAACCAAGACAACCACCTAGGTACCTTCGCACATTCTGACAGCTCTCGCATTTTTGTTCGTCGCCGTTGCCAGCGTCATTATCAGTAGAGGTTTTCCTGCTCAGGGATTCTTAAGCAGATACAACTTTCCACAACTACGTCTGGAAATCGATTATCTTGTTAAGCTAGATGAAAAGTTGGTGGCTAGAAGAAATGAATGTTATGAACGACTGTTTCACTCTGCCATCAATTTACATCTAGCTTCCCCCCTAATATTAGTACAAGGGATTCATCACTATGGATTCTTTGATTCAAATTCTGAGGCCTCTACAACCGATTCAGTGATCAACAATGGCTTCATACCAGAGGATGCTAAACTTGCGGACGAGAAGATTAGCTTGCCTTTCAATAATTTTCTCATTCATAAACTTGGTGTCGAGTTCAATTCAACTCTTAAAGAGTATTGTTTGCGGGTGCTACTAAAAATGTATTTTGAGTTTGTCCACTATCCCATTCGTCATCAATTCCAACTTATATTAAAGTCTCTCATAGATGGGAAGAATGACACCGGGTGGAAATATCCAAACTAGTTTAGTCAACCCAACCCACCTCCTTAGGGGGACAGTCGGACATCTTCTTATGAGCATGAAGTTCCTCCTACCCTGGTAATATAACGCCGGAGCTGAACCGTTAAAACTTGTTAAACTTCAGGCTATATTAATTCCAATAGTTTATATGGCTATATAAGATTATTGTTTTCTTTTATTAAATGTAGCCTTATATGTTACTTCCTTTGGCTATAAATACATATCCAACTCATGTAATAGATAGATTTGGAATATGAATAAAACTTCAGTTGAGTTTGTGTCCTTCCTGTATCCTGAGGTATTTTCTCAGGTGGTGGTTCTTTATTTAGTTTTCCTATATCCTAAGAGTGATTCTTAGGTGGTGGATCCTTTCCTCCAAGAAGTTCTTAGAGTTGGTTCGGACGCGATTGCCTGATCGTCGATGAGGAGTTGTCGACCCATCCTGTCCGGCGTCAAGTAGTCTTTCTATTTTGTAATCATGTGTTCATTAAGATGAGCTAGTTTATTGTATGCCATGACTAATGTTTATGTATCATTTTGGACATGTACTAGTTAGACATTGGATAAATATAAATGAAGTGCTATTTCTTTTTATATTGTTTCTATGAAAATTATAAGTTTTGGTTGAATAATTAAATGATTAAATAGTTGTAAATATAAAAGATCAATTAGACAATTCTTTAATTTAGATATTGGGCGTGACATAATATACTTTTTTGGGCATTCCTTACGTTTGTATAACTCTTTCAACTTCCATCTAAAGCATTTCATCAGCTAAGAGAGATGTTAGCTAGTCATGGTTTGCTTCGGGATGCAAAAATTATTTTAGTTGAGGAACAACTGGCTGACATTTGTGTGAATTCTTTCAACACTTCCTCAAAATAATTAGTTGGCACTTTAATGAGGTCATCTGTGCGATAATATCTTTATCTATTGAATTCATTAAGTTGCCAAGCACAGAAGCAGAATGCAATCCCTTTGTACGTTCAAATCCTCAATTCTTTCCATTATTTGAGAATGTGATAAGAGCTATAAAAGGGACCCACATTCTTGCACTTGTAACCAGACAGTTGCAGAATCGATATCACAATAGGAAGGGGTTTACTTCTCAGAATGTCATAACTGCAGTAACATTTGACAGACAATTCGTTTATGTTGGATCCGATTAGGAAGGATTGACAGCTAATATCAGAATCTTATGGTTGGCAATCGAGGAGGGTGGTTTTAAAGTGCCAGCTGATAAAAACTATTTGGTTAATTTTGCATATGCAAACACGAATAAACTAACACAATTTAGAGGATACCAATATCCCTTAAGTGAATATCATGGTGAATCTTCTCGTAGGTACTATATTACGCAGGAGCTGTACAACCATCGTCATGCCCAACTGCATCATGTGGTGGATAAGATATTTAGTACATGGAAAGAAATATTTCAAGTGTTGACGTAGGAGAGAGAACACAAGGTGACTCCCTTAGTCATTTAATTGCAACAAATATGTGGCAAGCTTGTGAGGCTCTATCTTATAAAGATTAATATCTTTACTTTTTCAAAATTGAAGTTCTTACATATTATCCCACTTATAGGAAACAAGTCATCAAAATCGTTCAACTAGATAGCATGTAATACTTGGCACATGAAGAAGAAAGATTCAATTTTAAATGTTGTCCTTATTTACGTAACTGTTGTACTTATAACATAGTTTTGATGTATTCTTATGAACTCTTATTATTGCACTTTAATCACCCATAAGAAAAATATCATGTGTTAACCCCAATAAATTTTGAATTGCATTGCCAAACAGTCACACATGATTTATCAAGTTTTAGATTGCTTATTGCGAAGCAATTTTTAAGATTTAACACATTTGATACATCACCAAAAATCTTCTTGATTGTGCATGAATTTAAAGACATATTCAAGTTAAAAACTTACAAAATTAAATTCGGGACTATCTAAACTTCAATTTTAACAAACTTATTGTCAAATTGAATGTCTCGAAAAGATGAACCAAACGATATCAAAATCGGTCTAATTCGGATCCAAATGGGCCTAAATAAGGGGCCCAATGCAAATTTAAAAAAGTAATGCAGCGGCGACGTCATCTCAAATGGGCCTTAATTTGCATTTACAGTAATCTTGATATGATTAAGATATTTTTTAAAAAAATTAACTATAGATCAATTAAAGAAAAAAAAAAATCAAACAATGCCCGATGAAGTGCCCGGCCGTCGCCTGCCTATGGCCCCCTTCTGCGCCCTCTCACCGTATCACTGCCGTCACTGTCCTCCTCCACAACGCTCCATCACTCTTCACAGGTGGTTCCGACGGCGCTATCGTCCGCTGGGCCCTTTCCGGCCACGATGTCCGCCCCCTCGCCCTCCTCTGTGGTCACGCCGCTGAGATCGCTGTTCTTGCTCCCTGCTTCCCAGACTCATCAAACCCTATGTCTTCGACGCTCTACCCGTCCGCGCTGCTTAGCGCGTGCGCGGATGGCGTGCTCTGCGTCTGGAGCGCTGGCAGCTTCCGCTGCCGTCGGCGACGGAAGCTCCCCCAATGGGCGGGGAGTCCTTCCCATTTGGCCGCTCTTCCATCTTTACCGCGCCACGTTTGCATCGCGTGCAGCTCAAGTGAGTCTTCGAAGAGTTCCGTGCTGATCGTGGACTCCAGCACACTGCTTATGGTGCAGACTGTCTTCCATGGGAGCTTGGGCATTGGGTATGTGAAGTCCATGGCTTTCGTTCCTTTGATGGATGAAGTAGAGAAGGGGAAGCAAGCTGTTTTCCTGGTTGATGGTTACGGGAAAGCTCAGTTCTTGGCACTGCCGAAAGAGTCTGGTCACGACGGTGAAGGCTCAACAAGTTCTATGAATCGAGGCTCTTCGTCGGAGTCGCTCACATCCGTATGGGGGGAGAGTAACTCTAACGATGGTGAGCAGGCTGTGGCGGTAGCTCAAGATGGTAGCCTCTTGGTTCTCATATACGAATTTCACTGCGAATTTAGATCTGTATTAAATGGCAAGGTTATGGGCGAGGTTTCTTTACTGGATTCTAACCTTGGCAATGAAGAATCTTCCGCGAGGGTGAATCTTACCGGGGGACTGTTCCTTCATCGTGATGTCAGTTGCAGTGTATCAGAAACCCATGTCTCTGAGGAGGATTCTCCAAGAAGTTTTTGTTTTGCCTTTTGTTGTAGTAATGGGTCTGCCATGGTGTTTTTAATTTTTATATCATATACTGTATTTAACTTTCAGCCTCTTTGTGAAGTTCCTGCTGGCCCTCTGAATAGCGTAGGGGAGTCATTGTTTCACTTCTGCCAGTTGAATGACTCTGTTGTTCGTCTAGAATCGCTTTCTTTTTCACTAGGAGATTTACTGGTTTGGAAACCTTCAATCACTATTTGGTCAATAGTTGAGTTTGAATCAATCAAGGAGAGTAAGCATGGCAGCTGTTCTTTCAGTATGCTCTTAGGAAAAGGGGATTTTTCTGATATTAAGTCATTCTGCCACACAAAAAAGTTAGATGAGGAGTTTAGCAACAGCTATCAGCAAAGGGAGAGCTTGGACTCGTCTAATTTGGGTATTCTAGGTAGCAAAAGGTCAGATAATGGTCATTGTTTGGCAGATCGTATCATTTCATCTTCAATGGTGCTTTCACATGATTTTTACCCTCAATACGCTATTGTTTATGGCTTCTATAGTGGTGAAATTGAAGTGGCTTGGCTGCTGAGTCCATCTCTAAATGAAAATTCTGCAGAAGAAGATTCACTGGACCCCTCTAATCTGCGTGTAACTGAATGTTTCTTTTTAGGACACACTGGTGCTGTGCTTTGCTTGGCAGCGCATCTTATGTCTGAGAGCTCAAGTAACCGTACTCTTCACAGGATACTAGTGTCGGGAAGCATGGACTGCACAGTCCGCATATGGAATCTAGATTCTGGAACTCTTCTTTTGGTAATGCATCATCATATAGCTCCTATCAAGCAAATTATATTACCACCAGCCTGGACTGACAAACCATGGAATGACTGTTTCCTTTCTATTGGTGAAGATGGTTGTGTGGCTCTTGTTTCCCTTGAGACATTACGTGTTGAGAGGATGTTCCCTGGACATCCTAGTTATCCATCAATGGTTGCCTGGGACAGCAGAAGAGGTTACTTGGCATGTCTTTGTAGAAGTATGCCAGCATCATCTGATTCTGTTGACATTTTATACCTGTGGGATGTTAAAACAGGTGCTCGTGAAAGGATTATCCGTGGATCTGCTTCTCATTCAATGTTAGATCATTTTTGTAAGGGTATCAACTTAAACTTCATCAATGGAAGTATAATGGGGGGCACTACTTCAGCATCACCATTGCTTCTTCCTGTTAGTGATGATTCTGGTTCCTTTCAATCCCGATCAACAAGAACTGATGTGGGCACAGTTGCAGTATCTGAAGTTAAAAAGCTGCAATCTGATAGGAAAAGTACAGATTTCCCAGAATCATATAGTTACTTAACAAATAACAATACAGGAAAGTTACCTTCCATAAGCATGATTCATGATGCCAATTCTGATTCTGCTGTCAACAGCTTAGCAAAGCAGCTTGCTTTCCAGCATGTTCGTGAAAACAAGAAACATCCTATTATTTGTTTTTGCCCTTTTCCTGGAATTGCTATCCTGGAATTTGACCTTTCCTCTTTGGTTTCCTTGAACTATCTTCAAAATAATGACGAGCAAACAGTTTCTCAATCTTCTAATATTGCAAAGGAGCAATCTGTGAAAGATGAACCTTCAGATGGTAGTGCTGTTGCTCAAGGGGATAGAAGTAATATTATGAAACCAGCGTTGGAAGGATATTTGCTTCGGTTCAGCTTATGCTTTCTTCACCTGTGGGATATTGATCTAGAATTAGACAAGCTTTTGAAGGAGGAAATGGATGTATGCAAACCAGATGGATTTGAAATAGCTGCTGGAATACTGGGGGATAGAGGTTCAATGACCTTGATGTTCCCTGGTCTATGTGCTAGCTTAGAGGTAATCCGTTTAGGATCAGATTTTGTATTTTCTGCATTTTGAATCTTGAGGTTGGATCTTATTATTAATGTATTATCAGCTTTGGAAGTCCTCATCAGAATATTGTGCTATGAGGTCTCTTATAATTGTTTCACTTGCGGAATGCATGATTGGCTTATATCATTCCACTACAGTTGCAGGCAGGTGAGGCTTTGCTTTTCGCACATGCTGTTTTCTGAAATTGAGAAACTGTTTTCTTGTCCTATGATGTAGTTGACTAGTTGTTCATGTTTGCTACGATCAGTTTCAAAACCTTTTGTTGTACATGGTGGTTCATTCTATTCTTAGTCATGACATTTCCTAAAACTCCTACAACCATACAATTCAGTATATTTGCACTATACAACCATGGAACACATGCAACATTTTGCTTTGATGATTGGATGCATCCGTGCACTTTAGTGAATGAACCGCGCAACTCGTGACGCGCAACAGTGTACTATTTTATCTTTTCTCATAGGCACACGTTCATGGGGTGTACTACATGTTCATGGGATGTATATGAATCTACTTGGTTTGGTAGTTGGCGTGTACATTACCCAGGGCACTTGTACACCCGTTATTTACGGTGAGTTTGTTTAATTCATTTTGTTAAAGGACATTCATGTGGAACGGTTGTTGGAGTCTTAGGAAATTCAATGTGGCGGTCAGTCAGGTGAATGTGTTGGCATTGGGTTGTGTACATCATTTTGCATTTTCTTAGATTTATTACTGGTCATATTTAGGCGCATTAGTGTTCGTATTTTTGCTCGTATGCACGTGGGATAATTCGTGTAGGTACCTCGAAATGGCATCTTAGCACACTTTGCACATGTCCACCTTGTAGCAGTACCTTGGCATGCCTTTCACATGTATACCTTCCTTGTTGTTTTGTGCTTGGTGTTTAGGTTGCCAGGCCACATAGGAGAATCAATTTTAGGCTATATATAGGGAGTCTTGGGTGGTTCATTTTCATGCATATTTTAGTTTATAGAGCGGGATCTTGAGGGACTTGGGTGTGCACGAGTTTACTAGGAGCTAAAGGGAAGGTTCTGGTTCTCACTTGTTGGCAAGTGCTCAGTCTAACACGAGTTCATTGTAAGTCTTATTTTTAGTTCAATTTTGTTCTTGTATTTAGTATTTAGGTTTTATTTTTGTTGATTTATTATTTAATTTAAATGTTGTTTGAGTCTCATGTTGGTCAAAATTTTAGCAGCACCCTGACGTCTTCTCCATTTATGGGGGCTACATTGGGTGCACCTAGCCTTCCCACCATACCAAGAAAAACATGCATGGTTAGTGTTGGGTGACACCACAATTAGTCTTCAATCCCACCAACTAAGAATAGCAATGCATGGTCTTCGACTACCTATTTTTAAAGCACAGTATTTCCTCGTCCGTGAAGAAAGACAGTTATGAGTGCTTAAATTTTTATTCCGTCGTGCTAAGAAAAGCACACACGAGGTTCACCCGGCAGGTCGCGAGCATCGCCAACAAGTTTCGCCTGCTGGCTAAGAAAAGTGCGCACAAGTTTCACTTGTCAGGGTTATACCTCAAAGTGTGCGGCGGCGAGAGCGACGACGACGACGAAGCAACGGTGAGGCACGATATATTTTCTATAGATAGGGTGGATAGAGAGAGAAATAATTTTCTCTCTAAAATTTTAGAGAGAGAAAATGTGGGGGAAGTTAGGGTTTTGGTGGGATGATGTAGGGGGTGTAGGAAGGGAATTTGAGAGAATATCCCCTTCTCTTTCCCAAATTTAGAGAGAAAGAGAGGGAGAGATACAAGGTTTGAAGGAGGGAGATTAGGGCTTGAGGTGGAAGAAATGAGGTTGAGGGAGAAGGGAAGAGTAAGCAAAGGAAAAGAAGAAAGAAGAAGAAAAAGAGGGAGAGAAAGGTGGCCGATACCAGGAGTAGTAGCCGGCGAGGTCGATTAGGAGACGTTGGGGCCGCATGGTGATGGCGGTTGGGCTAGGGTCTGGTGTACACGCGAGAACGAGAGAGACGAGAATGAGAGGGGCGAGCGCTCCTTGCTTGCGTGTGTGAGGGCTAGGAGTCGAGTGTGGGCGGGTGTAGCATGTGGGCTAGCGAATGTTGTGTGGAATGAGTGAGGGGTTAGGTATTTATGTGAGGGAAATTAGGGTTTGAGATTTTTATGGTTTTTTTATGTTTTAATTTTAAATATAATTTTGATAAATTTTGTTTAACTTAATGATGGATATTTATTTAAATCAATCGTGCCTCGATGCGCATGCTAAATTGTCGTCATTCACGTATATCGATTCCGCCAAGATACGGGCATGGAAAATTTTGATCCAAGTACTCCTTAAAGTGAAATACCTCCCATTAGCCTAACAATATTGCCTCTTAGATGAGCTCATTCTTATAAGGCAGGGTTCATGCTTAGATGCTGACTATATGTCCCAATTTAAGAAGTCTCTGGCCCATTGTGATGTTGTAGAGGATCCTTGTCACATCCTCACTAGAATTTAGGCTAGATTTCACCCTGATATCTGACGTAAATTCCTAATAAACACAATGTACACTCTTGATGAGATCTTCTGGAGAGTTGTTAATATGGCTCCTATAGTTAGGAAGTTCCTTACTCAGGTTGAAAGTCTTTCGCCAAGAGGCCAGGCAGCCTTTTCCTATCTAGACTGTGAGTAAGTGTAGAAACATTGGTGTTGCTAATGATCCTAAAGGGATGCATGTTTTCTCTGGAGCTTCTAGCTCCAAGTTTAGACCCATTACTTATTTAAGTGTAGAAAGGTTGGCAACTATCAATATAGTTTCTGCCAAATGATCCTACACATTCCCACTCCTAATTAGGGGAAGGATGATGCTGAATCATTTAACTCAGAGGAGGATATGACCTATGAGTCATGTGATGATACTGATGATGTTGAGGAGGCATTAGATGGTCTTCACTTGGTTTTATGCACTGCGTTATATCCTCCAACCCAATTAAGGTAGACTGAAAGCGCATTCCTATTATGCACACTTATTTTAATTTTGGGTACAGGTTCTATAAACTCATTATTAATACTAGGAGCTACATGAATATTGACTTTAGGCAATATCGACCAAAATGAACCTCACTGTAAAGTTTTATCCTCAACCATACAAGTTTGCTTGGGTAATAAAACCACTAATCTAGTCACCCACTGTTGCTTTGTTTTGATCCAATTAAATCCAGGCATTGACTGCATTTGATGTGATGTCCTCCATATGAATGGCTTATGTGTTGCTTTGGATGCCATTATTGTATGATGGTTTTGTCACCGCATTTGGCAAATTGAACACCTATGTATTCAAGTTTGAAGATTAGAAGTTGTTCAAAACCTTACTAAGCTTAAGGAGTCTTTACATAGGTGAAGAATCCTCTTAGCCATTTGAAAAGGAAAAAACCCTTAACATCTTGTCTCGCCAAGAAGATCTAGAATAAAGGATTGACCATGCTCTTATGGCCATTGAGGTCATCATTGTGCCTTCATTTGAGCACTTTGTACCTCCAGCTAAGGATGCTAATTTGTTATTTGACTTTTATTACCTATGTCCTGAAGAGCTACCAGATGATTTGCCCCATTTATGCAACATTCAACATGCTATAAACTTAGTTTCTCAATCATTCTTACCTAATTTGCCATGATATAGGATGAATCCTATAGGCCATGTTGAGCTCAAGAGAATTCAATTATTTGGTAAAAAAGGGCTTCATTAGAGCGAGTCTGTCTTCTTATGCTGTTCCCGTACTACTTCACCCTTTCATTATTTTATTTCTTTTGATGGTCTACCTTGACGAGATCCTCATTTATGGTGGATCCCTAGATGACCATTTAGCCCACTTTCACAAGGCCTTCGATTTCTTGCAATGCTAGAGGCCACCTCAAAGGAGTGTACATTTATGAATTTTTTTGTTGTCTTTCTTAGATTTATTGCTTATGATGGGGATTATCTGCAGATACCTAAAAGGATAAAGCCATTTAGGATTGGCCCACACCTTCCATTATTAATGGCGTTCACAGTTTTATTGTTTAGACATCTTTTGTAGAAGGTTTATTTGCATATTCATCATCATTAGATCTACCATCTCTTCCTGCCTTCAAAAAAGAGAATTTCAATGGTCAGCGACTACAAGCTAAGCTTTTGATAGGATCAAGGCTTCGATGATCGAAGCTCCTGTAATATATTCAACAAAAAGGTGATTGAGCTTACACGTGATACTTCTACCATAAAAGTGAGGGAGAGGAGTCTACCATAAAAGATAAGCTAATCAGCTTGTCCTACTTCAGTGATGTTAATAGGGAAGGGAAAGAGAAGAAGAGATGGAGAGGGGACTCCTTTTTTTCACTTTATGGAGGAGAAGATCTATTTTTAGTTTTTGCAATCACATTTGCTGAATTTATTTGACTTTAACATATTTATTACTGACTTTTGACCATGATTTTTCATCAGTAAGCTGTGCATATTTCCTTTTTTAATGCAAATGGAATAAAAACAATAATAACATCAAACCTTTATCCACTGTGGAGTTAGCTACATGAATCCTTTTTCTCTATTGTGTCCAATTAAGAGTCAAATTTTCATTTAAATCTAATTAAAAAAAATATTTTTAATACTTTCTAACCAAGTCTTTTTAGGTTTACCTCTACCTTTCTTAACATTGGCTGGATCTAATAAATCTACTCTCCTAACTGAGTCATTAGAAGGCCGACGTTTTTTGTGACCAAACCATCTAAGGAGACCCTCTCTAATCTTATCTGCCACAGATGCTACTCCAACCTTTTAACACAAATATTCATTACGCATTCTATCTCTAAGTGTAAAGCCACTCATCCACCTGAGCATCCTCATATCTGCAACATTTAACTTAATTTTATGCTTCTCTTTAAATGGCCAACATTCTATGCCATAAAACATTGCAAGTCTCACCACCATTTTATAAAATTTTCTCTCAAGTTTGAGGGGTACTCACAATAGCTCTTCCTTGACTTCTATCATCCAACTTGAATTCTACTAATAATATCCCTGTCTATTTCACCATCACCTTCAATAATAGCTCGAAATATCTAAAATGTGCACTCTTTTTAATGACTTGATCATGCAATATCACAATTCCACCACTCGATCTATTGGAATGGAATGAAATAATCAAGTAAAAGCATAGCTATCACAAGCCTACTTTTGCAATCTAATGCAAGTTTGAAATATAGGCACCATGATTTGATTGCATTTAATAAACAATTTTGCAATCTAATGTAAGTTTAAAACATAAAACCCATTAACTCTTCTTTGTGTTGCCTTTTTTGCCCTAATGCCACCTTTGGTAAACCTGTTTTTCTCAATCTCTCCATATTTGGTCTAGCTACTGGCCCTTTGGTTTAACCTTGTTGTTTTATTAGTTACGGCTGAGTCGCCCGTTTCTATTTTTGCTACCTTATTTTCTATAGGTACTTTGATTTTCTTTTTATAATATTTTCTAATTTGCTTTCCTACTTTTAGCAAATGTCTATCATAACATTTTTATTTAGTTTTAAATTTTCATGATGTTTTGTTATTGTGTGTATCTTTGAGCCACCTCTCCATTTAAACTACTTTAGCTTTGTCTTTATTATTCGCTTTCTCATCTATATCCCTATTATTTTTTATAATAGATCCATGATACTTAGAGCTTTCTCACATAGGTTTCACTTAGTTTTTCCAGAATTGATCCAAGACACTTGAATCTTTTGTCTAGGTGTCATTTGATTTTTCAAAAATATTTATCACTACTTATCAATTTCCTCTAGCTTTTAACTTTCAAGTGTTTCCTCAAATGTACTAACATAACACTTACCAAAAGGCATCTCTCCTATCAAAACTATATCGGCAAACAAAGTATATCAAGATGGTAAACTTTATCTTTTGTCAGCATCTTTATAGCTAATACATAAAGATATAAATTTATAGTGATCCCGAATCTTATCCTATTAAGATTGGAAATTCTTTGGTTACTAAAATATTCTAGTCTTGGTCACCAATGCATCAAACATATTTTTAATAAATTTATTATACCTTTGACATAAACATATGTGGATATAAACCTTTAACTTATCCTTTATTCAAGTTAATTCAACTTTACCTTTTTGATTAATAAATAATATGCTTCATAAATCTATTAGTTTTGTGCTTAAAAAAAAACCCCATAAATCTCTTTTGATGATTTCTCAAACTATCATTTTTATCTTTCCTTGTGTCTCCAACTTTTTACTATGTTTTTTTTTAATCTTCACTCATGCATCCTTCTTGATTAAATTCATTATTATTTGAACTATTTTATATTTCTCATTTTATTCTTTCTTAATATTTGCCTTACTATATTATGTAAATTTAGGTTTTGCTAACCACCCTCTTTATAAAACTTATATAATTTATGATTATTTTATGGTGAAAAAAAGTAAAAAAATGACCGCTAAACTATTTATGAGGGGATGTTTTAATTATAGATTATCTAATATATCCAATTTAGTCTATTGACTCTTTAATTTTGATCCAAAATAATTCAACAGAGGACTAATTTAGATCATATTTTTGAGGGTTCAAGATATATGTTACGACTGGTCCAATAGGACCGGTCCAATGAGATATGTAAAGGGATTGTGATGACCTTGCAGGGTATTTAGGTGGTGGAAGATTTCCTTCCCTTAGACTTGGGAAGTACGGATGTGATTCTGCGGATGAAATGGCTACAGGCTATAGGGGATGAAGGTGAACTGAAAGTCCTTGACCATGGAGATATAGGTGGAGGGGAAGAAGGTAGTGGTGCTTCAAGGGGATGCTAGCCTATGCAAGACCATGGTCTCTTTAAAAACCATGCTCAGGACCATCCAAGATGCAGGCCTGAGATATTTGGTAGAGTTACAAAGCATAGAAGGGGTTCAGGAGCAGGAGGCAAGGGATATTCTAGTAGGGGCCCAGCAGGTTCTGCAACAATATCAGGATGTATTTCAACCATCGATTGGGTTACTATTGCCTCAAGAGCACGAGCATGCCATCAACTTGAAAGAAGGGACTACTCCCATCAGTGTCAGACCATACCGTTACCACTAGATTCTGAAGGATGGGATAGAGAGGCTGATCAGGGAGATGATGGAAGCAAGGATCATCAGACCTAATGTAAGTCCTTTATGTAGCCCAACACTATTGATAAAGAAGAAGGATGACACCTGGAGCTTTTGTGTAGATTACATGGTTCTAAACAAGGAAATGATGCTAGATAAGTTTCCAATCCCCGTTATAGATTAACTCTTGGATGAGTTATTTCGGGCTGTGATATTTTTCAAAATTGATTTGAAGTTGGGATACCATTAAATCAGGATGAAGACAACAGATGTGCACACGATGGTCTTTAGGACACATGAAGGGCACTACGAGTTCCTGGTGATGCCTTTTGGCCTCACCAACGCCCCTGCCACCTTCCAGTCACTCATGAACTAAGTGTTTCAGTCATATCTCCGAAGGTTTGTCCTAGTATTTTTTGATGATATTTTGATATACAACAGGACCGAGGCAGAACACCGGGAGCACTTAAAGACTGTCATGAAGACATTGAGGGAGCATCATCTGTTTGCCAACTGGAACAAGTGCACATTTGGGCAATCGCAGGTGGAGTAGGGCATGTGGTGTTCGGGAGGGGGTATCAGCTGACCAGTCCAAGATTCAGGCCATGGTGGACTGGCTCTTCCTAAGAACTTGAGGGAGCTACGGGGATTCTTAGGGCTCACCGGTTACTAACCAAAGTTTGTGAAGGGATATGGTACCATAGCAAGACCTTTAACAGAGCAATTAAAAAAGGATAGCTTCAAATAGGGGGAGGGTGCGACTCGAGCCTTCCAGGAATTGAAGACAACAATGATCAGTGTGCTTGTGTTGGCACTTTCAGATTTTAGGAAACCCTTTGTGGTGGAGACGGATGCATTAAGTTATGGGCTAGGAGCAATACTCATGTAAGATCAGAGGCCTATTGCATACTTCAGCCAGACGCTCACAACTAAGGCAAAGCTCAAATTTATGTATGAGCGAGAGCTGATGGCGATTGTCTTGGCTATTCAGAAATGGTAGCCTTATTTGTTGGGGAGACATTTCATAGTCAGGACAGATCAGAGGAGCCTGAAGTTTTTGTGGAATAGCGGATGGTCACTGAGGAGCACCAGAGGTGGCTATCCAAGTTACTTGGATATGATTTTGAGATTCAGTATCGACTAGGACTACAAAGGCAATAGATGCCTTTTCTAGGAGAGGCGAGGGCCCTCAGTTGGCGGTCTTGTCAGTACCATTGATGCTAGATTGGGAGGCATTAAGACATGAGAATGAGCAAAATGAAGAGTTGAGAAATATCAGGGAGGAGTTGCTACAGGATCTAGACAGTCACCCAGGTTATGATCTGAAAGAGGGACAAATACTGTACCATAGGAGGTTTGTGTTACCTCAAACCTTGGGGTATGTTCCCAAACTACTGCAAGAGTTTCATGGCAGTGCGATAGGAGGGCACTTTGGAGTTCAAAAGACATATAGTCGACTATCAGCGAAGTTATATTGGGTGAGGATGTGTAGCGATGTAGAGAATTGGGTGGCCAGATGCAATGTGTGCCAAAGGCATGACGCCGGCAGGGTTACTACAACCCTTAGCCCTACCGGAGGGGGTACGAGAGGAAGTGACGATGGACTTCATTGAAGGGCCACCATGATCGAAAGGGTTTTCAGTGATCTTGGTAGTAGTGGATCGTTTTAACAAGTACGCACATTTCATCCCTTTGAAGCATCCTTATATCACCGTCATAGTGGCTACTATTTTCATTCAAGAAGTGGTACGCTTCCATGGGTTTCCAAAAGACATTGTGTTAGATAGGGACAAGGTGTTCCTTAGCCACTTCTGAAAGGAGCTATTTCGTTCATAAGGGACGGTATTGAAGCGAAGTACAACCTACCACCCTCAAACAGATGGTCAGACAAATGGTCAACCGGAGTGTAGAGACCTACTTGAGATGCTTTGTATTTGACACACCAAAGAGTTGGGCTAGGTGGATTGTGTGGGCAGAATATTTGTACAACACCTCATGCCACTCGACAATAAAGACCACTTCCTTCAGGATTCTTTATGGGAGAGACCCACCTCACTTGATTCATTATGGGAGCAACACTACACTAGTGTTCAGTGTAGAGCAATACTTAGAAGAGAGGGACAAGGTACTAGCGGAGCTTAAGGGGCATTTGTTGAGAGCCCAATAGAGCATTAAAAAGAAGGCGGATGGTCCAAAGGCATGACGCCGGCAGGGTTACTACAACCCTTAGCCCTACCGGAGGGGGTACGAGAGGAAGTGACGATGGACTTCATTGAAGGGCCACCATGATCGGAAGGGTTTTCAGTGATCTTGGTAGTAGTGGATCGTTTTAACAAGTACGCACATTTCATCCCTTTGAAGCATCCTTATATCACCGTCATAGTGGCTACTATTTTCATTCAAGAAGTGGTACGCTTCCATGGGTTTCCAAAAGACATTGTGTTAGATAGGGGCAAGGTGTTCCTTAGCCACTTCTGAAAGGAGCTATTTCGTTCATAAGGGACGGTATTGAAGCGAAGTACAACCTACCACCCTCAAACAGATGGTCAGACAAATGGTCAACCGGAGTGTAGAGACCTACTTGAGATGCTTTGTATTTGACACACCAAAGAGTTGGGCTAGGTGGATTGTGTGGGCAGAATATTTGTACAACACCTCATGCCACTCGACAACAAAGGCAACTTCCTTCAGGATTCTTTATGGGAGAGACCCACCTCACTTGATTCATTATGGGAGCAACACTATACTAGTGTTCAGTGTAGAGCAATACTTAGAAGAGAGGGACAAGGTACTAGCGGAGCTTAAGGGGCATTTGTTGAGAGCCCAATAGAGCATTAAAAAGAAGGCGGATGGTCACAGGAGAGATGCAAATTTTGAACTGGGGGACATGATTTACTTAAAATTGAGGCCCTACAGACAAAAACTTTAGCCAAGAGAAGGAATGAAAAACTATTCCCATGATATTTTGGGTTTTATGAGATCTTGGAGCGCATCGGAGCAGTAGCTTATTGATTAAGGCTACCACTATCCTCAACTTTGCACCTAGTCTTTCATATATCGCAACTAAGGAAGGCAATAGGGGAATAAGCACCATCATCACTACCCCCAACTTTGACAGAGGATATGAAGGTTATGTTGGAACCACTGGAAATAGCAGGTGTATGTAGAGGGGAGACAGGGACACAAGAGGTGCTAATCAAGTTGAAGGACATGTCAGAGCATGATGTCTTGGGAATCATACGAGACAATCAGGAGACAGTTCCCAACCTTCCACCTTGAGGACAATGTGTATTTTTGGGAGGGGAGTATTGTTACAACCGGTCTAGCAGGACCGGTCCTGCAGCCAGCCAAGCAGCCAGGAGGCGAAAGGGCTGAAATTTTGGCACCCTTGTGGGGCCCAATAAACTAATTATTCCATATGTTAGGAGGAGGATTAATGAAGGGAATATGAATTCAAAAAAGGGAAGGAATTAATTAAGGCAAAAGAGATTATTTAGGGCTAAATTGGAGGGAAGAGTAGGAGCTTATATAGGAATTGTTATTTTGTATTAGGGTTATGTTTTCTTTTGAGTTTTCTATTGTAGTTTCTTCTGTGAGGGCTTCCTAGCGGCGTCTGGGTTGATTGAGAGAGACGATTTTTACCTCTCTAATTGTAGTTCGCTTGTATCTTTTGTTTCTTGTTGAGTTAATCGAAATCAGCCACCATTTCCTCCAAATTTTGCTGTTTTCTACTGTTTTCTGCCGATTTCCTGCTGTGATTTGCTGAAATTGACTCCAAGGTGTATCAATATATTAGATAGTTGGGATTAAAATGATCTTATATTATAGTCTAGGGATTATTTTGACATTTTTCTCTTATTTTATGTCTTCATAATATGTTTGTTTCCATTCTTTAAAAGCATAAATCTTTTATGCCTCTTCAGTCTACCATACTTTATTTGCAATATATTTTTAGAGACCCCTAGAATTTTATAACAGTAGTTTTAATGCAACCGGCCATTTTAACTCACGTGGTGTGATTATCATTTAATGTTTTGACTTTTCTCTTTGGTCAACATATTCGAAAAGCCATATTTTTCACATTTTTAATCTGAATATCATATCTTAGGATAATTGTTTATTACTTCTTAATACTTCTAAAGTAAACATCCATCAGAATTATTTTTTTAGCTCTCATATATCACTGATTATAACTATTTGAATCTTGCTTTTTCTTTTGTTATATAAAAATTTATGACCACTAATTTGTGCTTTTTGACCCGATATTCTTCAGAAATCAACTTAACAATGTTTGAAAAAATAATTATTTTCTTCTATATTAATGATAATCAATCTGCAAATTGTAGTTCCACTTTTTAAAGTAAAAAAGTGATCTACTTATTTCTTGAAGTATTTGTTTAATTTGACTTCTTGTAGTAATATAATTTTTATTCTTTTTCTAATCATTATATGCAGTCATTCTCTAACCTTTTAAATCCATGTTCATATTCTTTATGTCACAAATCTAAATTTTCTCATCACCTACTATTCAACACAATTAGGTTAAGTCTTGGCGTGTCACTTGCGAGTGATGTTCTACTCAGTCCTTGTTTTTTTTTAACAGTTAAGTTTTGGTATGTCACTAAAGGTTCCTGACCAGCTTCCAAACACATTTTATTTTTATAAAATGCTTACATGATTATATTTTATGGAACTCTGAATGTTTTAATTTTGTTGGACATTATGTTTGGTTTCTGGCAAAGAGTTAAAACTACATACCATTTGCTTCTTTCAACTATTTACAAGTTAGAACTAGATTACATTGTTACCTTTTTTCCCTTTACTTGGAATTCTATAACAGTTTATCGGTTTCCTCTATATTAAATTTACGGCTTTCTTTATACTGAAAGGGTACTTGGGCAAGATTTGTGCTTGAGGATATAAGTTGATTCTTTCTTTCTTTGTAGTGCCCTGGCGGCATTCTATACTCGAAATTTTGCAGAGAGAGTTCAAGAGATAAAGCCTCCTTTACTCCAGGTTGCAAATAATGTTAATGGTTTGGCACCTCTCTTTGATCTTAGTATTGGAAGATCAGTTTCAGTATGCTTGTTAAAGTTTTTGTTGCTCAAACAATGAATGAACTTGCATGCTAATTTGATCTGTAATGTGTGCAGCTATTGGTGAGTTTTTGGCAAGACCCTAGCGAACATGTGCGCATGGCTGCACGCTCTTTGTTTCATTGTGCAGCTCCACGAGCTATTCCACATTCTCTTTATGGTCAGAAGACACTCCATCCTGGAGCTAAGACAAGTTCTGTGAATGTTGAGGAGCATACTCATTCTGAAAGTGATCAAACATCCGCAAGTCGTCATGCAATCTTAGAAAACTCTATACAGACCAAAAATGCTGATTATGAAATTGTTTCATGGCTGGATTCTTTTGAAATTCACGAGTGGGTCTCTTGCATTGGTGGAACTAGCCAGGATGCTATGGCTTCCCACATTATTGTTGCAGCTGCATTGGTGGTTTGGTACCCAAGCAAAGTGAAAGAAAATCTTGCCAAGCTTGTTTCTGACAGGTTGGTTAAGTTAGTTATGTCTATGAACGACCGATTCAGTTCAACTGCAGCTGAGCTTCTGGCTGAAGGCATGGAAAGCTCCTGGAAGTCATGCTTGGGACCTGAAATACCACGTCTTGTTGGTGATATATTTTTCCAGATAGAGTGTCTTTCTGGTACGCCAGCTAATACTGGGAAACATAATCAATCCATGACTGCTAATATTCGGGAGTCTTTGGTAGGGATTCTCTTACCAAGTTTAGCGATGGCTGATATAGCTGGTTTTCTGAATGTAATAGAAGACCAAATCTGGTCTACGTCATCAGATTCACCCGTCCATCTTGTATCACTGAAAACTCTCATCAGGATAGTACGTGGCTCTCCAAAGCCCTCAGCTTTATATCTTGACAAGGTTTGTATCAGTTACTTTGCATGCTAGTTATTATTCAATATCACTGAGAGTGCTCTAGGTTTTAGTTGTTTTTGCATCTTTTTTATATATTAAAGTTAAGGAGGGTTTCTTTTGTGATATTAAGCCTCTACAGCATCTTTTTAGGAAATGATCATAGATTGCATAAAGTATATATATAAATATAAATATATATATATATATATATATATATATATATATATATATATATGTAAGTATGTTTTGTGAACATGCCATTGCATTGAGTTTTGAAGAAGATTTGTCTGTTTAAACTTTTTTTTAATTTTAGTTGATCACAGTTCATGTATTTTAGTTTTGAAAATGCGATGTTTTGCAACTGGTATTTTAGGGTTTTACTCTACTTGCTTTGCTTTAGGATGTGCTACCTAATATGTCACTTTCGTTTGTGATGCTTTGTGTATTTGGCACATCACAACACCCACACCCAAGTAAAAGTTGTGTAAATGGGCCACTTTCCATGCGATACTAGTGTTTAGATTTTTCTTTTTTTTTTTTCACACTAGCTCTATGATCCTTTTTCTAGCTACTAATGGGTTGATGAAGAGGACACATGGTACAAAGGAAAGGGCTAAGGGGTGCAATTTTGAAAATCTACCGTCATTGAAAATGCTATTCATGTGTATTGATTTTTCAGCTTTTCTTTTCTACTTTATTTCACGTGTAAAAAACATGCCCATGAAGTAGGCTCCTCCTATATGAATGAGATCTATCCCCTGGTATTTTTAAATACTATATTAGGTCTAACTCATTATTATTTAGTTTCAATTTAACCCATATAATTCCAATCAGCTTGTATGGAGTTTGAATTATTACCATAATGATTTGCTCTATATTTCTCACTTTTTTTGGGGAAATATTCTCACTTCATTATGCTGATTTTATATCTTCAGTCATTGTCATGTATTTTCAGTTGTCGGTTGGATCTTTCCCATTGTCGCTGCGCTGATAGAGCTTCCTCACTATTGTTCAGTGTTTCCATTGCTATCCCTGCTATTCCTGCTTGCCAATTCTTGCATTTTCACAGCTGTCACCTCTATAGATTTTCTGCCAAGCTATTATTGCCTCTTCCACATCCAATACATGCTACATTGTTTCCTCCATCTTACCTTCTCGTTACTCATTGCAGTGCCTTCCTTTGCTACTGATCACATACCCAGTGCCTTCTGCCCTTCATTATTTTGGAAAAAAGTTTTCATATTTCATCCAGGTCGTCGAGCAGATTATGGAAGGATTTCTGTCATTGGAATTCAGGAGGGGTGAATAAAAGTAATTGTTTTTAGTACCAAATTATATATAGTTTTTTTTATGTTGGGCTATTTGAAGGCTATGAATAGTTACCCAAATCATGTAAAAATCATTGGACATTGAATATTATGCTACAATTCCAATTTTTTTTTTAATTTTTATTAAGAGCCGATCCTAGAACTTGGAATACCGAGTTAGGAATAACAATCAGATATTAATTTTTTTTTAGCAATAACTAAATAATTATATCATCCAGAATATTGAAAAGAGCCACTAATCATCAATTATCAGTCTGATCATATATAACATATTTCTTACTTATTTTGAGTTGAAGCTCTTTTTTTGTATACGAAGCCTTTGATCATCCATTTCTTCAATTGGAGTTTTACTTGAAATATTTAATTTAATTGGTTGAGTTTTCATAAAATGGCGGCCTTCCGATGACCCGGTTAGGAAAGTAGAGGTATTAGATTTGACCTATGTTAAGAAAGGTAGAGGTAGACCTAAAAAAACTTGGTTAGAAAATATTAGAAATGATCTTTCTTTATTAGATTTAAATGAGAATTTGACTTTTAACAGGACACAATGGAGAAAAAGGATTCATGTAGCCGACCCCACTTAGTGGGACAAAGGCTTGATGTTGTTGTTGTTGTTGTTGGTTGAGTTTTCATAATCAAATTTAGTGGTTGATTTCAGTTTTATATTATAGTCATTATAAAAAAAGAAAATTGTGTGAGTAGTTATGATTTATCTTTAAGCTTTCAAATTAAAATAAACGTAAACATAAGCACTGTTAAATATCATTTACCATGAATTTTCTTTAATATATCAAATTTTATTTTTATTTTTAGTTTTTTCAAGTTATTTATCTTAGGAGTATTCGTCTAAATTTTACCAATTAAGGTACAAGCATTTCCATTTTCAAAATTTTTCATGCGTAGTACATTGCTTCCTCAACCAGTACTATATATGGGTGAATTTTTATATTTACATGCATATTCCATTTCCAGTTTAGTACATATTATTTAAATCGTAATTTTATTTTTTTTTCATTATCATTTAAATATAAATGTAAATTTTAATATGCTCATTTAATGTATATTACAATTATTGACTTGTAAATCTTCGATCGGATCAGCCCATTACCTATGACTCCGTACATTGCCCCCATGATCACAATCGTGTCCAAAACGGCTGCATCTGTCACGTAAAAAGAACAAAGAAACGAAAAGAAGGAATCACGCTCACTTGTAATAGGGATTCCTGGCTGCTCTCAGCATCTCTCCACTTCTGCTCTCGGCTCCTCTCAATGCTCGAATCCGAACCTTGCTCTCAATTGTGGCATCCACACGCTTCGATCTCGGGCTCAACCTACAAGTCATCCGCCTCCCTGTAGATTCAAACGACAACAACCGCCAGGCACCTACATCCGACCGGCTCCACACCTCTGTCCGACCTCCCTCACCTGCTACCGAAGCATCCATCCAGCCGACCTAGCCATCCGATTCCCCTTCCTATACGCACGAAAGAAGGGGGCCACATTCGTCCGCGATCCAAGCCCCAGCAAGTCGGATCTCTGTTCGCCCAGTTCTGCTAAGCTCGAACGTTCTTGAAATAGTAAGAACCAAGGGGGATATGTGTTACTATTATTATTAATAAAAAATAATAATAATAGTAACATATATAATTAATAATAATCATTATTAATATGACTATTATTATTATTTTATTGGGGGGGGGGGAGAATATTACTATTATTATTACTAAATAAAGACATCGTGATCGCCAATTGGAGAAATCCCGGGGTCGATCCTTTCCCATGAAGCCCTCGACCCTTGATCTGATCCGACCGAGTGGATGGAAGACTTGAAGCCCAATTCCGGGATCGATTCGCTCCCCCGAAGTTCTTGCTGTCGATTTGTTCCGGCTGAGTCGATTCAAACGGGCAAGTGCCCTCCCTAACCTCCCCTCGTGAGGAGGGGACATCGGGAGGCTGCCAAAATTGCTCATAAAACTGCAAAAAACATCGCAAGAGGCTGCCAAAATTTCTCCGAAAATTTTTAATCATTATGTTGGACTTGTTTGGAATTATTGGAGGATTGGAAAAACTTTCAATTGATTGATTTAATTGGAAAATAATTAATTAATCATCAATTCTAATTCCCCTGAAGCCCTCGACCCTTGATCTGATCCGGTTGAGTGGATGGAAGATTTGAAGCCCAGTTTCGGGGTCGATTCGCTCCCCTGAAGTTCTCGCCGTCGATTTGATCCGGCTGAGTCGATTCAAATGGGCAAGTGCCCTCCCTAACCTTCCCTCGCAGGGAGGGGATGCCGGGAGGCTGCCAAAATTGCCCCATAAAATTGCAAAAATCATCTCTAGAGGCTACCAAAATTTCTTTGAAAATTTTTAATCATTATGTTGGACTTGTTCGGAATTATTAGAGATTGGAAAAACTTTCAATTGATTGATTTAATTGAAAAATAATTAATTAATCATCAATTCTAATTAAACTAAACTAATTGGTTAATTAACCAATTAATCAATTATTTTAATAGTCAAACTAACCTAAATAAATAACTAATTAATTAATTTTAAAATTAAAATTAAAATTAAAATTTATACTAAAATTCAATTAATTGGATAATTAATAAATTTAAAATCTAATTAAGCAATGAATAAAACCAAAGATTTAATAAATTAAACTGATTAACTTAAAACTTAATTAATTAATTAACCAATTAATTAAAATCTAAATCTTTAAAATTAATTAACTAATAAGAGTAACTAATTTAATTAATAATTAAATTAAAACACTTTTAAAATTTGAAATTTAAATTGATTGAGCAAATAAAATTTAATTAATAATTAAATAATTTTAAAATACATTTAACATTTAAAATTTAAAATTATTTAACAAACTAATTAATTAAATCCTTTAAGCAACCAATTTAATTAATAATTTAATTAAAATAATTAAATAATTTTAAAATACAATTTAATTAACGAGCTGAACGGTTAATCTTAAAAAAAAATAAAAATCATTTAATTAATTAATTAATACAATAAAATAAAAGAACAGAAATGAATGTTTTCTATTATCCAACCTACGTACAAGCTACTAATGCTCAAGCAATAGCTCTCTAACAACAGCTCTCCAAACAACTCTCAAAAAACACTCAAACTCTCAGTAGCAGACAACTGTAGCCACTTGTGAGCTCTCTAAACCCCAACTCCTGGTAAACCCTACAAGCTCCAGCTCTCGCAACTGCTAATCATAGCCCCTGCAACTGCTAACTCCTACGATTGCTGCAGGTACCACATATCTGCAAGTAAATAAATAGAATGTTAGCATAATATAGTAAAATAAATTAGTGCTAGTAAAGAAAAGCAGGTGCTGAACAAACAACAGGGTTAAAGTAGAAAGACAAGCTGCTGAAGTAGAAAGCTACGAGCACTACTAAAAGCAAAGTCATAATACACTATTGAGAGCTAAGGTAGAAGGCACTAGTGTCGGGTGGTAGGACGTGTCACTCTAAAGCCAGCCTAATAGACAACTACTAGCTAAAATAGTGGCAACATCTTCACTCAGCTAGATTAATGCACACGACCTTCTAAGGGGAGTTACAGACCTCCCAAGGGGAGTTACAGACCTCCCAAGGGGAGTCATAAACTCTCCCAAGGGGAGCAACAAATACTCCCCAAGGGGAGTAATCAAACCAACCGGCTATATCCCTAGGGGAATAACAAATCCAATACATAGGCCACCTTTAATAGAGGCTGTAAGACCGTTAATCGGGCTACTTCTAATAGAAGCCATAGGACCCACTCGTACCCAAAACCTTTGGGCTACTTCCAAGAGAAGCAGTAAGATCCGCTTTTAACCTACATATTGACAACCTCTAATAGAGGCCGTAAGATCCGCTACACAAGCTACTTCCAAATGAAGCCGTAAGGCCCGCTACACGGGCTACTTTCAATAAAGGCCGTAAGCCTCGACCCAAATTCAAACTACAGGCCACTCCTAAGTGGGGTCATAAGATCTAACCTAAGTCTAAACTACGGGCAACTCTTGAGCAGAGCCGTAAGTTCCAACTCAAACTAAATTAAAATTCATATTTATCCACTTCAGTTTACTCGGGATCCTTGAGAGGAGGCAATCTATGGCTGCTAATCAGCTTCCCTGGACACTACAATCAATGGTTGTTAGTATTGGTTGACTGAAACTCACAGTATACCCGGGACGACGGAACCATGTGATCTTAATCAGGTGCACCTTCATCCCTCCACAACTAAGACAAACACTTGCATACTTCGACACTTCTTGCACAACTAAATATAATTTCATACTTAATCGTGAGTGCTCTTCTACGCGTTAGAAGGGTAATTAACTATGAGGGCTTGCACTCATAGGAAGTGGAACCTCAGAAATAAATAAACCTTGATGCCAATCATTAGAAGAAATCTGGTTAAATGTAAAATCCAATCTACCTCGGAAAAAATGAGATCTTAGGCTTGTGAAAGCGGGGTTCATGCTGTAGCGGCAACATCTCCACATTTCTTGATGGTGAAAACAACAATCTATCACATGTCATTATATTCACCATTTTAATGTAATGTAGTGTTACTATAAGTTAACAAAAATTCTTGCAATATGTTATATCTGTAAATGTATTTTATTAATAATAGAACTATAAGTGCTACGGAATAAAATATAATCAGCCATCTCACTTTCTTTTGAAAGAGCAAAACTCCACTTCCAAGTTCCTTAAATTCTTAATTGACCTTCCTTACTACACAACCTAACCATCAAGGATCTAATTATGGCAATTTATATAATTAATTCAGAATTATATTTACATTAAATTTCCAATGTCATAATTAACTCATCACCCAAAATTTCCCCAAGAACACACTTGCTTTGCTTAAATGTTCTGCCTCGATTATATTGCTCAATTATGCCATATCTTCAAACACTAATAAGGTGTTAATTGTAAAAACCCGAAAATTTGACGATCTTAGGTCTCGCACGCATCTCGATGCGTCGCGACGAAATTTAAGTGAAATTTTCGAAGTTAACGAAATGTAACAAAAATAATTTTATAAAATCCTACGCAAAATTCTGATCGTTTTGATATATAGAACTTATATGAAATTTTGGTTATTTTGAGAGATAAAAATTTTAGAAACTCAATAATGCCCAAACTACCCTTGTTAAGAAATTAAAGGAAGAGGCTTTAAGTGAGGGTAGATGGGTCATTTAGCAATTTCTCTCCCTTAAACAAGTGAACCGAAACCCCTTCCTCATTTCATTCGGCCAAACCGACATCACGCAAGCGGAGGCGGACGGGAGAAGGGCGACGGGAGGATTTCGGCGGTGGCTCCGGCGGCGGTTTTCCGGCGAGAAAAAGTGTGGAAATCGAAGAGGACGTCGAGGGGAGTCTAAAGGTATGTTTTCTTTTAAGTAAATCCCTCTCAATCTCACAATTTTTGGATGGAAAAATTTTAGGGTTTTGCCGAAACTTGGAATTTCTTTACGAAATCAATAGGGGAAGTTTAGGGAAGTATTTTAACGGTAGAAAATGAATTTTACCAAATTTTAATGAGTTTTGAAAAATTAGGGTTTTTCCTCAAAATCAAATTTTCTTAAAGTGCTTTCACAAAAATGATTTCTAAGGGTCTTAGGAAGGTTCCTAATGCAAAATTTTGAGTTTTTGTAAGAAATTATATTTTTCATAATTTTCTATTTAATTAAATCCGAAAATGATTAAGGAAATTATTAGGGTATGTTTGGGGATACTTTTGGTGTACTAAATTGACGAAATTGATGAAGTTAGGGTTTCCAAAATTTGGGGTTTTTCATAAATCCGAAAATTAAGATTTATTTAATTAATATTCCTTAAGTGTCGTAAGGAAAAATTTAGAGGAAAAACGATGGGTTTGAACTTAGGATTTAAATTCAGCCTTAATGAAGATTAAATCTTGTGACACGTCTCTTTTGTAAATGTTCTTAGGTCGAGACTGTTAAGGTGAAAGAGCTGTGTCAAATCGACACTTTGAGAAAATACCGTTCTTGTGAGAGAGGTAGGTACTTGTATTTATTGTAAGTTCATGTTGCTCACATATTTCTTTTATGCAAAACATTTCAAATTTTAATTGTCAGTAAATTGCTAAATAATGTTTTCATGACTAAGGCTATATCAATTGTTAATCCCTTGCATCTTTCTTTTATTGAAACAATAGTGATAATTAGTATTTAGCGGAATGTTTAAGATATCTGGAATTAGTAGAAAAGCATCGTACACGAATCAATTATGCTTTGTATACGACTCACTGATTTAATAGAACAATTTAATTTTTGAGCATGAGATAGTTATAAATAACCACGCATGAAGTTATGAATGACTTAAGATTATGCTTATTGTATTTGCATGTGTATGTTGATCCGGAATACCAAATGGTAAAGGGACTCCTCGGAGTCATTGGTAAAGGGACTCTTTGGAGTCAAACGGTAAAGGGGTTCTTCGGAGCCAAATGGTAAAGGAATGGCCAAATCTTGACTGGGTACCTGATCAGTACCAAAACTCTGATATTTCCGGGACGGGTGTATTGCATCATAATCATCTATTGCATTTTTCATGAAATGATATGAATGAAAGATTAAGAAAATAATGTTATGTTTCAAATGGTAAAGGGTATGACTGTTTAAAAGAGAGAAATTATGTATTACTTCAAGAAATACTTGCATATGAAATTGTTTTATAATATGACAGATATCCCTTATGATCTTTTGACTGCCTTACATTGTAAGTAAAAGATTTTATGTTATTGTTGCATGAATTTATGCTAAATACATGTTACCTATTGAGTGTAAACTCACCCTGGTTGTGGGATTTATTTTCAGGAGATAAGTGATGGCTTCAAGACCGCAGTATACCTACAGTCGTCGAGGACCTCAGGAAGAAAGGTTCTTTTATGGTTATTTAGATTGAGTCTGTACTGAATTTGAGGTTTAAGGGTTGAACTTAGTGATAATTGATGTGAACTCAATGTTGTTTAAGTTTGAGTTTAAGGTTACATTTATGTTCTCCTATTTGGGTTATTATTGTTGGTGTTTGAACAAATGCTATATTGGAAGTTTTTTTTTAGTTGGCTCTTTCATATGCATACTTTGGATGAAATAGTTTATGTTATCTAAGTTTAAATGTTTTGATATTCCTCTGTACGACCTTCTGTTCCCGCCCTGTTAATTCAGGCTAATCGGGCCGGGTCGTGACAAGAGTGGTATCAAAGCCAAAGGTTTAATACTGATCACTGAAAGAGCCTATAGGATGATTGTATGAGTCGTAGATTGTGTAAAGAGTGTGAATTATTTAATTTTTGTCTTATGATTATTGTGTTTTATCTCAGGAATATGAATCCTGAGCAGAATGCCACTGATGGCATTGATGAGGAGGAAGAGAGGGAGCCACCAGTTGTAGCTGAGCCATCAGTTGTAGCTGAACCTCCAAGAGGTACTGATACTATGGAGTCATTCGCTAAGATGATGGAAGCAATGACTCAAATGATAAAGACTTCCCAGACTCAGAGTAGTGGCAGCGGAAGTGGAAGTCAAACTATGGACAAGACCTTGAAATTATTTCAAGACATGAAGCCTCCGTTGTTCTCCAGTGGCGGACCTATAGAGGCTGAGGACTGGCTCATAAGGATCGAGAAGATACTGAATGGCATGTCTTGTTCAGAGGATAAGAGGGTGACACTGGCTTCTTATGCTTTTGATGGTGAGGCTGAAAGGTGGTGGAGGAGTCAGTTAGAAGAGACTTTTGGAGGGAGACTAAGCAGTCAGATTTCTTGGGAGGAATTTGTAAAGGTGTTCAGAGGCTGGTATGTACCTATGTCAGCCAGGAGGCAGATGCAGGAGAAGTTCAACAGATTGATTCAGGGTGATCGATCTGTTTCTCAGTATGAGGAGGAGTTTATAAAATTGTCCAGGTATGCCCCTCATCTGATTCCAGATGCTGAAGAGAAGTGCTATCGCTTCGTGCATGGACTGAAAGACTATCTTAGACAGTCTTTGATTCCACTGGGAATTGAAGATTACCCCACTTTGGTGGAAAGGGCCAGGAGAGTTGAATCAGATATGCAAGATATTCAGAAGAGGAGAGACTTTCAGAAAAGAAAAATAGAGGGCAAGCCAAGGACCCAGGTTACCCAGTCTTCTCAGTCAGGGACTTCTACTTGGAAGAAGCCCAGGTCCAGCAACTCTGACAGCAGTACTTCAACTGCTACATTATGCAGCAAGTGTGGGAGAATGCACAAGGGAGAGTGCCTCTCAGGCACTAACACTTGCTTCTGGTGCCATCAGCCTGGACATATGGCGAAGTCCTGCCCTCTTTTGGGACAGAGATCTGCTTCAGAGGTCAGGCCAGGCAATAATTTTCAGAGGACAGCTGGTAGACCAAGAGCTGTGGAGTCTACAGCTTCTGTGCCTTCCCAAGGTCAGACTCGCCAGACATACAACCACGAGTCTATGGACTGTCACAGCAAGAAGCTAAGGGATCTCCTGATGTGGTTACAGGTGCGTAATTAAATTTATAATATGGAAGAATTTTTTTTTTATGAATGAATATGAATGAACTCTAAATAAATATGATTGAACACTAAATGGATATGAATGAACAATACTTTATGTCTTATGAATATTGTGACTTGTTTATGATTAGGGACAATTCTCATATGTGACAAAATCGTTAGAGTTTTATTTGACACTGGTGCATCTCATTCTTTCATTTCTGAGGAGTTTATTAGATCAGTCAATTTACTTCCATCAGTTATGGCTAAATCATTGTCAGTTTTAATGCCTAACGGAAATCATATGGAAGCTAAGCAGAGATGTCAAGTGAATGTGAGGATTTGTGATAAGAATTTAGAGGCTAATCTGATTGTATTACCTTTAACTGAATTTGATGCAATCTTAGGCATGGATTGGTTATCTTGCCACTTCGTGACTATTGATTGTAACAAAAAAGAGGTTAAGTTTTGTATGCCAGGAGAGGAGAAATTCAAATTTCAAGGGGATAAAGGGGTAACTGCTGTGATTGTATCATCTTTGAAGGCTTTTCAGATGTTAAAGAAAGGATATGAAGGTTTCCTGGCTTATGTTAAAGAGGAGAAGAAGGCTGAAAGAGAGCTGAAAGATATCCCTGTTGTTCAGGAATTCCCTGAAGTATTTTCAGATGATTTACCTGGATTACCTCCAAGTAGAGAAATAGATTTCTCTATTGAGTTAGTGGCAGGAGCTGAACCTGTTGCTAAAGCTCCTTACAGGATGGCAATTAAAGAGCTTAAGGAGTTGAAGGAACAACTGCAAGAGTTGCTTGAGAAGGGTTTCATCAGGCCTAGTACCTCCCCTTGGGGTGCTCCTGTACTGTTTGTGAAAAAGAAAGATGGAAGCTTAAGGCTCTGTATAGACTACAGAGAGTTGAACAAATTGACAGTGAAAAATAAGTACCCTCTCCCAAGAATAGATGATTTATTTGATCAGTTGGAAGGTGCTTCAGTCTTTTCAAAAATTGATTTGAGGTCAGGATATCATCAGCTCAGGATGAGAGAGGAAGATATAGCAAAGACTGCTTTCAGTACCAGATACGGGCATTATGAGTTTACAGTGATGCCATTTGGTTTGACAAATGCCCCTGCCGTATTTATGGACCTTATGAATAGAATCTTTAAGCCATTCTTAGATCTATTCGTAATTGTGTTCATAGATGATATACTTGTTTACTCTCCAGATGAAAGGATGCATACAAATCATTTGAGGGCAGTGTTGCAAACCTTGAAGGGAAATGAACTGTATGCCAAATTATCCAAATGTGAATTTTGGCTAAGAAGTGTAAAATTTTTGGGACATGTGATCACTGATGGGAAGATAACTGTGGATCAGCATAAGGTACAAGCAATAGCAGATTGGCCAAGACCAGCTACAGTTACTGAGGTTAGGAGCTTTTTGGGATTGGCAGGCTACTACAGAAGGTTTGTTGAGGGATTTTCACAGATAGCTATGCCATTATCCAGATTGACTCAGAAAGCAGTAAAGTTTGATTGGACAGCTCAGTGTGAGGAAGCTTTTCAGAGATTAAAGCAGTGTTTGATGACTGCTCCAGTACTGACTATTCCCTCAGGGTCAGATGGATTTCAGCTTTACAGCGATGCTTCACATAAAGGGTTGGGTTGTGTACTGATGCAGAATGGGAAAGTCATTGCCTATGCTTCTAGGCAATTGAAGAATCATGAGAGGAATTACCCGACCCATGATCTGGAATTAGCTGCTGTAGTTTTTGCCTTAAAGATATGGAGGCATTACCTTTATGGGGTTAGGTGTGAAGTCTTTACTGATCACCAGAGTTTGAAGTACATCTTCACACAAAAAGAACTGAATTTGAGACAGAGGAGATGGCTAGAACTCATTAAAGATTATGAGTTGAACATTCAGTATCATCCGGGCAAAGCAAATGTAGTTGCAGATGCTTTGAGCAGGAAAAATTCAGGTAGTGCAAATTGGATGATTACTCAGCAGAGGGAATTGATAAAGGAATTAGAGAAGTTGGAGATTTCAGTGGTTCGACCCAATGATGCAGAAATTGCAATGTTGAATCAAACTATTATCCAGTCAACATTTACAGAAAGGGTACGAGAAGCTTTGCCACTTGATACAGATTTTAAGAAGATACTGGATATGGTTAGTGTGGGGCATAATGAAGATTTTGAGCTTGATGGTGAAGGACTGCTTCGTTACAGAGGTAGATTATGTATTCCAGATGTTGGTGATTTAAGGAAAGAAGTCCTTCAGGAAGCTCATTACTCCAGTTACACCATTCATCCAGGTAGTACCAAAATGTATCAGGATTTAAAAGAGGTGTTTTGGTGGCCAGGAATGAAGAGAAGTGTGGCAGACACAGTATCTAAATGTACTTCATGTCAGATGGTGAAGGTTGAACATCAGAAGCCAGGAGGATTCCTACAGCCCTTGCCTATACCTGAGTGGAAATGGGAAGACATTGCTATGGACTTTGTGGTTGGTTTACCCAGATCCAGAAGAGGATGTGATGCTTTATGGGTGATAATTGATAGGTTAACTAAGTCGGCACACTTTTTACCTATCAAACAGTCTGATCCAGTTGAAAAGTTGGCAAGCCAGTATGTTAGTGAGATTGTCAGATTACATGGGGTACCTAAATCTATAGTGTCAGATCGGGATGGAAGGTTTACTTCTAGATTATGGAAGAAGGTTCAGGAAGCTATGGGTATCAGACTCACTTTTAGTACAGCTTTTCACCCTCAGACAGATGGGCAGTCAGAAAGAACCATCCAGACCTTAGAAGATTTACTCAGGCTATGTGTGTTGGATTTTGGTGGTAAGTGGGAGACATATGTACCTTTGATTGAATTTGCATACAACAACAGTTTCCAAGCAAGTATTGGAATGGCTCCTTATGAGGCATTATATGGGAGAAGGTGTAGGACACCTTTAAACTGGGCTGAGACAGGGGAAAGGAAAATTATTGGTGCAGATCTGGTTGATGATGCTACAGAAAAGATCAGGTTGATACGTGACAGATTGATAGCAGTACAGGATAGACAGAAGAAATATTATGATGCCAAACACCGACCAGTTGAGTTTGATGTTGGAGAGTTTGTATTCCTTAAAGTCAGCCCAATGAAAGGAGTGAAGAGATTTGGCAGAGTGGGAAAGCTGAGTCCAAGGTATGTAGGTCCTTTTGAGATTTCAGAACGGATCGGGAAGGTGGCTTATAGGTTGATCCTACCTGAAAACATGAGTGGAATTCACAATGTATTCCATATATCTGCTTTAAGGAAGTACATTTCAGATGAGATTCAGAGGATTAGTAATGAATCAGTGGATATTCAGCCAGATTTGACTTTTGTGGAAGAACCTGAGAGGATTATTGATTATACTGTTAGGCAGTTGAGGAGCAGAGCTATTCCCTATGTTAAAGTACTGTGGAAGCACAGTTCAGAGAAGGATGCCACATGGGAAATTGAGTCAGAAATGAGGGAGAACCACCCCCACTTATTTAACTAAGGTATGTTTCTAAACTTATATGATTTGTTTTTAATTTCGAGGACGAAATTTTTATTAGGAGGGGAGAATTGTAAAAATCCGAAAATTTGACGATCTTAGGTCTCGCACGCATCTCGATGCGTCGCGACGAAATTTAAGTGAAATTTTCGAAGTTAACGAAATGTAACAAAAATAATTTTATAAAATCCTACGCAAAATTCTGATCGTTTTGATATATAGAACTTATATGAAATTTTGGTTATTTTGAGAGATAAAAATTTTAGAAACTCAATAATGCCCAAACTACCCTTGTTAAGAAATTAAAGGAAGAGGCTTTAAGTGAGGGTAGATGGGTCATTTAACAATTTCTCTCCCTAAAACAAGTGAACCGAAACCCCTTCCTCATTTCATTCGGCCAAACCGACATCACGCAAGCGGAGGCGGACGGGAGAAGGGCGACGGGAGGATTTCGGCGGTGGCTCCGGCGGCGGTTTTCCGGCGAGAAAAAGTGTGGAAATCGAAGAGGACGTCGAGGGGAGTCTAAAGGTATGTTTTCTTTTAAGTAAATCCCTCTCAATCTCACAATTTTTGGATGGAAAAATTTTAGGGTTTTGCCGAAACTTGGAATTTCTTTACGAAATCAATAGGGGAAGTTTAGGGAAGTATTTTAACGGTAGAAAATGAATTTTACCAAATTTTAATGAGTTTTGAAAAATTAGGGTTTTTCCTCAAAATCAAATTTTCTTAAAGTGCTTTCACAAAAATGATTTCTAAGGGTCTTAGGAAGGTTCCTAATGCAAAATTTTGAGTTTTTGTAAGAAATTATATTTTTCATAATTTTCTATTTAATTAAATCCGAAAATGATTAAGGAAATTATTAGGGTATGTTTGGGGATACTTTTGGTGTACTAAATTGACGAAATTGATGAAGTTAGGGTTTCCAAAATTTGGGGTTTTTCATAAATCCGAAAATTAAGATTTATTTAATTAATATTCCTTAAGTGTCGTAAGGAAAAATTTAGAGGAAAAACGATGGGTTTGAACTTAGGATTTAAATTCAGCCTTAATGAAGATTAAATCTTGTGACACGTCTCTTTTGTAAATGTTCTTAGGTCGAGACTGTTAAGGTGAAAGAGCTGTGTCAAATCGACACTTTGAGAAAATACCGTTCTTGTGAGAGAGGTAGGTACTTGTATTTATTGTAAGTTCATGTTGCTCACATATTTCTTTTATGCAAAACATTTCAAATTTTAATTGTCAGTAAATTGCTAAATAATGTTTTCATGACTAAGGCTATATCAATTGTTAATCCCTTGCATCTTTCTTTTATTGAAACAATAGTGATAATTAGTATTTAGCGGAATGTTTAAGATATCTGGAATTAGTAGAAAAGCATCGTACACGAATCAATTATGCTTTGTATACGACTCACTGATTTAATAGAACAATTTAATTTTTGAGCATGAGATAGTTATAAATAACCACGCATGAAGTTATGAATGACTTAAGATTATGCTTATTGTATTTGCATGTGTATGTTGATCCGGAATACCAAATGGTAAAGGGACTCCTCGGAGTCATTGGTAAAGGGACTCTTTGGAGTCAAACGGTAAAGGGGTTCTTCGGAGCCAAATGGTAAAGGAATGGCCAAATCTTGACTGGGTACCTGATCAGTACCAAAACTCTGGTATTTCCGGGACGGGTGTATTGCATCATAATCATCTATTGCATTTTTCATGAAATGATATGAATGAAAGATTAAGAAAATAATGTTATGTTTCAAATGGTAAAGGGTATGACTGTTTAAAAGAGAGAAATTATGTATTACTTCAAGAAATACTTGCATATGAAATTGTTTTATAATATGACAGATATCCCTTATGATCTTTTGACTGCCTTACATTGTAAGTAAAAGATTTTATGTTATTGTTGCATGAATTTATGCTAAATACATGTTACCTATTGAGTGTAAACTCACCCTGGTTGTGGGATTTATTTTCAGGAGATAAGTGATGGCTTCAAGACCGCAGTATACCTACAGTCGTCGAGGACCTCAGGAAGAAAGGTTCTTTTATGGTTATTTAGATTGAGTCTGTACTGAATTTGAGGTTTAAGGGTTGAACTTAGTGATAATTGATGTGAACTCAATGTTGTTTAAGTTTGAGTTTAAGGTTACATTTATGTTCTCCTATTTGGGTTATTATTGTTGGTGTTTGAACAAATGCTATATTGGAAGTTTTTTTTTAGTTGGCTCTTTCATATGCATACTTTGGATGAAATAGTTTATGTTATCTAAGTTTAAATGTTTTGATGTTCCTCCGTACGACCTTCTGTTCCCGCCCTGTTAATTCAGGCTAATCGGGCCGGGTCGTGACATTAATAACATCAAAATTAATGATGGAATGTTGAACATCATTAAGGGCAATTTCGAAGGCATCGAACGTCATCAATGTGAACGTCGAATGCCTCCAAATTATCAATTCACATTTGCATTGCTTAATATATTCCATAGAATGATCAAATTGATATTTAAATAAATTACATCGCTTACGTTCAATTATTTTCCTACTTCGCTGCACGGGATCACACAATTCGACCCTTTCTCTTCTTCTTTCTTGTCGAACACCATCGCATAAGTTAAATAACTCACATTGAAATCATAAATCTCTTTTTCCATCAAAAAGAAAGTTCACTTATCCAATTTCTTCTTTGTTGCTTCTGATTTTCTCAAACAATTTAAGACCTTCTCAATCATTGCTCCAAGCTACTCATCAGTCTTCATACCTTTTTTTCGTTGATCACAGCCAAATAGCCCTCTCCCCTTCTTCTGTGTCAAATACAAAACCCACATGCAATCAACCACATTATCATGCATCTCCTCCCTCTCCAACTTCACCAAAATCACTCTAAGCCAATATCAACTCAAACAAACAATACCCGCTCACTTCTTTCTTACGGTCAAAAAGGAATGCACAACTAAACACTTTCTTCTCCTTCCTCTCGGCCGAGCACTAACCCCAATTTCTCCTTCGTCGATGGGAAACCCAACAAACTCCTCTTTGCTGCCGGTCGAAGTTATGAACTGCATGAGCTTCTCTTCTATTCTTCAAATATGTCGACCACGAACCTTCGACTCTTCCAAACTAAGCAAAACCCGACTTCTTCTTCTACTGTTAGGAAGGGTCTTTTATTGAGTTACGTCTCACCTGGTTTGAGAAGGATTTCTCTGTTTTTGGGGTGTATTCCCCTAGGATATTGTAGTGGAGTCCAGGAGATCGTTGGAGCCCTTCACCTTCCTCGACCATCCTAGGCTCTGTTATCTGATTTCTAGCAGAGGAAAGAGGTGCCTGACTGTTGTTTTGCCGTTCCAAGTGGATGGAAGGCAGTAGGAATACTTCTGTGTGGTGGTATCAAGAACCTCTAGAGATCAGTCAAAGCAAATTTTCTACAATTTGAACCATCGACTCTAGCAGTTTCTCTATTCTCTGATTCCCTTTTATTACTAAATTACTTCCGGCGAACATTTTTCTGCTGTTTTCTTTAATTCTGTTGTTATAACAGGGTGGGACAGCTGGAAAGTTCTATCAAGTCAGATTCCAAGATTACTTGTATAGACAACGTGAGCCCTCTTGTTTGAACTTGAATTCAGATCCTAGTTACAACTCTCAATTGGTCTAGGTCCTCTGTTGCTATTTTTTTTTTTTAACTTAAGCTGGATTCTCTTGATAAGTGAATCTGCCCAATTCTTTTGTCTTTATTGGTTAGTTTTTCGTTTTTTGGGTTTGGTTTCTGGAAATTCCAACCAAGGGAAATATTATAGTCAAGAAGAAAATGGCGGCAGATTAATCTAGTTTCCTGTTAGGAATTTGGATGTACGACAAAGGTAATGGAGGGAGGTCTGCAGTCACAGGATTAAGCACAGCCCCTATATGCTTGCAAAGACAAATTTGTTGGGACGGCTCAAGAATTGACAATAGGAAATTGTCTATAATTTGGATCTGTTTCCTTATTTTGAGTTATTGGTGTCATTCAAATCATATCAAAGACATTGGTAATTGGTTTAGCATGTTCCCTTGTATCATGTAGTTTCATTTATAAATTTTGGGTGGCAGCTAGTGTGTGCAGTTTACTTTTTTTTTTGTGCTTACCAATCATTTTTTTGTTTGTTTTTGTTTTGGTGTCAATGATGATCTGTCATTTACTAAGAATTCTGATGTGCTCTATTATGATGATTCTTTTTTGGTATTTTTATTTTATACAATAAATATATCATCTTCAGCCTAAGATAACATGCAAGTTGCATACTTATTTTATGAGCTTTAATATAAAGGAGATTTGCAGATTCTGAACTATGTGCTACAAACTATGGACCCCAGCAACTTGGTTATGCGTAAAGCTTGCCTTAAAAGCTCCATGCTTGCACTAAAGGAAATTGCACGTGTACTTCCAATGGTTGCTCTTAATGAGTTATCAACTCGATTAGCCATTGGGAATGCTATTGGGGACGTTCGTAATGTAACCATTCTTGTTTATGATTTGGAGAGGTATTTTACCCTTTTTTTTTGCTTTTATAGATTTGTTAAAAGTTGCAGCTGTGATTTTTTTTTCTTCCTTGCTCTCTTTGAATAGGCTGCACTTAATAGCACTGCCTAGAACAGAAATCTAAAAAGGACAGCACATGCTTGTGTTGAGCTCATCCTTACCCTTCATCCAAAACTACTTTAGCTAGCATACATAACATATAGGAGTTTTTAATATACACAAACAGCTCCTCTTTTTTATCCCTTCTACTGAGTCCATTATACTTTTATCATTTTAGCATTAATTTCAACTTGGTATCGATCTCACTACGCTCATCTCTCGTTGACTTTGCATTTTCTCCTCACTTTACCCTCCCTTCTGAAAATGAACCTATCAGTTTCCTCTCTCACCAAAAAAGATCAGTCTCCTCTCACACAACATGAAAATCGCATTTCCTCCAAGCATAAGTGATGTAGAACAATGTAAACATGCTTTGAATGATAATCTAAGAATTTGCACGCTTATGAATTAGGAGCAATAAAATTTAAACTTTAGCCCTCAAACAAGAATAGAAAATAAGAAAGGGGTGCCTTGGTTTAGGCCAAGTCACACCTTAAGATTTAGAACCACTCAAACAATTATAAAGAAATCAACTTAAGCAAATATAGAATAGCTCAATAACATCCCTAGATTAACAATGAGATAGAAACATAGATGCCATACTCTCATATCCTATCTTTACTAAGCTTAGGCAGATAGGATAAACACAATCTCAATGAATCAATGAATTTCACAATTGAAAGTGACTAGAGAAGTAAAAGCTTAAGGGAAGAATTCACCGGAATATGGCTTGGACATTCAGAACAGCAATTTGGAGACCTTCCCGGAGTAGATTAGTCATCCCTATTGACTGAATTCTTTCTGGGCAGCTGATAGGAGAACTTCAACAGCAGGTATAGCTCTCTAGAAACTCTGGACAGCAGCCTATAAAAATCATAAAAGCTTTGGACAGCTGCCAACGGATGCTGAGAGCTTTTGGACAGCAATTCTGGATCTCCAAAGATGCAGGACAGCAGGATATTTTTGCTGGAATGTATGGACAGCTAGCAGGTTACTCAGAAAACAAGAGGCAAACGTCAATGAGGACTTGGAAAGAGGCGGCTGGGTTTTTGGAAAGATTGGAGGGGATTTGATTTGAGGAATTATGGGAAGAATTTAATTAGATGGGAGAGGAAAAAGGAGGGGCGGCAGGGATGGGGAATCAAGGAGAGTAATTATGGAGATTAAGGGGATTGGAGAGAGTAAGTGGGCCGGCCACACATGGGGATTTAATTGGGGGGGAATTTAGAATTGCTTTCCAAACTTAGGTTGCTAATTGGGGAAAGAGAATTAGAGAGAAATCTCTAATCAATCTCAGATTTGAGAGGATTTGGGAGTTTCCAAAATTAAATCAATCTCATTAGGAAAGGATTTCAAATTCAATTTAATTGGAATTTGAAATTTGAATTCTTTCCAAAGTTAAGATGATCTAAATTAGGAAAGGATTTAATTCTTTCCCATATGAGAGGTTTTATTTTGGAAAGCATTAAGGATGTGGGAACTAGGAGGGGCCGGCGGCATCAAGGGGAATTGGGGGAGATTTCATTTATGACTTGCCTCTTTGGGACTTCCAAATCAAGGAGGGAAAATTAATTCCAATCCAATTCAAATTTGATTTGGCTTTGATTGGATAAGTTTCCTAAAATAGAACGTTATTTTAGGAAACAATTCGAATTTCAAATCTTGATTGGTTGATTGGAATGAAAACTTTCCCAAAATGATTTGTATGGAAAAGGAAGGAAGTAGTGGAGAGATTTGAAATTTGGAGGCAAGAGGGAGATGGGGTGGCCGACGTCTAGGCTAGGATTAGGGTTTGTGGGTTTTGGAGGCGTTGTAGTGGGCTTTAAGTGGATCGACCCTTCAAGGGGTGTGCCACCTTGGATGGCTGGGGACTAGGTGGAAAGGGGAAGGAGTGTTGGCCGATGGTGGGACTTGGACTTGAAGTGGAGGCCGACGGTTTTGGGTTTGGGAAAACCCTAAGCCAACGGCAAGGGGAAAGGGGAGGATGAAAGAAAGGATAGAGAATAATAAGAAAGCCACGAACCCGGACTATTGCAAGATTGGTGGGTGATCCACTGCCCTTCACCAAGGGACTTCTCCAAAGCTCTCTCCAAGAACTCTCAAACTCTCTCAAAACACACAAGTGCAGGAATTTTTATAATATTCATTCATTAGCCTTCAAAGAGACATAGGGCTCATATATATAGCCTCATACAAAAGAGAAAAAAATAAAAGACGACAATGCCCCTTGGACTTACATGTGACATATCCCTTTCGTAATGGTAGAAGAGGAAATACCAATAAAATAAATACATAATAAAACAAATACATAAGAGGACTCAAAAATACATCGGCACGATCGTGACCGTAGATTGCCAGCCACGTCTCTGATATACTTTTCATGATCTGATGTCCCCATCAATAAGTTCCTGATGTCTAAGACATGAACATCATCAATCTTCAACTAACACTTAGAAAATCACCGCCTTGAAAATCCCAATTACTCATCTTCCTTATCAATGGCTTTGAAGGGTACCTGAATGGGTCCATTCCATGTCCTACAAAGCAATTGGTTTGCAAGGATGGCTCCATTAGTGCCGACCCGCACTACAGTGTGTGGCTCTCGATCGATCACAATATAGCCACAGCTCTTTACTATGTAATTTCGCTACCTCTACTACCATACATTCTGACCTTGACACCTCTACTACCATGCATTTGCATGACATTTGCACTTTATTTGATGCACTTGTGTACTTGCACGATTTCTGTTGTGCTAATGTAGTATGGTTGCATGTTTTTTGAAATAAGTCAAATTTAAGTTCATTCTTGTTTAGCCTGCACAATATTCACATTTCACAGACCTCAAAACTTAAAGTTTGATGCACTTGTTAGAGCACAAACCGGCAAGTTGACTTTAGCTACTTGATTTTTCTGTTAAATGGTGTGCACCTGTTTTGTTGTGTTTGCATAGAACATTTTTGTGATTTATGATACATTTGCCATTTTATGATGCAACTATATGGTGCACTTGCACGTAGGAGCATTTATGTAGTATATTTGCATGTTTTTCCATGTACTTGTGCATTTTGTAATCTGCCTACACGATATACTTGCCTGTTTTCAGTGTATTTATTTAGTTTACTTGTGTGTTCTTTGACATTTTTGCATGACGCATTTAAGTGCTTTTTTGATGTGCTTGCATGTTGCACTTGTGGGCTTTTGATGCATTTACACAATGTTTTTATGTGTTTCTCAATATACTTGTGCACTTTTGGAATGATGACACACTTTTAGAGTGATTACATGCTTCTTGAGGCAGTTGTTCACATCTTCAGGCAGTGACATGCTTCTCAGAATAGTGGCATATTTCTCGAGGTAGTTATATGTTTTTTAGGGTAAGTACATGCTTCTCAAGGTAGGTGCATACTTCTTGAGGCAGTTGCATATTTCTCGATACACTTGTATACTTCTCAAGGTAGTTGTATATTTTTTGAGGCAGTTGCTTTCTTATCGACGCAGTTGTACATTTGTTGAAGTAGTTGCATGCTTCTCAAAGTGGTTGTAGATTTCTCGAAACAATGGTATGCTTCTTGAGATGGTTGTACTTGAATTTGAAAGTTGTATTGCTATGCGTGTGCATGATTTTAAAATTCTTGGGTTTAATTGTTCGCGTGAATATTTATTATTAAATGCATGCGAATTTTCATTTTTGAATTTTAGAAAAGTGGCCATCTTTTTGCTTGCGTTTATGTATTTCGAATAATGTTGCATAGAAGACGAATCAGAATCATTTACGTATTTTAAGATTTGACAATCTTGTCTTGTTGTGCTTATAATCTTGCATGGTGGGTCTCACAGGAGAATCTAATTTTTTATTATAAATAAGGGCACTCCCTTGTTCATTTTCATCATTCCTTTTCACTGTGCAAGTTTTTGAAAGTTTTAAGTTGTTCGAAGGGGCTCTAAAAGTGCAGGAAGATTTTATTTTTGCCTGTAGGTAAGCTGCAGCGTTCCTTACAAGCCCTTGTAAATTCTATTTTAGTTTAGTGTTCATATTCAATTTTGGTCCTTGTAGTTCCTTTGATGGAATGTGAATTGCTTTTTTGGATGTTAGATATTGTGGGTCTCCGAAAGGATACTGCTAGCTAGTAGGGAGTCAAAATACAAATGATATGGTCGCACTATCCCGTAGGACAAAAACGGTCGTAGGCCTTTACACTATATACAAACAGGTCAATGGGAGAGCAGATGGGATGGGCTGCAGCGGCTAGTGTCGGGTCTTCGTGCTGAGAGGGAGGTGGAACTAGAGGGAGGCCTTTGGCTAGGGGTCTTTTGCTGGGTCTGCTATGAGAGGGAGAGAGGCGTGAGGGAGATGGGGCTTCAGCTGGGGTTCTCAGTCTGGGCCAAAGAGACAAAGGTGGAGGGACGAGAGAGAGGAAGAGGGCTGAGGTGAATCCATTGCGAATGAACTGAATGGGTTCAATGGGGTTTGACTGCATTAATTTGATGAATTTAAACCCAAATCGGCGTCGATTCGACTCAAATTGGGCTCGACAAGGGCCAATCGTCTCAATCGAGCACGCTCGAGGGGAAAACGCGCGAAAATGAGGTCAACAGATATTATATTTTTGCAACTTTGTAATTGTATTTTTTTATTTTTAGTTGGTTTTATTAAGCCTAGAAAGTCATTATTATTTTGTTATTTGTATGTTTGTTTAGTTTAAATTTCAGCAGTCTCCCGACATCTCTTCGATATAAGGGGCATTTACAAGGAGGCTGGGCCTGCACACAATACTAAGAATGACATGCTTGGTTGGTGTCGAAGATATTGTGACCTGAATTTTGAAAACCCACAGTGCTAAGAAAGACATGCATGGGATATCTGTATGAGAAAATGTACAATATAGAATAATTTTTGCCGTGGTGTTAGCGTGAAGAGTGTTGTCTATAAGTTTCTCTTGCTCTGCTAAAAACTGTGCAAAGGTTCCACTCATTGTGCTAACTGTGTTGCACTCTGGATTTTGATAATTTTATGGATTGAATTTTTATACCATCGTGAGGAGTTGACGAACTTTTGCGAGGCAAGGACCTACACACATCTTTTTTATTCTCTTTTTTGCCTCTTTTTTTTAATTGTTTTTTCCTTTTTTGGAAACAACAGAGAGAAAGTGAGAGGGAGATAGAGTAGAGAGAGAAGAGAGAAAATTAGAGGAGAAGAGAGGGTTTTATCTCTCTATTTAGAGAGGGAGGTAGAGAAGAAAGAGAGAGGGAGAGTTAAAAAGAGGGAGAGAGGAGAGAGTTTTATCTTTATGTTTAGAGAGAGAAAGATTGATAGAGAGAGGACTAGAGAGAGAAAGAGGGAGAGACGGAAAGAGAGAAGTAGAGATAGGAGGTCCTCTCTCTCTCTCTCTTTTTGGAGAGAGAAAGAGTGGCAGAGAAAAGACTAGAGTGAAAGAGGGAGTAAGAAGGAAAGAGAGCGAGAGTGAGGGAGAGAGAGTTAGAGAGAGATTAGTGGAGAGGTAATGGGTGCCGGTGGTTGGAACTAATAAGGGGATGCAGATGGTGTTTGACTGAGAGAAGGTTGGCGGTGGGCTATAGAGGGGGAAAAGGTGGCAGGCTAGTTGGATTGTGGTTGGTTTTAGTGGTGTCTTTAGTGAGGCTGAGAGGAGATGAGGCATGTGAAGGAGGGGCAGGGGAGCTGCTATTTGGTGAGAGTGAGGGTTTGCAAGTGCTGGCGAGAATGAGAGAGAGTGAAGGTGTCACAACTCAACCCAACATGACAGGTCGTATCATGTTGAGCTGTGATAGATAAATCTTAAGATCTAGTTTTAAAAATATTTGGATTATCTTCCAATATACATTTTAAACAAACGACCATGTTTTTGAAAATTGGATCGAACCAATCGGTTCGACCTGTTCAACCGTGAACCGGTCATATGACTGGTTCGATCCTGATGAAAAATCGGTCCAAGCATCAAACGGGTGAGAATCGGTTGAACTGCCAGTTCAAAGTTCAACCGGCCAATTGTTGAATTGATCCCAATTTTTAAAAATCAACCGATTCAATTCATAATATATTTAAATAATTTAATTTAATATAAAATATTTTATTAAATATTAAATTAATTTGCATATAACATATTTTATTTAATATCCAAAAATTTTAAATTATTATGTATTAAGCACTAGCAAATCATACCCACATAATTCCATCAACCCATATGAGCTCTTAATCCATGAATATAAGAAAAGCTATATAAACAACATAATATAAACCTTCAAAGTAATGTGGGACTAAACAATTGGTATAAATTTCTATAATTTGTGCATAGTGAATTGCTTCCATGAGAAATATTTTAAAAAATTTTATACAGAATATTCAAATAAGAAATAATTATAATAATTTTTAAAATTTTTAAATTTATAATTATTTGTGTATTATAATTATCTTAAAATAAATTAAAAAAAATTTAAGATCTATTTTCAGTATAATTTTGATTATAATATACTAATAAACCTTTTTTATCCAACTTCTCATTAAATATGAAATTAAATGTAATAAAAAAATGAAAAATCTAAAATAAATAATTTAGTATGGCTTTATAAATATAATTTTATAATGTGAATTTTATATATAATTTATATATATTTAAATTATACCTAAATATATAACATAAATTAGCAATTATTTATATTAAATTTATATATTTATATATAAACTAAATTTCTATTAAATATGAATTAACAAGCAAAGATTGGAGTTATTTATATTTAAATTTAAAATTATTAATTATTTATATTTAAATATATAATATAAATTAATAATATGGAATATATTATTTATGTATGGATTTTATTTATTTTTTAATCCCAAAATTGTATTATTTCATAATTATTACAATGTTATCTTACTATTTAAATATCATTTAAATATTTTAATATTTATTAGGTCATCCGATTCGACTTCGATTCGACCCCGATTTAACTATTGAACCTTGAAACCTCTCTCTTTTCCGGTTCTATCTTTGATCCAGTTTTTACAACCTTGCAAAAAACAAATTACAGAGCTACCAAAACATCTATAGTATTAAAAATAAACTCATTCATAAAATTTTTTATTTTATCAATATATATATATATATGATCTACACTTTAGTACATGACTATAGAATAGTGAGCAGAGCAAAATATAACTAAAGCTAGTCATGACTGTACAAAAATAAAAATAAATAAATACCTATATAGATTGAGATCAGATCATAAAATTGCTAATCAATAGGCTCCTTTATTTTCCCAGTTCTTAAAAAACAGAATTCAAAACTACCGTGAGCTACAATAACTCAGCAGGCCATAAATACCGTTCTAAATTTATAAATTATTTATTTTATCAAACATTTTAAGAATATTGAAATGCAGTTAAATAAATTATTGTGTTGAGCAAAGTAATAAAAGCATAACTGTTATCCAAACATTCAAATAGTAATACTGAGCAATCAAGTAAACTGAAATTCATATTACAGAATAGGTCATATTAGTTATAAATGCACAGCTTCAAAATATAACTAAATTATCAGAGATTATGTAAAATATTAGTTTTGAGAATTTAATCATACATCACTATTTTTGAGAGTCCGAATTATTTTTTATTCAATAAAAATAGTATAAATTCCAAATCCCTCGGTGTAAAATTTCTAGAAAATATTCAATATGTTCATAATCTCAATCTTTATAATATATGAAAAGTTACGCAGTGAAACTTTTTCTAGTACAAAGTTATTCTCATTTTTCAGCGATCAAAATAGAAATTTAATTAGAAAATTTGAAAAAAATTCGTATTTTTGAAAACTGAGTTAGTCATAATGTGAACTACCTCGATCTGAACAACTTTCTTAACTAAGCCGATGATTAAAACGACCCGAAGCGGCCCAAAATCGCTTCCTCTCTCTCAAATCTCTCTCCTGCTCGGTAGCTGCGACGCTCAAAATGAATAGAATAGTGGATTTAAAATACAATTATAGTGCAGATAATGATCTAGTGTCGCGGTGCTACCATCTAGTGCTGCGATGCTAGTTTAAATTCTAAAAATTCAAGACTACAGCACAACAATGCCACTATTCAACATCTAGATGCCATTGTAGCGCCGCGGCGCTGAACACCCACACCTAGGCGCTCAAGAGGGTAAAATTTCAAATTTCACCAAAATGCATTCCGAATCCGTGGGATTCCTTCTAAAATACATACGAATCTTTTTTATATACCAAAATACTTTCAAATGCATGCAAATGAGTTCAAAACACAAAACTTTAAATATTTACCTTTTTCAATTTGGGTCAGAACATATAGAACGAAACTTTGAATTTGGAGATGTCACAGAAGGAGCGACTAGGGTTGTTCTAAGTGTGTGCAAACTAGAGAGAGAGAGGGAGAAAGGGAGATAAGAGTCTGGGGGTTATGGGTATAGGGTGAAACTCTAAGGGTGTCAAAATGGATTTTCGGGTCGGGTTTGGGTTAAACCCGAAATAGACCCGCCTTCAATTGATCCAATCTGAACCCGACCCGAACCCGACAAACGGGTCCGAAATTCAAACTCTCTTGCTAGGTTACTGGGTTGGCTTGATCCGACCCGCTAACTGTGGGTGCAAGAGTGAAGCACCCGAGCGTTGAGCGCGGGTCGTGTGCGGGATTGCGCAAGAATGAATGCTAGCGAGGGAAAATGCGGGAGTGCGCAACTGTGGGGGAGAGCGCGATTGCGAGTGCCAGCAAGGGCGTGACCACAAGGGGACGAGGGAGAGGCAGCGAGCACGACTGCGTGGGTGCGCATGTCTAGGGCGAGGCGCCTGCGTGGGGGCGACTGGTGAGGTCAGATGGGGATTCAGGTCAAATTCGGGTTGTTAGGTTAACCCAGATTCAACCCGATTTTTCAAACGAGTCAAAAATTAGAACCCGGACCCGGATTTTCTTGGTTAGGTTATGGTTATCGGGTCAATAATTGACAGCCCTAGTGAACTCTTGGTCAATTTTTATGATTTTTTCCTTTTTTTTAAGCGTTGCTAGATAGGATGGGGAAGCCGGGGAGGCGTGAATTAAGGATACAGGTTGATATGTAAGGATTTGATGCAATTTATTATTTTTATTATCAAAAAAATTATAGAAATTAAAATTTGTTGATATTTGGTGCAATTTGTCATTGCTTGTGCACCTCTAAATGCGTGTGGTTACCTCACACGTGAGCAAGTTTCACATTTGTCCTTCGTATGATATGGGCATCCTTGTCAGATAATTTTGATGTTCTGAATGCGTTGATGTAGTCCATTTTGTTAATGGGCTAATTTTGAGTGATTTTGATCGCGATTAAGACGTTTCAAACTAGATTTGCAAGTTGTTGTGTCTATTTTTTGGTGTTTTTATCATGTTTGATTGAATTGAGTTGGGAAGTGCTTTTTTGATAATTTTGATGCTCCAGACAAGTTGGCACGTTTGTTTCGAGAATAGGCGATGTTTGAGAGAATTTGATGCGATTGAGGTGTTTCAATCTCAGTTTGCACGACTTTGTGTTTGTTGGGTGTTCTTCTCATTGTGTTTGCTCAAATTAGTATTAAGATATGTCGGTCAACAAAGAGATCCCAAGGATCTCGGGCATCAGGAAAGAAAGAGAAATGCAATTGTGGAAGGGATTGATCCCACAGATTATGAGCACTAGGTAGATTGAAAGCTCCAAATAGGGTTTTCAACATTTAATATCTATGACCTCGTGATGGTTTACCACAAAGGAGAATTCATGTAGAAAGGTAATTCGTAGCTTTATGATTTGTCTAAGATAAACTCATTTAGTAGAAACTAGAAAGTGATGTCGCGAGTGATGAAGTGCCTAATCGATTGCATAGAATTTGCGATCTTTAGAAAAATAAGTTGCTTTGCCTCATTTAATTTCTCACTATAATGAGCAATGAGATGACCATCTTGGCTAAGGATGCTGCCAATATCAATGCAGATGCATTCAAGCATCGTCAAAGACCTTATGTAAGTTAGGACGGTGAATGATATCTATAAGAGTTATCATGATGGTATTAATGTCATCATAACCTTCATTTGGTCGAATGTGTGATTTAGCCAAGATGGCCAGTTGAATTTCTTCATAAAAGATATCTATAAGAGTTATCATGATGGTATTAATGTCCATAATGGAATCACAATTAAAAGGTCACAAGGCTATGAAAAGCTATGAACAAAGAAATGATTGTAGGTGGTTACTGATAAGTGATGGCGTTTTTTAAGGTTTAGGGTTTAGAGAGTTTCTGTGGACCTTGTTTTCGTTGTGGGAGTCTCTGCTGTGCCATGGAACAATTTTATTGAAGTTGACAATCAAGAACTTCCCTATGAGAAGCTGTACAACCTAGCTCATGATATATATAAAAGTGCTAGGGGTGTTGGAAAAGCTATCTTGATGACAAGATCCAACATTTCATCAAGTTGCGGGATAATGAATCTATACTTGATTGTAATCTTATTAAGAGCCTTTCCATGGAGACACATGCATTAGGAGCTATCTTTTTCGAGGGTAAGGAGGACGGATATGACATAGGAGCTAAAGCTCTATATGATTTACTCTGCAAGTGTTCACCATTCTGGGGACTCAGCTCTGCATGTCCCCTAACATTCATATGCTAATGGGAAAGATTTGATAATAGGACCATGACTTCTATAATATGTTGCATGCCCTGCATGGGAGAAAGTTCGAGCTAAAGTTGAGACCTCATTGGTAGAAGAAACCTTATGGGACAACTGTAACATGATAACAAATGACTCGTAAAGGGCCTATGCTTATTTTCGAGGGGTGAGAATTCGCACCCGTATATGCTATCTTGAAAGGATGATTAAGGAGTGGTAGAAGGTGATGACCGGAGATTAGTTGGGTTAGACAGCATGCCTACTGTAGCAGATGAAATTCATGTTATGAAGCTAGGGTCAACTTAGAGGGATGTGAACAATAATCATGCAAAGCACTTAAGCACATCATGGCAAACTTTGACAACATAACTTCTCGATTGAATGTGCACAGGACAATGCTCGGTGATTAGAATGAATGTCTTCTTTACTTAGTAATATGGAAAAGTGTACAACACAACAACAACAATAAGCCTTTATCCTACTATGTGGGGTCGGCATATGGAAAAGTGTACGATGCGATTAAATTGTGTGCGAATGTTCATAGAACTATCTTCATTGATGAGTAATAATAGCACTTGCCACAATGGATAGCACATCTAAAAAATAGATTTCTTTTTCCTTTCATCCCCAACAAAAATAGGCTGTTAGAATATAGCAAATGATTGACAAATGGTCATGACAGACATTATGGTCTAGATTCTCATCGCCAAAGATAGGATCATGGTTCTCAACATCCTCATAAGGGACATTTTTGCTAATTTTCCCAATCCCAGTATAAGAATCAATGCACAATGGGGGCATTTTCTAGCCGCAATAGGGCTGATGACTTGGTAGGGACAGAACTTGTAACTAGGTGTAGTTTTTGGTTTGGTGGGGTGAGGTGGGGTAAGGTGGGGTGGAGTGGGGTGGGGGCAGGGAGTTAGGAATTACCAGGCTGCGAAGAAATGTGATACGATGATGGTGCTTAATATAGATTTGTTCAATGCAGCTTTGTGCTTCTATTTTTTTTTTTTTCAATTTCTAGGGCACCATGGTAGGCATCCTCAATGACGCCGATACTATAAGGGTTCCACTTTCATCCTTTCATCCTAATATCAACAGAATGGCTATTGATGAAATCTTTCCTTAAAACCCTTAGCTGCCCTCTTACATCATTCCGGGTATCAATTCCCGCATAATAGAAAGTGTGATGATGCAGGACATAGATGAAAGGATGCTTTGATTAAGGAATTTGCATGCTTATTATTTAAAGAGCAACTTAGTTATACCCTTATAGTGATATTAAACGATGAGATAAAATACAAAGAGCGGTAAAACAAGTTTAGGCCAAGTCACTTGCATAAAAATTAAGACCGCAAAGTAATCAATTACTCTAACGTTGCATACATGATTGGTTTTCAACGATAATCCCTAAGTTAACAATGAGATTAGTTACTAAGAGATATCCCTCACTCAACTCTCTAATATACTAGACTTTAGCGGAGAGATTAGGAAGAGTCTTTTATGAATCAATTATAAACCACAATTTAAAAGCGACTAGGAATGGTAAAAGAGTTGGAGGAAGAGTTTACCCAAAGAAGAGGAGTTACGAAGCTCCGGTGTGGTCGTTTATGTGCTTGAGGAAAAGTGTACAGCAACTTCAGGTTTGGGAACCTTCAGGATGGCGATCGGAGACCTTCTGGACAGCGGGACAGCCGTAAGAGGTCATCAAAATGACTGGACAGCAGCTAGGGATGTCTAGACAGCAGCAATGGAGGTCGGACAGCAGTTTGGCACTTGAAATACTTCTGGACAGCAACCAAACAGCGTCCAGAAAATCTGGACAGCAGTTTGCCAAGTCGGAGGGGTCTTTGGACAACAAGGAAGGCCTCTCGGAGATGCAGGACAACAAGATAGACTTGCTATAATTCTTGGACAGCAGTTAGAAAATTTCCAAAGAGAAGAAATTTTAGGGAAGAGGCTTTGGGAAGAGGCGGCTAGGGCTGCCAACAGTTCTATTAAATCTGAAAGTAAATTTTAGATTTAATTAGGAGGGAAATTAGGGTTTGAAATTTGAATTCAAAGTCATGGGAGGGAAATGACAATCTTATTCCTAATTGAGAGGTTGATTGAGGTGATTAGGGGGAACGGAATTAATGTGGAGAGAGAGAAAGGGGGGAGAGGGGGGCGGCGGCATGGTGATGAGGGGAAGGGTTTGGGAATGGTATTAAATGCTTGTTTAATTGGGAACCCCAAATTAGGGAGGAGGATTTAAATCCAATCCAATTAGAAATTAATTTGGATTTGATTTGAAAACTTTCCTAAAATAGAATTCTAAATTTGGAAAGATTTCAAAATTCAAATTTGATTGAATAATTGACATCAAGGCTTTCCAAAGGAGGTTTGGTGGAAAAGGAAAGTAATGAGGAGGGTTTTGAATTTTGGAGGCAAAGGGAATTGGGAGAGGTGGCTGGCGGCTAGATCTAGGTTAGGGTTAGGGTTAGGTGGAGGTGGGGATTAAGTGGATCAACCAAACAAGGGATGAGTCATCTTGGATGGCCGGCGGCTAGGTGGGGTGGGTGAAGGATGTTGGCTGGCGGTGGAGTTTGCTTTGGGAGTGGAGGGCCGGCGGTTTAGGGGTTGGGAAGCCCTAGGACGATGGCAAGGAGGGAAGGGGAGGGGGAAAGAAAAAAGATAGGGAAGAAAAGAGCCATGAACCCGGACACTTCCAAGGTTGGTGAGTGATCTGTTTCCTCTCCTAGGGATTCTTCGCCAAAACTCTCAAGCTCTCACAAAAGACACAAGTTGCAGAAATTTGATCATTATTCATTCATTAGTTCTCTCCAAGAGGAGGAAGGGCTTTTAAATAGCCAAATACAAAGAGGGAAAATAAAAGACAGCATTGCCCCTAGGGCTTATATAGGACTAGACCCATAAGTAAGGGCAAAAACGGAAAATGCAATAATTAAAACAAATACATAAAAATGAGTTAGAAATATATATGCACGATCGTGGCCGTAGATCATTGGCTCCGTCTCTGGTAGACTTTCCAATGGTGGATGTCCTCATCATGTGATGTAGTGTTTATAGTGTGAGAATGCAATAATAATTTGCCTCCTGCAGTACGAGTGAAGATTCAAATTTTAGGCAGGTTCCAAGTAAAAGCTTAATCAGAGTATCCTTGGCTTTTAGTTCTTTACTTGTGGTGCTTTCATCCTATCATACATATTTTTTCTTGGGGACTTGATACGAATTGTAATTGACAAATATTTTGTTGGTGATTAGTGATGCTGTTTCTATCATTTTAAATTAATCATATTTAAAATATTAAATAGACAGTATGGCATCCTCTTTTTGGCCTTGAAATCACTTCAAATATTTGGCATCTTCTGAGAACGGTGAATTAAGAAAATTTGTATTCTCAAACATAATTCAAATCTGCTTGAACAGCTCAGTTTCGTGGTTTGATTTCATATATTGTACCATATTATTTTATGTATTGATGCAGTGTAACAAAAATAAAGATTTTGGATGCAAGTGCTCCTCTTGGTCTTCCAAGTTTACTTGAAGGAGCATCCAACGCAGGGATGGCTACAGCCATATCAGCATTAAGCTTTTCACCAGATGGAGAGGTACATCGTATGCTTTTCACCTGCAAGAAGTGTTTAATTCATGTATAATGACATGCTCTATTCCTTTTTAATCTTTTCCAAAGAATTAAGTAAATTAGAAAAATGTCATGGTTACATAATCTTATTGGAAATGCTAATCGGTGCAATATACACCCAAAAAGACCAACAAGTCAAAATGGTCTCTGGATTAATTGTATGGGGTTGGTCCTAACTAACTATTATGTTCAATTTAATCTCTCAAATTTTTAAATATGATCCAAAGTAACCATTTTTTTGTTTGATTATTTTGGATCATATTTGAAACGATCAAGTGACTATTTTGGATTAGGTTTGACAAGTCAAAGACTAAGTTGAACACATTATATAATTTGGGACTAAAATGCCTCTACATAAATAGTCCAATGACCATTTTAATCTTGTTCTTTTACCAAAAACATGATTGGCCATTTTCTTACTACTATTCTTATATATATATATATATATAAAGCTTTTTTTGCCAATTTTGAAACATGCTACATTTGATTTATGAATCAAACGTGCTTATGCTGTTCTACACCATGAAATGCAGGACGTTTAAATTTATTAACTTTCAAAATTATCTAACAGAGCCTCAAACACATAAAGTTGGCATCCCATGTTGGGTCCAAATATTAAGATAGATGATTCATTGAAATTTTATGAGTATGCATAATTTTTAAAATACTTTCAATACCTTTTATTTTAAAAATAATTTTTAAAATAATTTTTAAAATACTTTCATTGAAAGGCTATATGATTATTCATTTATTCATTACATGTTTAATCAATTGATGAAACCATCATTAAGATTTGCCAAAATTGATCCCTAAAATTTTCTTATATTGTCGACCAATATCAAGATTTATATGTTCCTTTTATGTTTTAAAAAATTAATTTATGCAGTTCACATTCATTTGAAACATGAAAATTTTCTATGTACCAGGTTTCATTAATTATCATATTGACATGAATAGTCATCCAATATGTAACAAATTGAGAATAATTAGGCTGAGTATAAAATCATATATAAAATTCTTAATTTGACGTATATATTTCACTAATTAAAACTATTATATATGTTATAATATCTTTAACGACTTAACTATTGAATTTCAAGTCATTTGCCTACACCTTGATGCGTCCTAAAGATGATTGAATGATCTTAAAATTGCATATAGTCATGTATGTATATATATATATATATATATATATATATATATATTAGTCCCTATTAAATTAAGAGAGAGAGAGAGAGAGAGAGAGAGAGAGAGAGAGAGAGGAGAGAGTACATTTTAATTGAATTTTGATACATGCAAAATGATCAAATGCTGAAACAATTTAGGAGAAAGAATTTATGTAAATTTATACATTTACATTTTCCTAATAATTTCACTTCAACTCTTCTTCAATTGGTTTACTTTTCGTTAGGTCTGGCATCCTTCAATGATGATACGTGGTTTCTTTTCATTACTCGAATTCCGACCATAGTATTTTTTTTCTCTAGCATTGATGGCAATACTCAAATGTTTTACTGTTCTGTTAGTCTATAGGTCTCCGTTCCTTCATACATGGAAGAGTTGATTTGTAGCGGATTTAGTAAATGCATGTAGTGGAAGATTTGCTATAATGGATGAAGTGTCATTGATTGGCGTAGGAGGGGGAATTAGGGCTTCGCTGTTTACCAACTGTTAACTCTCTCCAGCTCAGCTCCAAGCGGTTGTCAAGATTACACGTGGCATACTTTCATTCGCTATAATGTTATTTATCTATTTCCCTTTGTCTATATATAGTGTAGCTCTTGTATCCTGGATAGATCAGATTAATACGATATATTCATTTCTTCTCCCTTCTCTTCGCTGTTCTGTTTCGTTCTTGTTCTTGGCTATCACGCTATCATGGTATCAGAGCAGGTCTTCCGGTGACTGCTACCGTGCTAGCTTTCCGCCGCCCATGGATACCTCATCTTCTACCCTCACCGCTGCGCCCGATGCTTCACAAAACTCCAGCGCTAACTTCGAACCCCAACCCATCCCTCATCAACTGAAATTCTTTATGGGCAACATCAAGAGCATCATCTCCGTCACCCTTACCACCGACAACTACCCAATCTGGCGTTCATAAGTCTTTAAGCTGTTAAGAGCAAATGGCTTCGAGGGATTTCTCAACGGGAGCTGTTATTGCCCCTCTCCGCACACCCCGTCGTCTTCCTCATCCCTCACTCATCAATCTTGGATCCTTCTCGATCAAAACTTAGTCGTCGCTTTATACTTTGTTATCTCTCCCAACCTTCTCCCTTATGTCTTATCTTTGGATCACTGTACCGAGATTTGGGACACTTGCCGCCCGTCGCCTACAATCCTTAACTTGCTCTCGCATCATACAACTTCGCAACGAACTCCATCACCTGTCCATGAAAAATCAAACCATGTCTCAATACCTTCTCGTCATCAAATCCAAAGTGGATGCCATAGCTACAACTGGATCACCTCTTGATCCCGAAGACGTCATTCTTTATACCTTAAATGGTCTTCCTGCTCAATATCAATCCTTCAAAACCGCGATCAGCACAAACCTTCAACCCCTCAGTCTTGATGACTTATACACTCTATATGTAGTGAAGAGCAAAATCTTGCCCAAGAAGCTTCCAAAGAACTGCAATCCCTCCAAATTTCTAACACTCCTCTGGCTCTTGCTGCCTCCCGCGGACGCAGTCGTGGTCACAATTCCTACAACCGAGGTAGCCCACCCTCTACTCGGTCATCCCGTCAGCGCTCGGACAAATCGTCCTCCAGCAACATAACGTGTCAAATCTGCGCTAAAACAGGACACTCCGCTCTCCGTTGTTGATATCGCCATGATCCATCTTACACCGATGAAGCTCAGAAAACTGCTCTCTTCTTGTCTTCCGATCGTCCCAACTCGCCGGACTGGTATCTTGATAGAGGTGCCACTACACATCTCACCTCCGATTCCTCACAGCTTCATTCCGTTAAGCCCTACAATGGATCGCAGCAAATCACTTTGGGCAATGGTCACCAATTGCCCATCCATCATTCCGGAAAGGGCATTCTTCCCACTCCAATTGGTAACCTTCATCTTGATCATCTTTATCATGTTCCAAATTTATCTTTCAATCTCATCTCTATCCATCGTCTCACCTCCAATAACAATTGTACTGTCAAATTTTCCTCTCAGGGCTTTCAAATTTAGGATTCGACGACTGGCCGTTTTCTTTTCAAAGGTCTCTGCCTTAATGGGTTATATCACATTCGCTCCTCTTCCTCCCGCCCGCAACACTTCGCTCTCCTCTCGGCTCAAGACGTCCCCAATTTTTGGCACAAACGTCTCGGTCATCCCGCTTCTACTACCTTACAACAAATGAAACATTATATTTCCTCTTTATGTACTCACAATTGTAGTCAATGTAATTCCTGTCGGCTAGCAAAAGGCCACCGATTACCATTTAGCAAATCTAATACCAATAGCTTGTTTCCCTTTGGTTTAATTCATTCAGATATTTGGGATCCCTCTCCTACTACTTTTATGCAAGGATTTAAATACCATGTCTCGTTTATAGATGATTTTTCTAAATTCTGCTGGGTCTATCCCCTCATAAACAAATCCGATTTTATTTCCAAATTCATTGAATTTAACAAAATGATCACTCGCCAATTCAACACAAATATTAAAATTTTTTTGCTCAGATGGCGGTGGTGAGTTCTCCAACAAACACTTTAGACCCTCTGCAAACAATGGGCATAATCCATCAATTCACTTGCCCTTACACCCCCTCTCAAAATGGTGTGGCTGAACGGAGCATCGCCATATTCTTGAAACTACTCGTAGTCTTCTCATTGAAGCTTATCTCCCTCAATCCTTATGGGTTGATGCTCTTCTCATGTTTGTATATCTTATAAATCGTCTTCCCTCTCGCTCTCTCCAGCACCGCAGCCGCTATCATCTCCTCTATCAAAAACCCGCCATTGACAAGCACCTCAAATTTTTGGTTGCTTATGTTACCCATGGCTTCGTCCATACTCTACCATTAAACTTTCACCTCTCTCCACACCTTGTGTTTTCATCGGCTATGCCACCTCTCAGAAGGGCTACAGATGTCTCAATCCCACCACCGGGTAGGCTTATACTTCTCGGCACGTTATCTTCAACGAAGCTATCTTCTCGTATCAACATCCTTCTACTCATATCCCATCCAACTCCACTCCTAATTTCATACCATCTCTCATTTTGGTTCCCACCTCTCTGACCAACACAAATAACCACATCATTCCTACCTCCCCTTCCCAAACTACTACAACAAGCCCTTCCAATCCCAATCCTATTCCCGAAATCCACCCGTTCGTGAACACCTCTCCTATTCTGCAACATATTCCTCAATCTAATTCGCATCCCATGCAAACCCGGTTTAAATCGGTCACCTAAAGCCCAAAGCCATTCTAAATCTCTTTCACTCCACTCCTCTCTCCGATCCTACCTCCTACACTGAAGCTATCAAACACGAACATTGGCGTACTGCCATGTCGCAAGAATTCCAAGCCCTTCAATCTCAGGGCACTTGGGATCTTGTCCCATCTAATCCTAACCAAAATGTGTTTGGTTGCAATTGGACCTTTCACACTAAATACCTTGCAGACGACACTATTGCCAGATACAAAGCCCGTCTGGTTGCCCAAGGATTTAACCAAGAATATGGTTTGGACTATACCGAAACTTTCAGTCCAGTAGCTAAAATGCCAACCGTTAGGATTTTGTTGGTCGTTGCTCTACATCGTGCCTGGCCCATTCATCAACTTGATGTATCTAATGCCTTCCTTCACGGCCAACTCAATCACACGGTCTATATGAAACAACCCATTGGCTTCACCGACACTCTTTATCCTGACCATGTGTGTCGACTAAAGAAGGCTCTTTATGGCCTCAAACAGTCTCCACAAGAATGGTTCGATACTCTTTCCGGCCACCTTCAAAACCTTGGATTTCGATTTAGCTCATCCGACCCCTCTCTACTAATCTACAACAGCAAGGGCATCCTCATGTATTTTTTGGTTTTTGTCGACTACATCCTCCTTACCGGCAACTGCAAGAAGGAAATCAAACAACTCCTCACTAATCTCGGCTCAAAGTTCACTATGCGAGACCTCAGCTCTCTCTCACAGTTTTTGGGCATTCTAGTTGTCCACACAACTTATGGGCTTCACCTCAACCAAAGTCGGTTTGCTCAAACCATTCTCTCTTGCGCAGGTATGTTAAACTGCAAACCAGTCTCTACTCCCTCTCAATTAAAATCCTCTCATACTAATATAAAATCTGCTGCCTCTTCCAATCCTTCGCTCTATCGTCAACTCGCCGGCTCCCTTCAATATCTGACTCTAATGAGGCTGGACATCACCTTCGCCGTTAACAAAGTATGTCAAAACATGCAAAATCCTCTAAACAACCACTTTGAAGCACTTAAACGCCTCCTTCAATATATTCAAGGAACTTTGCACACCAGACTCCCGCTCTTCCGTGACGATCTTACACTTTGATCTTATGTGGTCTCTGACTGGGCTGGCGAGTCCGCTGACCGCAAATCTACGACTGGTTACTGCAACTTCCTTGGTTCATCGCTCATTTCCTGGAGTGCTAAGAAATAGAATGCTATCACAATCTTCCACTGAAGCTGAGTACCGAGCTCTTGCTTCCGCAGCAACTGAAGTCACTTGGATCCGACGCCTGCTTCAAGAATTCAACTGCCCTCAGTCTTCCGCTACCCCCATCTTTTGTGACAACACGTCCGCCATTGCCTTAACCAACAATCCCGCGTTTCACGATCGCACTAAGCATATTGAAGTTGACTGCCACTATATCCAAAACTGCATCAAAGACAAAACCATCCAAGTTCACCACATCTCCACCAAAGATCAGATTGCTGACCTCCTGACTAAACCACTCTCTATAGCTCGGTTTCAACTCCTATCAAGCAAACTGGTCACGACTAAAGACGCTCCAGTTTGAGGGGGCCTGTTAACTCTCTT